>OZ024826.1:83970672-84520672 GCA_964016985.1 Anodontia alba
ATTCAACAAAATAATTTAAGGGCCACGTACAATCTTTGGCCGGGTGTATTGGCAAAACCACAGGATATCAAAATATCGTTGAATGTTTCTTTAAAAGGAAGCCCAAAAAGAGTGCTTCCAACAAAAAAAAAATGAAATAAAAATTTCATTTTAAAATTTGCAAAAAAAAACAAAAAACACTAAAGACATAATATAGAACACCTGCGAACACTATTAAAATTTATATATAGTCACATCGTATGTGTGGGAGAAGATAATTAGCCTTTACCTCTCTCTGAGCTTATTCAGCAGACGACAAACTCATGATATGTTTTCTTATTTTTCTCAGACAATAGGCTTTGACAATTCATGTAAATTGTCTCCTAAGGAGGCATTTTGCATGAACTGTCAAGGCCTATTGTCTGGGAAGGAGACAAAATATTTTTAAATGTCGTCTGCTGAATCTTTTATTCTACACGATAAGCGTTAATTGTCTTTAACCTTTCAAAACGGCGTAATTAAAGCAGAAATAGACAGTGCTTTTTTATGCACATGTAAGTAGGCCGCGTAATATTTTAAAATGTATGCAAATTGGTGGGCGGCTTAATTTAAAGCACTAGATATTAACTATAAAGATTATGTATTGCTTTTTTTTTTTCTTATTAATCTCACAAAATAGTATGATATTCACCTGAATATGGAAAGATATGCCTTGATATCGCACATTTCCTCTGATAAAAGTTTTCAACACCTATACAATATCTTAACTTCTAAACCATATTGATATGATAATGTTTCAACTCCTCGCCCACAACATGATATATTTGTCTTATTTCTTCGCAAAACATATGCAGTGAGTATTCATTAGATGCGCCTACCAGAAATAAGAACTATTTTCACCATATTATACGGGAAATGAGGAACATTGTGGTTACTAAATACGTTTAGACAGATTTCTTCAGTGAAAATCATTCTAGATGTTTCAAATACATCGAACATCTGGTTTAAGTAAATAAAACAAAAAAATGCAAAATTCTGAAAACCCCTAATAATGTAGGCCCCAACTGACTCCAGTTTTCATCATATGTTATGGGGATACACATATATTTCACACCTTTTTACATTTCATATGGGTGTGTTAACGTTATAGTTAAAAACTGTCTTCCAACAGTGCGGAACAATTCTCCAGTCTATTAATATTATCATTCTGAGATATCAGCAATTCCTCCCGAGTATGACGATTTCTTGATAAATCAAGGAAAATTACATCATATTCCAATAGGCGTGTTTCCAGACGTAAATTAATAGTCCTGAGGAATTGTTAAGGAGGAGTATTTGATGATAATTCTGGGATAATTTCCTCCAATAACCCCTTTAGAAACATACGTTGGGGGTACCCATTAGAGCCCCCTCGCCGAGGCGTTTCTGTAGGTACCCACAACATATGTTTGTTATGGAGAAATAAGAAAATAGTATCACAGAATGATTACCAAATACTCCTCCTTAATAAGTCTTCTGTCCAGCAAACACACAACGTCGTTACAACGTCGCCGCAACGTCACGACGTTGCAGCGACGTTGTAACGACGTTGTTGCTAAGTTGTGTGTTCGCCGGGTGGTTATACCCTATGAAATAACAGTAACAGTGTATCTTGTAAATGCTGTCTCATTTGGCTCGTATAATGGAACATTTATTTCCTGTAACCATATCTATACTAAGTATTCGGACACCTTTTTTCCTTATCCTACTTGTTCTAAAGTTTAACAAGTCATGTTGATACGTCTAGAGTATCCCTGGATAAGTCATCACGAAAACATACCTATATAATTTTGACCCCCTTAAACCCCACTTTTATATAGTAAAACTGGGGTTTACATGGGTATACATTATTTTTCTTATTTTTACTCGAAAACAGATTGAGAGTACTCGTTAGAACCGCCCCGCCGAGGCGGTTCTAACGAGAACTTACAAGCTGTGTTTTTAGTAGAAATATGAAACATATCAGTTTTTTATCTCAAAATTTTCAGTTTTTGGAGGTGAATTTTTTTATATATTTGAATAGGTGTGTTTTCGAAATGTGCCCAACAGAGTAGACCTTAATCAGACATCTTACACTGTGATGTCTAATTTGGGTATACGCTATTTGCGCAGGTCTGTGTGATCCGTTACTTGGGGTTATTATGGTACAAAGAAGTATTGGGTTAATAAATAATAGAGAAAAAAATGTCACCACAGAACTAAGTCTGCCAATGACACCAAGAGGAAGCGTAAACAAAACAATGAACAACAAAGCAACGAGCTCCCTCGTCCGCGTCGAGATCACAGTGCCAGACAGGACCTCCCCCCCCCCCCACCCCCCCTCCCCCCCCCCCCAAAAAAAAAAAAAAAAAAAGAAAGAAAGAAAATAATAATACATTATCCAGTACCAAACTCGAAGAAAGGCCCACAGCGAGCCACTACAAAGCCCTGCGAATAACGAACAACACAGACTTAAGTTTCCTCACATTAAGTTCACAAATTGTAATGATACAAGGAAACAAAGCGTTTATTCTTCAAAGTAGCATGCATCTGCAAAAACTGGCGATTGGCAGCTTTATTCCATTATCCCAATTTATCATATTTGTTTAGGGTGACTTGATACACTTGGAGATTTTCTGCCACTGTGTACAGTGGAGCTTTTGTGACTTCCTGTTTGCTTTCCTGTACACCAAGACCTTTCTGAAAAGGGGTCTACTCTAAAGAAAGAATGTGCTCTCATGGGGAACACATTCTTTCCCTTTAGAGTAGACCCCTTTTCAGACGGAAGGAAAAACACTATTAACAGTTACCTTCCTTGAAAAAGGTATCCAGACCCCTTATCCTTATCTATGAAGTAAATTACGAATTTACCATGAGTATTCGGACACCTTATCTACTTACCATACTTTTCCTACGATTTGAAATGTTCCATTCCACTACCTGTTGATGTGTCTAAAATTTTGCTATTTGCAAAATCCTATCTGTCCCAGTATTTGAGGTTATTACAGTATTACACATAGAACTCGTGTCATGAGCGCTTGCTGAGAAATGTAATATCGCATCAAATGTCCCTTATGTTTCCTTCCGAGCTAGCAGTCTACTTACATCTTTATTGAACTGTAATGTCGGCCCGACAGGTTTCCAACGCATTTTGAGCGTTTTATTCGTTGATGTCAGTTTTTAAGGTTATTTTTATCAGTCTTTTTAACTGAATAAATATGTTGTAATGTTCGTAAAACCAAACTTTCCGCCTTTTCTCAATACTATATAATGGAAATGTAAGGAGTCACGTCCCCGGTAGCATTCTTTATAAATCTATAGCGGGCCGTTATCGGCCCGTCAGCTACCCTGACGGGCCAATAACGACCCGCTATAGCTTTATGTAGAATGCTTACTTACTAGGTACGAGAGCTAACCAGTTAAATATTGTTCTTTATTTCACCACGAAAACATATGGTGGGGTACTTATCAGACGCGCCGTTTTAGTAGATATGTAAAACATATGTCAATGCATTTTGGTCAAAAATGGTTCCTCTGTGGCTGTTCTTTCTTTGTGTGTCTGTCGTTTTGTCTTGTCATTAATATTATTGGTTCCCCATCTTTGTGATTGTGGTCTTTCCTTTATAAATAGGGTGGTTCCCCATCTTTGTGATTGTAGCCTTTCCTTGATAAATAGGGTGGTTCCCCATCTTTGTGATTGTGGCCTTTCCTTGATAAATAGGATCGTTCCCCATCTTTGTGTTTTGGGCCTTTTCTTGATAAATAGGGTGAAAGAGGGGGCGGGCGGTTAAGGGGGTGGATGGGTAAGGGGAATCGTAATTAATGCATAAAGATTTTGTGGTGTCCCAACCCCTTTACTGTTTTGCAATAGCAATAGCGGGATAAACCGTAAACATTTAAACAGTTCCGAAGGAGCTGAGGTCTTCGATCATGTACTGCGATGTATAAAAATCAAAGTCCAGTTAGTCTCTCTCTCTCTCTCTCTCTCTCTCTCTCTCTCTCTCTCTCTCTCTGTTTCATACTCATCCACCCACACACAGAGGCAGACATGGACCAAATAAACAGTTGGTGTACTTATTGACAGCAATGAATAGATAACTTCCAACTAATAAACAGGGTTTATCTAAATATGGATAACGGGTGTTATTCGTAAATTAATAAATAATCGCGGGACGTCATTTCCTGATTGTTAAGAATAACAGGTAGGATCAATCCATTCCCTTGAGAAATACCCAACAGCGTCATTCGACGCATTTGGATTGTTGATTGTTGTTATAAGTTCCATAAAGCAGGAAACGTTAGATAGGACCATATGCAAACATGGGTGGTATTGTCCACCAGGCGTTCGCGCAAAACAAACGTGAGCCACGTCGCGAGAATAGAGTTCTTCGGGCTTCCAGTCGAAACAATCTCAGTGCACTAGCCCGGTCCTTTCGCAAGGCCACATGTCTTGTTCTTTGGCTGAATTTCGCCTTCGCCTACCGCTTACGTGAATACTGGGATGTGGGGAGGGGAGCGGGCTGTGTGTGTGTGTGTGTGTGTGTGTGTGTGTGTGTGTGTGTGTGTGTGTGTGTGTGTGTGTGTGTGTGTGTGTGTGTGTGTGTGTGTGTGTGTGTGTGTGTGTGTGTGTGTTGGGGGGGGAAGCAGCCCGCTCCCCTCCCCACATCTCAGTATTCACGTAAGCGGTAGGCGAAGGCGAAATTCAGCCAAAGAACAAGACATGTGGCATTGCGAAAGGACCGGGCTAATGCATTGAGATTGTTTCGACTGGAAGTCCGAAGAACTCTTTTCTCGCGACGTGGCTCACGTTTGTTTTGCGCGAACGCGTGGTGGACAGTTTTTAACTATTTAAACTTCAATATCTCTCTTGTTTCTACTTCAATATCTTTCTTGTTTCTTAACCGATTTGGACCAAATTTGCACCGATATACTTGTTTTCGAAAGATAAAAATATGGTATGATAAAGATAAAAATATGGTATGAGCCATATTCCCTTTAACTGCATACTGATTTGTCTGAAAACTGCTGATGAACGTAAACAAGTGCAGACCCTGATAGAACACCGCGTTCTGTGGCCTCTGATCTGCGCCTTAATAGTTGTTCAGACATGTCTGCTAACTACCATATTACTCTAAATATTCGAACATCTTAACTCCTTACCATAGATATCCTAAAATCGGAAAGAAAGTTTATTTAAAGATCTACACGATGATGTGTGTGACGACTGCTGATGAGTGTCAAAAAACCTAAAACCCTGATAGGATGCCACGTTCTGGGATGCCTGATCTGAGTCTATACTGTTTGTCCAGTCATATAGGTCATGTACCCTACTTACTCTGAGTAGTCGCATATCTCATTACGAAAACACGCCTATTCAAATATACTGAAAAGTTAATCACCGAAAAATTGAAAATTTTCAGACAAAAAATTCAAATATTTTTCATATTTCTGCTCAAAACATAGATTGTGGGTACTCGTTAGAACCGCCTCCGCGAGGCGGTTCTAACGAGTACCCACAATCTATGTTTTGAGCAGAAATAAGAAAAATAATGTATACCCCTGTAAACCCCAGTTTTACTATATAAAAGTGGGGTTTAAGGGGGTCAAAATTATATAGGCATGTTTTCATGATGTTATCTCCTTACCATAGTTGCCGGGTCCATTTAACTATAGTGAACCCTCGTTACAACGACAGCATTTGTTCCCAAAGACGTTGCAATTAAAATGAATTTGCTATTGGACAGAATACTTAATGAGCAGACTGGTATGTAAGAAGGGTCTTGTTTGATCTTATTTCTTCATAGAACATATGTTTAAGATTTTTGTACTGAGGCGATTCTAACACATATCCAAAACATATGACACTTATAGTATTAAATACAAGATTCGTGACCAATTGTTTCTTCATGTGGACAATCAATAATCTGACTTGACCGTGCGGATGTGCAGGCTGATCTGAGTCTTCCATCACGAAAACATGCCTATATAATTTTGGCCCCCTTAAACCCCACTTTTATATAGTAAAACTGGTGTTTACAGGGGTATACATTATTTTTCTTATTCCTGCTCAAAACATAGATTGTGGGTACTCGTTAGAACCGCCTCGCCGAGGCGGTTCTAACGAGTACCCACAATCTATGTTTTTGAGCAGAAATATGAAAAATATCAGAGTTTTTATCTGAAAATATTCAGTTTTAGGAGGTTAAATTTTCTATATATTTGAATAGGCGTGTTTTCGTAATGCGTTGGTCACATAAGTCAGAAGGTACGTTTTCTCACATTATAACTCATTTGAATTAATTTCTCAGCACTAACCTCTTTGTCGAAATACGAAGGGTAAATACGGTATATCACATACACAAACATTACCATACCACTTCCACGTTACCGAATATAGTCGAATTTCAATGGCTCGAACATCTTTGGAATCAATGGGAACTTGGTCAAGACATGGATACTTCGAGCAACTGACGGTTAATCATGCCTAAGGCAAGGAAGCAAATACCGACTATTTAGGGAAATATTTTGGATATTCTAAACAATAATGGTATGTTAAGTGTACTCATTAGAATCGCCTCGATGAGGCGATTCTAATGAAACACACAACATACACTTTCAAGATAAAATAAGAAAATTTTCTTAAATATTTGTTTTCTTGAGCTATCGGAAGAATATCGTAGGGACTAAAAAACGAGTTCAAACCAACCATGGTAAACGAGCCATCGGTGTTCGAGCTATTGAGCCTGAGGTTCGACTGTTACTATGAATGGATGGATATTCGCTGTTCTCTTGTCATGAGGTATCTTTCCGTGTCTGCCGTCTGTTAATATTTGAGCCACATCGCGGGAAATAGGGTTCTTCGGATTATCTTTCGAATCAGTCTTGCGGTATATACCCGGCTCCTTAGCAAGGCCACGTGTCTAGTTCTTTGGCTGAAGTTTCCCCTTGGCCTAATGCTTACGCGAGCGACAGAATATTCTGCGGGACTGCACAGATGCGTAGGCTCAACTGGACCTTTGCTACTCGCATATTCTATGACGGCTCTTTTCGCATGACGCGGCTCAATTGACACCCTCTGGGCTAATTCAGCAGAATTTGGGTAATGATATTACTGATATTGGGAGACAATTCGGATGAAATGCCAAAACCTGTTTTCTAGGAAAAAAAACAAACAAACAAAACAAGGATATTAATATTTCAATATGCCATCGGCTGAAAATTTTCTCCAACATACTAAGCGTTAATATTTAGAGCAACTAATCGATTTCAGGGTTGGATTTATATACCCGATCAATTAGTACCTTATTGTCAGATCGCCGCCGCTGCGTGGGAATTGTTAATTGTATTTTATCGTCTACGTAAACCTTCGTAAAATGTAAAAGAGTATTAAGTAAGCATTCTTGTCAATGTTGTCTTTTGGACATTTGATCTCAAATTATTGATAACATTAATAATTTATAATTTCTAGCCATAGACATGCATACAGTCATAGTGATCGCCCTGGAACAATCGGCAGAAAGATATTGTCACGTGGCACTTAAATTTAAATTTTATTGTATTTCTCTCTTGGCTTATTCAGCAGACAACAAATTGATATTGATACCACTCCGCACCCTCTCCAGAAACTGTTTGTAGGGGTATATTGATTTCACGTTGTCAGTTCGTCTGTATGTACAGTGTTCGTCTATCTGTCCGTCCGTTACGTTTTGGTCCTTGTGGATCTTATAAGCCACTGCTCAATGACCTTTCTTGTTTGTCTTATATTTTCCCCAGAAAACAGGATTTGCAATTCCATGCAAATTGTCTCCATTGGAGATTTGGAGACAATTTGCATAAAATGGACAAATTCTGCTTTCAGGGAAATTAAAGAAATAATTTCAGTGTGTCACTGGAAGTATATTGTCCAAACCGTTAAGCGTAAATTTAGTTTTATAAGCGTCTAACCTCGATTATAATTCTGATGCAGCTCTAAATTACAATCATATGTTTCTGCACCTCATCAATGAAACATCACAGAAAACATATACAATCATAAATAATTTAATGAAACTAAGCAGAGGGCTCAACCTAGGCTTCTTTAAAGTCAGACTGACTTAACCTCCATCCCGTGCCTTTTTTACAGCTGGTCGTTCTAAGGCCCTAATACTGAATTTGTTTATCCTCTGTATGACTTAGTGACCTCTGGCTGCGGACTGTTATGTTTGTTCCGTCCAGGTTGGTTCTTCTTCTTATTTTGTTTTGTCTTTTCTAGCTGCTTGATCACCGTAATTGGGTAAGAAGGGGTTGGTCGTTCGCTTTGTCATTTTGTTATATGTTCTGATGGTAGCCATTCCTATTTGTTCTCTGTTCCTCCAAGTTATTGGAGGTAGACTGTTCTGATTACGAAAACACGCCTATTCAAATATATAGAAAATTTCACCTTCAAAACCTGGAAATTTTCTCTTAAAAAACTCTGATATTTTTCATATTCCTGCTTAAAACATAGATTGTGGGTACTCGTTAGAACCGCCTCGGTGAGGCGGTTCTAACGAGTACCCACAATCTATGTTTTCTGTTCAAAACATAGATTGTGGTACTCGTTAGAAACGCCTCAGCGAGGCGGTTCTAACGAGTACCCACAATCTATGTTTTTGAGCAGAAATAAGAAAAATAATGTATACCCCAGTAAACCCCATTTTACTGTAAAAAAGTTGGGTTTAAGGGGGACAAAATTACATAGACATGTTTTCGTGATGTGTGTGACTGTGGCATTTCCCGAAATTCCTAATTGTTTATTTTTACAGAAAACCCTTTTTATAACGACACTCGATACAACGACAAAATTCGTTATACTGACAACTTGAATGTCACGAAACCCTAAAGTTCGCTCAAGAGGTGACAGTTAACGAGAAATAATGTAAGAATATTGCATTAAAACTTCAAGCAACATACGTTTTGGATATTTGTTAGAATCGCCTCAAATATCTAAAACATAGATAATAGCCTATGAGGAAATATGAATGAAACAAAGCCTTTTTTATATATCATTCTGTCCATTAAGAATTCTCTACAACAGAACATTCATTTTAATGGCAATATCTTAGGGAGCAAATGCTGTCGTTGTAACAAAGGTTCACTGTATCAAGTGATCAGCAATGACTCGTGAGATTGTGTAGGCTGAATTGAGTCTTCGAAGGGCGCACATGTCATAAGGTACTTTCTCTAACGTTGTGCATATTATTTATTGCACAGATTACGCAACACCAGGGCCCACTTGTTCAAAACTAACGATGTCGTTAGTTAATGTATCGTTAAAAATTTGATCATTAAATATGGCATCTCGTACACTAATATTTTGGCTGAAAAAAATGTGAGTAGCTTTTGCATTTGCAAAAGCTACTCATTTTTTTTCAGTAAAAATTCCTGTTAATTAAGATATTGTACTAACTAGAACAGTTAACATTTTGACCACTAACGAGCTTGTTAAGCTAACGATACTTTGAACAACTTGGCCCTATATATAGACGGTCTGTTTGAAATGTGCACTTCTTGCAAATCCGAAGCGGAAAATATTTGCCCACGTGAGGAAACATACAAACGAAATTATGGAGCCACAATTGTGTACACAACGAAGGTAGAAACAGAAACCCACTTCTAAACAATGATGAGGAAGTTCAGGACGTGTCACTGTCAGAAAAAGAGGGTCTACTCTAACAGGGAAGAGGAAAGAATTTGTTCATTGGGTGCATTTTGTTCCTTTTAGAGTACACCCTTTTTCAAAAGAGACCTTGTGTACAGCAAAACGAATAGAAAATCACGAAAATTGTATCACTTGTGAAAATGGCGAAAAAACTACCAAGCGCATGTAGTCCCCGCAAAAAGGAACGCCAATATAACGACTCTTGTGGCTTACGTTCTCTGCTGTCACATACGCGTAGGATTGTCACGGTATTTTGTATGCATTTTTGGACTCATTGATTCATTACGAAATCATGCCTATTCAAATATATAGAAAATTCATCACTAAAACATACCTATGTAATTTTGACCCCCTTAAACCCCACTTTTATATAGTAAAACTGGGGTTCACATTATTTTTCTTATACCTGCTCAATACATAGATTGTGGGTACTCGTTAGAACCGCCTCAACGAGGCGGTTCTAACGAGTACCCACAATCTGTGTTTTGAGCAGAAATATGAAAAATATCATAATTTATATCTAAACACTTTCAGTTTTTGGTGGTAAAATTTTCAATATATTTGAATAGGTGTGTTAGCGTAATGTCACTTCCAAAAACGTAAAGTTTGCAGATAAAAAAAAACTCTGATATTTTTCATATTTCTGCTCAAAACATAGATTGTGGTGACGCGTTAGAACCGCCTCGCCGAGCCGAGGCGGTTCTAACGGGTCCCCACAATCTATTGTTTCGAGCAAAATTATTAAAAAAAAATAATAATGTATACCCCGATACTCCCCAGTTTTACTATATAATAGTGGGGTCTAAATGGGTCAAAATTATATAGGCATGTTTACGTGATGGCTACGGAATAAAACAATGATCAGTAAATACACTAAAATATTACATGCTGTCCGAATACACAGCCAGATCTGGGCCTACACTGTTCGCATACAACATCTTACTGGCGATTAGAGTAACACGTATCCTTAATTTTCGGATTTTTAAACTCATTTCCAGTCTTCTCCTAAAAGTTGAACAAACCCATCTGATTGGCATACGATGTGGGAAAATTAGACCTAGCTGTCGAAAGCTTTTTAGAAATACAGTGGATTGGTGACGAGACTCTATGTGCAAGCTCAAGCCTTCCAGTTTTATTATTAATAAGGAAAGACCAATGAAAGAAAGAAAGAAAGAAAGAAAGAAAGAAAGAAAAAGCGCAAATGACTCGTCATCCTTAACACATTACCAACTATAAGTATGAATGCCTTTGGGACGTAGGATGTTCAACTTAAACCGAACATCTATGTCAATATGTACCCGGACTATTTAATTACACATTTATCTTGTTAAGGTCAACGGCCTGCATTCTTTTCGCTTCTCCAAATATTTTGCATATTTACTCTAAGTAAACGAGTAGTAAGAAATGCAAAAATAGAGTAGAACCTAAATACAACTGCTCTTATAGCAGATGAATCAGGATCTACACTGTCACCGTTTGCCATTCCCTCGCCTCGCAATAGATTGGACACGCCAAAAGAGACGCTGGTAAAACAGTCTTGTTCAAGTTGTAGGAAAAGTACTGTAAAGCGTCATTGCCTTTGGGTATTTAAGGGAACTTGATGCTTTTGGTAGATTTTCCACCATTTTTTTAGTCAAGGGAGAAAACTTCTATGACTTTCAATTTGTTTTCCGGCACACTAAGTCCCTTTTGTAAAGGGATCTACACTTAAACAATGAAAAAGAAAAGAATTGGCTCCAAAGGGGAGTTAATTATTTCCGTCAAGAGTAGACCCTTTTTAGAATGGAGGAAAAACAATTTTGATAGAGTTGTCTCCCTTGAAAGTGTATCCATTTCCCTTATAGTATATATGGTACAATTGATGGCCCACTTTTATTCACTGTCAGTGTCATAATGTGTTGAAATACGAATATGTGTTTGACCTGATGTAACTTTGGTTTACTATTAAACAAAGCTTGAGTAGTCTCAATGTATAGGTCCATTTCCAACTGCAGGGCACTCACTATTTGTCAGTGTTCCTATCGGTAATAGGACGCTCGGTTTATTGGTGTGCGAATTTTCAACGCTATCAGGCACCCGAGGCACTTGGAGGCAGCGGCAATTGTAATATGCATATGCATTTGTACAGCCTTTCCTTTCCTTTCATGGATCATCAGTACACAGTCAGTGTTTCTGTCTGTCATCAAGAGCTTCCCTGTCCAATTTACATCACGAAAACACGCCTATATAATTTTGACCCCCTTAAACCCCACTTTTATATAGTAAAACTGGGGTTCACAGGGGTATCCATTATTTTCTTATTTCTACTCAAAAACATAGATTGTGGGTACTCGTTAGAACCGCCTCGCCGAGGCGGTTCTAATGAGTGCCCACAATTTATGTTTTAAGCAGAAATATGAAAAATATCAGAGTTTTTGGCGGTGAAATTTTCTAAATATTTGAATAGGCGTGTTTTCGTAATGTATTCAACCGAAGGCACTTAGAGTATGAGCTATGCGTATTAATGGTCTGAAAGAGCGGAATCCCAGCCCAGGATATCCCATTCGAAAGGCTAGTGCACTAACCACTAGGCCACCTAACCCACGGACGCTAGGCATAAATGTGTTAAATTTTTATACTGGCAGACGTTTTCGATCAGAAGTTGCCTTATAGCTCTCATAATTCCACACTAGGTCATTGACAAAATGCTTATTTGGTCAAGCAAGAACAAAAGTAGAGCTTCGATGGGTCAATATTTCAAAAAGCCAGGGGAAGATAGGTCGATGACTTAGACAAGATAACTAAATAAATAGTTAGAGATGATACTGACATTTGGGACCAAGGCAGAAAACAAATTTACACATAGCCAATATCTTTCGTGCCGTGGATGCAAGTTGACGCTCCTTATGATTGATAATGGCACAAAGCTGGAATAAACTGACCTCTCTAAATGGCCAATGAACTTTTTGGTGTATTTGTGATCTTTCTTTAATTAGGTTACTTTGATTTAAAATGTGTCATTACGAAAACACGCCTATTCAAATATATAGAAAATTTCTCCTCCAAAAATTTAAAATTTTCAGATACAAAAACTTCGATATTTTTCATATTTCTGCTCGAAACATAGATTGTGGGTACTCGTTAGAACCGCCTCGGCGAGGCGGTTCTAACGAGTACCCACAATCCATGTTTTGAGCAGAAATAAGAAAAATAACTTATACCCCTGCAAACCCCAGTTTTACTGTATAAAAGTGGGGTTTAAGGGGGTCAAAATTATATAGGCATGTTTTCGTGATGGAAAAAAACATGACTACTTCATCTTTCATGGACTCTGCAGTTAATGTAGAGAAAATCTAGAACATTGCCCTGAACATTTACAAAATGTAGCACGCTATGGGCAGATTCAGTAGACGACAAATTGATGATATACTTTTTTCCTATTTGTCCTATAAATATGCTTTGACATTTCATGCAAATTACAATTTATATGAAACTTCAAATCCAATTTTCTGGGAAAAGTAAGGAAAAGTAATATATTTCAAATTGTCGGTTGTTGTAGTTTTTACCCAGCATGCTAGACGTTAATTCAAAAAACCTCATGGGAGATCCACACTTCATAGAGGTCTTTGTACGGTTTAATATCATTAGCTTCTATTTATCTTACACATTTTTATCATAGTTTTATCCAATCTCCTTGGTCGTTTTTTTGTCTATAAACAATAAGAGATTAATGAACATTTGTTTTATATCATGTTAAATGGGACATTGATCCTTAATCATGTTTATCCAGGGTAATCGATTATTCGTTCACTCTTGTATGGGCCGTTCGAAGATTTGAAGAGAGATTGTGTCTTCTAGCCAAATGATTGTGACGTCGAGATTGCTAATAAGCAGGCAAATGGCACCATTTCCAGAAAAGAGTACAGAATTTGGTAAAATACTCATTCCTTCGGAATTTGCTTTTTTCTCACCGAAATGACATGCTCCTCCGTGACAGATTGTTTTTTCATATCTGTCAAACAATTTTAATAATGGCTATCCATTTGTTTTCGTCCAAACACTCATAGAATCCAAAATATATAAGTGAAGATACTTAAAGAGCTTTTTACGTAGCAAAGAACCGGCTGTCTCGAAATGGTATTTAACCCTTTTCTTGCTGAACACGACATGCCCTCCCTTAGCAAACAGCGTAGATCCAGATCAGTTGGCTTCTTCAGAAGCCAACTGATCTCGATCTGCACTGTTTGTCATTTAATATGTGAATTTCTATCAAAACCCCGGATCAAGTAATCTAATTGGAAATTAGAAGTGGGCGTGGCATCTTAATTTAATCAGCATGATAAGGATTAAATTAAAGAAATTAGCTCTAACCAATAAATGAGCCTCAAAGTAATAAAATGTACCTTCTGACATGCGCGCCCAACGAAGACACAAATCAGCCTGCACATCCGCGCAGTCTGATCAGAGTCTTCGTTGTCCGCATGAAAAACTTTGCATCCTTGGCTATCTAAAATGCGCTCAGTGAAGAATCTGATGAGAATCTTCGCTGGGCGCAAATGTCCGAAGGTACGCTTTCCGACGTTGCGGCTAAAATATATAATTTTAAACACTACCGTATTTCCAACTGAATAATGCAGTTCTAATGATTTTTCTTTTTTATGAAATTTTTTACATGTAGCTGAAGTATAAGAAATACAATTATTACAGGAAGTCATCCGATGGACACTACACCATGCCTTCACCATCGGGAGATGAGTGCGTCGGATTCTTGTGAAGTGGAAGGGATGCGGGCGTTGTAATTAATTCCATGTTCGGACACCTTAAGGGGAAGCATTACGAAAATATACTGAAAAGTTTTACCACCAAAACGTGAAAATTTTCAGATATTCTTTGTTTTATATTTTTCATATTTCTGCTCAAAATATAGATTGTGGGTACTCGTTAGAACCGCCTCGATGAGGCGGTTCTAACGAGTACCCACAATCTATGTGTTTGAGCAGAAATAAGAAAAAATAATGTATACCTCTGTAAACCCCAGTTTTACTATATAAAAGTGGGGTTTAAGGGGGTCAAAATTATATAGGCATGTTTTCGTGATTGAATACACTTTCAGAGGAGACCGCACTGTCAATACTTGTTTGTCTCTCTTCTGGAAAGGGGTCTACTCTAAAAGAAAGAAATTTGCTCCCCCTTGTTACATGAATTATTTGAATACATTAAACCGCATGAACCGACATCCTTGTTTGACTTTGTGTTTTATATACGGTTTTTCTTGTTCAACTTTACATCTTGCTTTTTTTTTTTTTTTTTTTTTTTTTTTTTTTTGAATGCTTTAAATAGCCAGCTTAAATTTAGCTCCAGGGTTACTCATTCAGGGTCGGTAACTCTGTGTGTCACTACTGAAAAGGGGTCTACTCTAAAAGGAAAGACTTTGCTTCCATTGGAAGAACATTTTTACATTTTTGAGAAGACCTCTTTTCAGAGGGGGTTGGGGTCTTGCTGAGCAGGAAAGCAAACATGAAATCACAAACATCTCCCTTGTAAAATTGGAGGTAAATCCACCAAATGTATTGAGTTCCTTTGAACAGCATTTACATCACGTTACACAAACCGCAAAAGAAAACTCAGTCAAACCAGGATGTTGGTTCATGGTTTTTGATGTATCAAATTCTTAGATAATTTCTGTAACATCCGCCTGTATTATTTATTTTGTTTTATTTGCTGACGTCACATTGATAGTGTTTTGTTTTAAAAGTTTTCGTAAGTCCTTTATCGAGAGTAATTTAAAAGATAATGGGCTTTTTTGCATGCTTCATTTAGTTTAGTGTAGGATGTTCTTTACTGGTCTGTAAAACATATCTGCTTATAGCTCCGGATGAAGTGTGTGTGTGTGGGGGGGGGGGGGGGGTGTTTTTTTTTTTTTTTTTTTTTTTTTTTGTTTGTTTTTTTTTTTTAAATTTGATGAATGTTTTGTATTTTCTCAGAAAACATATGTTACGGATACTCTACGAGAAGCGCCTACAGTCGACTCTCGTTATCTCGAATTCCAAGGGACTCACTGAAACACTTCGAGATATCCGTACTTCGACATATCAGATTTGAGAGAGTGAGGAAAACAATAAATTGAACAACCACATTTAACAAATGAATATGTAATTTGACTCCTGAAGTTAGAAATATATATATAAAATAATATGGAAAAGAGGAGAAATTGCTCCTTAGGAGCACTTTCTCCTCTTTTCCACATTATTTTGTTACCTGTTGTCATAGTTTCATGTTAAAACAGGGACCAGACTTTCACTTCGAGATAAGCGGTAATTCGAAATAAGCGAGTTCGAGATAACGAGGTTCGACTGTATTTGTTTGTTCATTAGAGTCTCATCATGGTTAACAGCATACAAAGTTCAATGTACACATCAATTATTAAAATTAACCATGCCATTCTATATAGAATTACAAGAGACTAAATATGCACCACTCCAGAGCTACAGATAAGAGTGGGAATCTGGTGAAAATCAAATTCTACCCCTACCCACCCTTCACCCAAAAAAAAATAAACAAATAAAATAAAATAAAATAAAAAAAAATGATAAAAAAAAATACGCCCTGGGTATTCACTCGAAACGCCTCACCAGGTGGCCCAACTGAGCACTAACAACACTGGGTCCCACCCTTCACCGGACAAAAACACGTGCCCTGGGTACTCATTCGAATCGCCTCACCAGGGCGGCCCAACCGAGCACCAACAACACTGGTTCCCACCATGAAAAAAAAAAAGAAAAAAAAGAAAGAAAATAAGAATATCACCAAACACCCAATCCCACCCAGAGCTATGCAAATTTAAAAATAATACTATACATTTACATATACATGTAGATAAAACAGTTTAGGCAAGTATCAACAAATACAGCACTGATTTGTAGTATCGCCAGCCACACGGCACATGCATCAACCACACAATGGCACCGGCCAGGACAGGGGACATGTGGCGGAAACCAATGTCCAAACAACACGTCCGCTGCACTGACACCTACGCCTCAGCAAGACCACATCATATGTTTTCCTGTTGAAATAATAAAAAAAAAAAAAAAAAAAAAAAAAAAAAAACTATTTATCAGGCTACCCTTTTATATGGGGATTTGTCTTTTTCATGCATATTGAGACATTTTCCAGGCACGTGCACCCTTTTATGCCTTTTACGCAAAAGAAAGAAACCGACAATATTGATATTTTTCATATTTTTCTCAGGAGAAGCGTCTCGCCGAGGCGCTTCTCGTGAGTATCAACTACATATATTTCCGTGAATAAATAATAAAAAGTAATAATAATTTACTTGAAAACCCTTCTTATCTTGAGCTATGTCCTCATCATGTATAAAGACACATTTTCCAATAATTTGTAGGTTGTTTTATGCAATAAGCTTATGATCCCCGACACGTCCACCTTTCTATGACTTTTTCGCAATAAGAAAGAACCCGACAATCTAAAGTACTGATGTTTTATCATATTGTCTTTCGGAAAGCATATGTTGCGGGTACTCATGAGAAGCGCCTCGGCGAGGCGCTTCTCATGAGTACCTACAACATGTATTTTCATGAAGAAATAAAAATGGAATATTTATTTGAATACCCTTTTTATCTCGAGCTATGTCCTCATCATGTATAAAGACACATTTTCGAATAATCTTGTAGGTTGTCTTATGCAATAAGCTTATGATTACCATAAGTATGCGTAATTAACATGTTATCATTTTAATTACTCATTACCTTTAAAGGACCTAACATCCTCACCGTACCTGTCTCCAAGTGATATATAATTCAATGCAGATTAGAACGTAATGGCACAGATAGTACGCAAATGATATAAAACGAAAACCCTGTCAACAGTACTCACCAACATCGTACACGCTACATCGCGTCGAAAAGGTGTTTGTCCGTCTTTGCATTCAACATATGTTCAAATCACCCTGCTTTGCATTCAACATATGTTCAAATCACCCTGCGAAACGGCGCAACGGGTCGAGGTATTGTATTTCGTCCAGAAATGCAACACTATCTAGACTCCTCTAGAGAAAATGTGCAAGTGCGAAGACTGTCCCATGTCGTATATGCATCAAGGTCACTCATTGCGTGAAGGAGCTCAGTTACGCGTAATGTTAATTGGAGCTGTAGCAGGAAAAATAGTCCGTATTGCACGTGCGAATAAGGAAGAATAAGAGCAGTCTGCATATCCTTGTAATCTTATCAGGACCTTTTCAGTTCAGCCGTATATTTTAAAATCATAAAATATTCTGTAAACCAACAACAACAACAAAAAAAAAAAAAAAACCCTGATGAGTGCGTAGCAGTGGAGGCTGACATTAATTTCATTCCTTAAAATGGAGTATTTTGCACTTGACGAGGATCAAAATTTAATTAAGGTATGATGCGAGAAGATTAGAATGATCACTTTAATACAACACTATGCAAATGTTAGGTCATTAAGACTTTCAATTCTAAGTGTTTAAACTAGCTCCCTACTATCTTTCTTTTTAGTCAGATCGAATGCATTACTGAGAAAGTGTCCATTTGACAAACTCCACTCATCTAACATTAATTACTGATGCGATATACATTTTGTTTTGCATTTTGGGTATACAGTATTCTGTGGTTTGTGTTCAACCCATTCATACCCAGTTCTACTTTAACTCTTTACACCGGTCTATTTCCTATAGCAGGGTGTCTGATTAGTTTTTTATTTAAGACTACGTGCGTATATTCATACCAAGTCCTGAACTTAATGCAACCACTGTAGAGCTGGGTCTACATTGTTTGTCAAAGCCCCATCTATGGGACGCTAGGCATAAATGGGTCATCGCTGAATTCATGTCTCCTGCATTATAATAACGAATTACTATATAACGTCGCCTTTCAAATCCTCAACCGGAAAGGTTTATTTTCATCATTTGATTGATAATCAATGTGTCTAACCACAGTGTATTGACGAATATTCGTGGGAAGATAAATACGCACAATAAATTTATATCAGCCTTACAATAGCTGCAGACATAACTAACCGCAACATACATGTAACTAATTCATGTATAAGTGTTCGAGTTTTAGATTTCTTTCTTCTTTGTGTCCAAAGGCAACGGCTTAGATTTTTATTTTTATTAAAATTCATAAATCTCTCTCTCTCTCTCTCCACACAGCTACGCACGCACATAGCAATCTGCAGCTAGACTAAGTTTTCTCTTTTCTGTTTTTATTTACATATAAGATACCGAAAATACAGCGAAACTTCAATAGCCCGAACAGCGATGGCTCGCTTATCATGTCTGATTCAAACTCGTTTTGAGTCTCAAGGAAATTCTTCAATTTTCTGAAGAAAACAAATGTTTAGAGATATTTTAGGGAAATTTTCTTATTTTTACATGAAATTATATGTTGTGTGTACTCTACACAATTATTTTATAGAAGATTGAAAGGGACGTCCCTACATTATACCTACTTTTCTCGTGATCTGGCGCTATGTTTAACCCATGGTTTGAACTACTCATGTCTAGAACATATTTTCGTGGTCCCAAAGATGTTTGAACCGTTTAATTTCGTCTATATATTTTTATAGCTATTTGTGATGAATCCATTTTATGAAAAACATATCTGATATATGTTCGTTACAGAGAAATATACGCAATAAATTAATGCTTTTATTTTATCTTTCTTGTTTTAGCGTGCCTTTGTATTGGAAGCTCATTCTGATTGTTTTGGTTTGAGAAAACGATGAGCACATCATAGTAACATTAGCCACAACTACATAAATACGATTGACCGTAACTATATAATTAAGGGGACTTGATTGATACACTTGGAAGAAGTTTGAGTAATTTTTGCAGAGGAGGTTTTAGCTGAGGGTTGGGATCCCGTTGTGGTACTTTTTGTTAATTGTTATGTAGAGTTTACAATGTTTTTTTTTTTTATATATAACAATCATGTTAGTTTAAGATATATTTAGTTAAATTTGGATAGCAGAGTTGCCACCTTTTTTGCCATCTGTTCAATTTGTGGCTGCTTAATAATTATTGTATTTGTCTGGTGTTGGGAGCTTGATGTGGATTTGATTTTATTAGTTCCTGAGTTCAATTATTAAATTTACAGCCGATATTACACAGGTTCCTTGTGTGATTCCCTGTTTGCCTTCCTTGCACATTAAACTTATTCTGAAAAAGGGTCGACATAGATTGAGCCTAACAGACCTTTCAACAACATACCTTACACTATCTCACTGAGAGTTAGGTTTTATTAAACACAGTTTTATTCTTAATAATCTTCCCCATTGTTATGAATACGAGTCATTTTCACTAGGACTGGAAGCTGTATATCAGTTAAATGTGGGCATATGTTGGTATTAGAGCGTGTATCGTCCAATTAGGGGCTAGTCTAATATGGTTTATGATATTCTGAAAGATCGGGTCACTTCAAAAATGTCAGTTTTAAAGCTCTGTGTTCCTCAAAAAAAAAAAAAGATATTTTATTATTTTATTATCCAAGAAAGGTTCAATAAATTGATATATGGTATTAATACAATCATAAAATGTGGCGCCTGACAGCCTGTCTCTCGTTCTTGAAATGAAATGATTTTTTATCGTATCTCTGAATTAATGTTGCCAACATTAATTCAGAGATAAGACAGAAGAAATCATTTCATTTTGATGCAGTTCAAAAACGGAGACTCACTGAAATCCATAGGCTATCAGATGCCACATTTTATGATCATATTAATACTATATATCAATTTATTAAACTTTTCTTGACTAAAAATGTCTATTTTTGAGAAATATGGAGCCTTTAAGGGTTCAATTTTGATGTTGCTAGATAATTAATCTGTTTTTTACAGACCTTTCAACTTGGTGTCACAGATGTTTTGTCTTTGTTTTAGTCTCTAATATTCTGTTATTTTTACCCTTTCACTTTTCAACCGTACTTTGTACGGTTTGGATATATTTTGGTTTATTTTATTTATTTATTTATCTATTTTTTTCATTTTCAGAACTTTGTGTTTTCAATATAGTTATACTTGAGAACAAAAACAAAAACCTACCGTACAACCTGTAAAAATAATATATGAACATCTTGCAGCGAATTGGATGGATGTTGTGATTAAAACGGAAATGTGCGTATGCTGATGATTAGTAATTTTTTATTGAACTGGGTCATTTTTTAAAATATATTTTGGACTTGGAAGAAGATATATTGGTGCCAGCAGACGTTTGATTGAGGAAATGACTTTTAAATGTTTTGCATATATATATATATATATATATATATATGTGTGTGTGTGTGTGTGTGTGTGTGTGTGTGTGTGTGTGTGTGTGTGTGTGTGTGTGTGTGTGTGATAATAACCAAAAGTATGCGCCTTGCTCCCGTTTTAATTGCAGACGGTGGGTCGGTCCTCTGACTAAATGACGGCTCCCTTCTCAATCTGTTTCAGATGGTCGATACCTGACTATTAATGTCTGTGGTCGGGCTCATCATGATCCTGATTAAGTTTCTTGTATTCTTGTTTCAAATCGCCAATGAGCCGTTTGTTTTGTTTCATCAAAGTGTTTTGATTACACGTGTTTCATTATGATGTTTCATGGTATGAGGCAGACGATCCCTATGCGGACCATACATACTTTTGTAATATGGAGCTGCATCAGAATTTAGGGCAATGTTTTGCGCAATTAAACTAGTTTAAGCCCCGGTAGTTTATTGCTAATGAACGTTCCTAGGCCGTTCCTCTGTTGTAGTTCTTCTTTGTTTCCGTGTCTGTGGTTTCATATGCGGCTTTTGTGTTCTCCTAATTTGTTCCTTATCTCTCCTGACTTTGGTGTCCGAGAGTGCTGTGATTGCAGGAATGGGTCGTAATCTGGTCGGTGTCAGACTTAGCAGATAAAGGCCTATTGGAGGTGGATGTAACGTGGGACAGACTAATCGGTCTATGTGGGGATGTTGGAGCAATCTGCCATTGAAGATTTGCCTCATGGGCCAAGGCATCGCCTCAAGAAATGACTCGAATTCTGTTTTTCACTATGGGAAGTAATCTAGAACTCAGGAACTGATACAGTCAGATCCAAATCAAACCCCAAACCCCAAAGGGAAAGACAGACAAATACAGTGAAGCAGCCACAAAATTAACAGACGGCAAGCAGAGCTGGAAAGTCTTTCCAAAAAGGTTGGATGTGTGTTACCCAAAGTTATCTAAATAATAATTAACTTACATCATTATTAAAAAAAAAAAAAAAAAAAAAAAAAAAAAGAGACATAAGAAAGTGGAGTTTGCGTTTGGTAAAATATTTTGATGTTTTGGAGCATTTTTGCTAAAATCGTTTCAGGATATAAGTGTCATCACGAAAACATGCCTATATAATTTTGACCCGCTTAAACCCCACTTTTATATAGTAAAATTGGGGTTTACAGGGGTATACATTATTTTTCTTATTTCTGCTCAAAAAAATATATTGTGGGTACTCATTAGAACCGCCTCGCCGAGACGGTTCTAACTGGTACTCACAATCTATGTTTTGAGCAGAAATATGAAAATATCAAGAGATTTATTATCTGAAAATTTTCAGTTTTTGGAGGTGAAATTTTCTATATATTTGAATAGGCGTGGTTTCGTTTTTTATATGGCATTTTAGGCACACTAATTGTGTTTTCTTTTAAACAAGTGCCGAGGAAATTTGCAGTGGGATGTTTACACAATTGTAATTAGAGTTCTGGTTCCACTTGTAAAACGAATGGCATTCAGAGTAAGGCCGTGAATTTGCGCTATTGAATTGGCCGTGAATTTAGAAATCCAGACCATATTATCTATAGACTAGCCATAGAGCTCAATAAGCCAAAAAATACAAATGTATATTTCTAAGCCTTGGGCAAGGCTAAGTCATACAAAAAATAACAACAACCAAAAGCTATAAAATAAATTAAGATACTGCAGTCAATTTAGTAAAAATGAATAAACACAATTCCCTATGCTTCCAGCCTTTGCTACCTATATCAGGCTTCAACTTATTGTTATTCCCACGTGTATATGCACACGCACGTGCGCGCGCCGAGCGTTAATGAGATTCGACGAACAGCCTATTGTTAATGTACTACAATCTAAAGTGTGTAATATTCATGAAGGAGATTATTGTATTGGATAAGAGTCTAACGGGTTTTGAATATTCATTTCCTTCGCTTGACGTCACTCACCTTGAGCTGACAATCACCTGACTTAGGTTAGTTCATTCACTCTAACAAGTAGCTAGGAGTATATAAATACACAGTCTATACACTCATTGTATTATTGCAATAAAAGCTAGAGGGAAAGTCGGAGTAAACATCGGTTAGGAAATAACAATATAATAAATTTGCTTCGTTGGAAGGCAAACGTGGTGGGAAAATATGAAACAGAATTTGAATGCGGATAATGCTAGTTTAACTATGTGTAAGGAGAAAGCGATTCCGGACGGACCGGAAATTAAAAGTGGACGCTTATACATGATACAGACTCATGCCGGGAAAACAAGAAAGATTCCGGTGTTTGTGCGAGTGTACAGGAGCTGTTTTGAACAATATGCGGTGCTGTACAGAGATCAGAAATACAGCGTACAATCAGGCTATGTCAGCCTGAAAAACTGTTCTGTAAGGGAATCTGAGGATAATAGTGCTCAATTCAAAGTGATTTTGAATGACTTTGAGGGTAGTGGACTATGCTTTGAGGCGGAATCAAGTTCAGAGACAGGCGATTGGGTAGACGCTCTTCAGCCTCAGATTATATCTTCATCCCCGCCAAAAAGTTCCATATCACCAACATTGTCGCCAGTTATACCCAGGTCTCCTCTTATGCCAACTTTGGAGGAAACGGACGAGGACGAGTGAAATCTCTTGAAAAAAGAACAAACGTTATATTTGATATTTCTTGTGGACATCGAAATCCACTTGACTTCCGATGTTCGCTGAAGTTCACGGGGTCAGTCTCTTCAGACGTTTTTTGGAGCGGCACAGAGAGAGGGTTTGTGCAGGAAGACAAAGGTGTGTGGTACTTGAGATGCTAAAAAATAATACCTGTGTGCAGACTGCGTAGCAAATGGGAAAATTGCCGAAGGAGAGTGAAAACACAACATCAAAATAACATTAACTTTACCTCGCTTTGGGCAAATTCGGCAAGCGACAAAATGACGTAATTTTTCTTATATGTTTTAGAAAATAGGCTATGTCATTTCATTTAGGTGACAATTTGCCTCAATTATCAGATAACGCTTATTTTCTCGGAGACATATGAAATCTATTTCAAAATGTTGTCTGCTGAATTTTTTACCGAGCATGCTTAGCGTTAAATAAATGATAATAGATCTAATGGAAAACGTCGAGTGAAGTGGAAAAGTTTTTGAAGAGGTACATTTATTAGTGAGACCAGGATACAGCCGTCATTTCGAATTAATCAAACATTACAAAACTTATCGTTAATGGAGGGAAAAGCAAATATTGCACAGGTACGTGACGTCAGCTTAACCGTACCTGTTGAACCGGTTTCCGGCTTACGATAGCGACTCCTGTAAGCTGAAATTGGGACATGGGAACAAAACGTTAGCAGACGATAAGTGAAGTTGAACTGGTGCTGTAGGATAAGAAATAGATAACAAGCTATGCGAGGGATGAGTTCTTTTTGAAAACGTATAGGTACTGTTAGTGACTCACAAAATGTCTAGTCAGTTCATGAGATTATGTAATTATTATTCATCATGTTATTCATTCATTCCCATTACTCTTTATTTATTTCTTTCTCTTTTGATAAAAGTAAAAGGGACTGTATACACTTAAATGTTTTCGCCATTTTTACAAAAAAGGAGACGGTGTGATTTGCTGTCCTGTCTCAGAGTGTCCTGTACACCTGGCCCTTTATAAAAAAGGATGTATTCGAAAAGGAAAGTTGTCAGAAATGAGATAAAATAGTTTTGAAAGTTACATGTGGACAGTTACCCTCCGTTAAAATATACGTTCTTATGCGTCGTCTGCTGTAATTGTGATTGGCGCTCTGAGGGTGAATGAATCAGTTTATGAGCGGATTGACCTGAGTTGTAGTTTGGGCAAGACCTGTTTATCAACAAGAATAGTTTGTTTACACTCTTTGGCGGATATAGCAGTTCATTACGAAAACGTGCCTATTCATATATACTGAAAATTTTACCACCAAAAAATGAAAAATTTCAGATAAAAATTCTGATATTTTTCATATTTCTGCTCAAAAACATAGATTGTGGGTACTCGTTAGAACCGCCTCGACGAGGCGGTTCTAACGAGTATCCACAATCTATGTTATGAGCAGAAATAAGGAAAATAATGTATACCCCGGTAACCCCTAGTTTTACTATATAAAAGTGGGGTTTTAAGGGGTTCAAAATTATATAGACTTGTTCTCGTGATGTTTTATGAGCCGCCGTATGAGAAAAGGTGTCTTTCGGGATAAACGCAAATAGCAAATAACCAGATCAGCCAACGTTGGTACATTATCTGAGGAGGCATTGCGAAAACACACCTATTCAAATATATAGAAATCTGCAAATTTTCAGGTAAAAAACTCTTATATTTTTCCTATTTCTGCTCAAAACATTGATTGTTGGTACTCGTTAGAACCGCCTCGGCGAGACGGTTCTAACGAGTACCCACAAGCTATGTTTTAAGCAGAATAATGAAAAATGTCAGAATTTTTATCTGAAAATTTTCTTTTTTTTTTTTTGGTGGTAAAATTTTTACTGTCCTTTCGACATCACTCGGAAAGACGTTTTTTTGCTTGGCGTTTTATTTCAGATGAAAATATTTTGTTCTGATTGACCATATCTTATCAGAAACCATTTGTCTTTTCTGTTTCTGTGTTTTGTTCTCAAATATGTACCCTAAAATTAAATATATTGCCAAAAATTGGTCTGACCTATGCAATCTCTATGGTAAAGTGATTTTTTGGATTTTTTTTTATTAAGAAAGTAGTTTTCAAGTTTCTTTGCAGAATTTAAATTATTGATGTTTTACAACAATACTGTGAAAATTTCAGAAAATTTGAACAAGCGGAACATGTTGAAAATCTGCCTCCAAGTTACCTACCCTACAGATTTCTGCATAATTTGCATTCATTTTTACTATGGGGAAAAGTGAAAATACTCGATTTTTTAAAAACCAATGACTAGAATAAATCTTTTTGTGCTTAGGTAGTTACGACAGATGGTTTTGCATTAAGTCATGACAAAAGTTTGCAAATTTTCTTCTTCTGTGTACAGCGCCAGGCAAAAAACGACTTTCCAAAAGATGTTGAAAGGACAGTAGTATGTTTGAATAGGCTTGTTTTCGTAATGTCTCACGTGATACATCATACATGTTTCTTACTATACATGGTGATTCAGATACTCAGGCCGATTCGGCTTCAAAAGATTCGACGGGATACTTGCGAGGTCCTCCAATAGCCAATAAAATATGTAAGAGCGTGCAGCAATCTCCATTTCCAAAACAGATATTCGCCCTGCATAGTCCGAGGTCTCTTCGTAGATGTGCGTGAAATGTCCTAAAATGTCGAACAACTTAACACACACACACACACACACACACACACACACACACACACACACACACACACACACACACACACACACATATATATATATATATATATATATATATATATATATATATATATATATATATATATATATATATATATATTGTTTTATGCGTTTGATTCACATACACGTTTATGGAATGGCAAACAGTGTAGATTATGATCTGGTGCAGTTTTATCTGTGTTCATATGTCATTTTGTCCATTAGAAAAATAGGTGTACGAAATTTTAGGACAACGGTTACAGTAGACCAACTATCAACATTTCGCTGTACCCTGAGGAATGAGAGCTTAAACGCATACCCGACGAGCAGCTGTCCTTATCAGCATTCACACGCGCACAGAACGCAGGACCGTCTCTGTTTTTGAAAAACCTACTAACGAAAATTATTGCATAAAAAGCAGTGTCGCACGTTATTAACAGCCACGCATTAACCGGCGAAAAGCCGTTTATTAACAAGGCAATTCACGTGCTGTTAATGCACGGCTACGCCTTTCAATATGCTCGTACCGGGGCCACAGAATTGCTGCCGTCATGAGATGTGTACTGTCCTGCCCCAGATCAAGCATAGTCCGTGGAAATAGCGTTCGTGCGACATCGGTGAAAAGGCGAAAAAAAATAGTGCAAGAAATAACGCGAAAAGTAGCATTTTTTTCAGTTTTTATGCAATAATAGCGATCGAACATGATTTTTCAATGCATTAACATTCGCCAGGTCCCTTGGGAGGTGTTGAAAACCGAGGCCGGAGGCCGCGGTTTTCAACACCTCCCACGGGAACCGGCGAATGTTAATGCCTGAAAAACCATGTTTGATCCCTATATTGAAGGTCTGCGTTTCTCCTGGGCACGGGACACCGGGACACGAAAGCTTAGGGCAGCTGCACGTTTTCGGAATCCGCGTTTGTGTTGTTTAAGCATCTCTTTTTTTCTTGGATTGACACAAAGCTGAAAATATTTCGATGTGAAATAATTTTATATATATATTATAGCTATATCTGTGATACTTCAATGTCTAAAATCGGATCCATTTCACCAACATTTCGTATCTACGAGTTACTTGAGGTAAAAGAGAACGTTCTGAACTGAATGTATTTGCCTAACCTCGTTGGCGGGTCTGAGGAGGTGGGTTTGGAGCGTACACATGGTTACTGTTAAAGTAAAAGATTTAATCTCCAGGTGAAGAAAAGTACGAGTGTTCACCATTGATAAGGTATTCATATACTAACGAAGCAATTTCACTTCTGCAGGAGTGCTCTGTCTTTGAAAAGGGAAATGAAAAACTTTCAACTTAACTGTTCTTTCAATTAAGGGTATCCATTCATGGTTTCAAAAAGTACAACCACTCGTAATTGAACCATCTCAAAGTAAATGCGTGCTTACGAAATGTTAGTGGAATAAGGAAGTTGTTTATTTAATGATGCCATGCATTTATTTTGTTTATTAAATGTTGGAAAGCTTATATTATCTTCGTCGTTATTATTAGTATTGTTTTGTGTGTGTGTGTGTGTGTGTGTGTGTGTGTGTGTGTGTGTGTGTGTGTGTGTGTGTGTGTGTGAGAGAGAGAGAGAGAGATGACGTCAATTATTTATGTATGGCGTACATGTCTTGGATGATGATGATGATGATGGCGATGAGTTTACGTTTAACGATACAACAGTCCATGCAGTTATTTGTGTCAAAACGGTATAGCAGTGCAATAGATAAGTCTGCTAATTATATAGATATAATTAGCAAAGAATTTTCGCCGATACGACTGTTAACCTATTTATGCCTTGCGTCCAAATGAAAGGGACATTGGCACACAGTGTAGATCCAGAACGCGGCGTCTGATCAGGGTCTACGCTGTTTGCATTGAAAACAGCAATTTCTATATAACATAGCAATCATAGAAATTAACCAGACACGCTTTCTTTTGAAAATGGAACTTTCTAAAGGATTAAGGTAGAAGAGTCAACTCGGCATAAATGGGTTACCATATCTCTATATACAGTTGACTCTCGTTATCTCGACCTCGCTTATCTCGAATAACCGCATATCTCGAAGTGAAAATCTGGTCCCTGCCTAAACATGAAAATCTAACAACAAGTAAAAAATATTGTGGAAAAGAGGAGAAAATTTCTCCTCTTTTCCACAATATTTTCAATATATATATATATATCTAACTTCAAAAGTCCAGTTACACATATATTTGTTAAATGTGGTTAATCGAATTTGTTTTTCCTCCATTCTGCAAATCTGATATGTCGAAGTACGATATCTCGAAGTATTTCAGAGCGTCCCTTGGAATTCGAGATAACGAGAGTCGACTGTATGCAATACAAGTCCTGTCAGCGAAAATACATAGAGGATATTTACTCTTTTTCTGTGAATACCATAAATATTGTCATCGAGTGAAATGGAAATATCAGTATTTTCACGAGTGCGAAGCACGAGTGAAAATTTGAATGTTTTCATTACACGAGATGAAATTTTTGTGGTATTCACTGAAAAAGAGTAAATTTTCTTTTTATTTTATTGTTCACATGTCAATGCGCGTTTCTGACGTCATAAGTAACGTCACCAAACAAAACATGAACGTCATGGCGTCGACGCGCAGTGCTTAACATGTGAACCGCTGGAGAGACAAAAAACAAAAAGTTTCAGCGAATCAAAATAATTTTGATACCATAATGTTCCTTACATTCCAACTAAGAAAATGCATACCAACACTTGATAGTTTAGTTCACAAACAAAGAAGTTAGAGGTGTTCAAAAATCTGAAGTGGAGGTAACATCCACTTCTGAAACAGTGAAGAAAACCGAAGTCGTCCAAAGCGAAGAGTGAACATATAAATCGTATCATTCACTATAGTGAAATGATACGATATCAATTCACTAGTGATTGATACCACTTTTGTTTTCATCAGATATCGTACACTGATTTCACCGCTGACAATAAAATAATATAACCAATTATTATTATCTGTATAAATTAATCAAAGCCTTTTATATAGGCTAACCAAACTGACCTGTCGCTTTGACCATTTGGTTATAATAGAAGTATACGTTACTGTTATCTGTACGAGGCGAGCGAATATGTCTCGTGTTGAACGCAGGATTTTCTGACTGCCATGCCCAAACTGTGTAGTGGCCCTGCCCTGATGAATATCAGGTGTAAAGTTCAAAGTTCAGGTCAGTTTCGTCGATCTAAAAATAAGGCCAGTTTTACAGATTTATTTTCATTACCTTCACCAAGAGGTTAACATCACGAAAACATGCCTATATAATGTTGACCCCCTTAAACCCCACTTTTATATTGTAAAACTGGGGTTTACAGGGGTATACATTATTTTACTTATTTCTGCTCAAAAACATAGATTGTGGGTACTCGTTAGAACCGCCTCGCCGAGGCGGTTCTAACGAGTACCCACAATCTATGTTTTGAGCAGAAATATGAAAAATATCAGAATTTTTATCTAAAAATTTTCAGTTTTTTTGGAGGTGAAATTTTCTACATATTTGAATAGGCGTGTTTTCGTAATGATAAGCCGCTACGCCCACGTTAACGTTGTCGTTATAACGTGTGCATGTGTGTGTGTGTGTGTGTGTGTGTGTGGAAATCTGAGTCTACTTCAGGCCTCACATGACGTCAGTAAAGTTTGCAGGGCTACATACGCACCCACTCATGCCCAGTACCGGGTTATATTAATCGGAACTCGATTTTCCAAAATACCAGAATGCATTCCATGGTCCGAAAAGAAAATTAGAGTACAAACCTTCACTATGATGCACCACGGCATTTAGCACTAGCAGCAGTGAACTTTGATAATAAAAATACAAAAGAATGAAATTCGGACTTTCCGGTTTCACTGTGACATTTCATATGACAGCAACGCTGTGTGAGACACTTCATAAGACAGCAATACAATTGGCAGGGCTGCATATGATTCACTAAAGTAAATAAAAATAATAAAAAAAAAAAAAAAAAAAAAAAAAAAAAAAAACAGAGGAGACTTTGACGATCATATCATCACGAAAACACGCTTATATAATTTTGACCCCCTTAAATCCCAATTTTATATAGTAAATCTGGGGTTTACAGGGGTGTACATTATTTTTCTTATTTCTGCTCAAAAACATAGATTGTGGGTATTCGCCGAGGCGGTTCTAACGAGTACCCGCAATACATGTTTTGAGCAGAAATATGAAAAATATCAGAATTTTCATCTGAAAATTTTCATTTTTTTGGTGGTAAAATTTTCAATATATTTGAATAGGCGTGTTTTCGTAATGACTGCACTTAACACCAGCTGCAGTAAGGTCAAACAAAATCTGAAAAGGATGCCCTTGGTAAGAATGAACACATACAATGTAAAACATTAGCCCATTACGGAGGCTTACAGAGGCCTTCATGCAGACTGACCAACAGTTCCCTGGACTTGATTGGCAGGCAGTAATGAAATTAGATTTCAGCATTCCACTAGATTCATAACATTCTATATCGTATTATGAGAAATTGGTACACTTTCATGGGGAGACAATGCTTTCAGAATTTTGTCATTTCTGAAAAGGGGTTTATTCTATAAAGAAAGCGTTTGCACCCACAGGGAGCAAACGCTTTCCTTATAGAGTAGGTACCTTTCCAGGAAGGATTTAGCGTGCAATCAAGCAAGGAAGTCAGGATTGTTGTTGTACCCTACTGAAAAAGGGAGTCTACACTATAAGAAAAGGTGATCCTGATATAGTAGACCCCTTTTCAGAAGGGTTTTGGTGTGCACTGGAGCAAACAAAAAGTCTAAAGAGTTCTCTCTTGGCGGAAATGAAACAAAAATCAAACAAGTATACAATGTACATGTATGCAGATGCACCTGATAGTATTGGAGGACTTGGCAATGCGAAATCACGAAAATGATTCGGAAATCGCAATGCACGTTCAGCATTTGAATTGACTTGTCTTCTTCTAGAAGCTGAAGCTTAGTTAAATGGATTCTTCTCATAGCACCTTTAAACATGAAACTCCACTAGTGGTAGATATGACAATATATGTGCAAAGTTTGTGGCATTAAATAATGCGGTAAAACCGCAAACGCAGCCATAATCAGAAAGGATTTTCGTGTAGCCTTTCCCCAAATATTGTCATGTGAGCCATCTCTACCATGAGTGCCCAAGGAGGACTCATATCAGCCTGGCTTCCGCGAGTCTGATCAGTCTTCGTTGTCCGCATGTAAACAAAACAAAAATCTTTGTATCCTTATCTACCTAAATGCGCCTATTGATGATTCTGATCAGACTGCGCGAATGCGCAGGCTGATCTGAATTTTCACTGGGTGCACGTATTCAAAAATACGCTTACTGACGTTGTGGCTTATGTTTTTTTTTTTTTTTTTTTTTTTTTTTTTTTTTGTATGTTTTCGGGGGAGAGAAAAGCGTAGAATTTAGCATCGCGCATTTCACTGGAGAAAACATTTTACTCCCTTCGATACCCTGTTTACACAAAGAACTCGCACAGACAAGCCTAGACTCACAGTAGACGTAATTGAAGGCGAAGTTTGATCAGCGTCTGCTAGGTTAGCCACTCGTCCAACAAGTTTTGGATGCATCAGCAGGTATGACCTTCTTAAATTGTAGGAAGGTTGTTTTGGCGTTTAAAGGGCAGACAGTACTATTAACGTCATGTCGTGCCTTACACTTGTCATCGGCAGGCTTAGATCTTTAAGCCGCTAACCAGTACTTATGCACATTTTCGTCATAAACTGACAAATGCCCTTGAATTAGCGGAAAGGAGAGAATGACCGTAGAATATAGTTCAAGATCAATCTTCACGAGAGAATGTTGTCGGGCCGGGCAAGTGTTAGGACAAGTGTGCTTAAGAGTAAACGTGTCCGAATATCTAGGATAGATAAGGTAGATGTCGCTGATTGCAACATCCAAGTTGTAGACACGGAAGACGATGTACATGATGCAGTTTACATGCAAAAAAATAGAGGGTGTACGGAGATTCTTACCCAGTCAGCATTCTACGTAAACCTATATCGGGCCGTCATCGGCCCGTCAGGGTAGCTGACGGGCCGATGACGGCCCGATATAGATTTACGTAGAATGCTAGCTGGGTAGGCAGTCCTAACGTTTTAACGTTTACTACTCTGTGGGCAAATTCATTTTCCATTGGAGACAATTTGCATGAAATGTCGAAACCTGATTTCTGGAAAAAATAAGAAAAACAAAAAAATAATTTCAGTATGCCGTCTCCTAAAAGTTTTACCGAGAGTGTTTTAGCTTAAAAAAAAGATCACTTCCGGAATTATAAAACCACAGCCTTACCTCTAAAGCACTAATCATAATTACACCAGACGACACTTCGAATATTTTTCTTTCACGTGTGTGTGTTTTTGTTGTTGTTTTTTCGAGAAAAAAAGAAGGAAAAAAAAGAAGGAAGCAAAATCACATTCAGAATATTATTTGATACCAATATTTTTAGCTCTTAAAGGGTACCTTATTGAGACCTATACGACGATAAAGAATGCTTCATCACAGGACCGTTCTGAGCTGCAATATTAACCACCTCATGACAAAACCAAAAAATGGCATGTGCAGCCAGCGATGACAGATCAGCCTGGGCATCCGCCCAGTCTGATCAGTGTCTTCGCTGTGCGCTCAGTGGGAAGCTAAGAACCCAAGTTTTGGTCATGCGGCCAGCGAAGACAATGATCAGACTGGGCATCCGCCCAGTCTGATCAGAGTCTCCGCTGTGCGTTTAATGAGTAGCTAAGGACCCAAGGTTTGCTTATGCAGCCAGCGAAGACAATGATCAGACTGGGCGGATTGATCAGACTGGGCATCCGCCCAGTCTGATCAGTCTTCACTGTGCGCTCAGTGGGTAGCTAAGGACCCAAGGTTTGCTCCTGCGGCAGCGAAGACAATGATCAGACTGGGCAGATAGGCTGATCTGAGTCGTCGCTGGGCGCACATGCCAGTTTGTTGGTTTGTCGTGAGGTTGGTCTCTTATCTTCACAGCGGTAGCTGACGGTACGTTGCCATATTCTAGATAGAGTACGAGCCTGCTCCAATCGGGGGCAGGGGGGCGGGGGGAGGGGGGGGGGAAGGCATCTGTTCAATTTCCCTCATCCTCGTCTATTCTTCTCTTTCCTCAGATCTACTAACTTTTATGTCGCTTTTCTCCCTTTCCCTAGGAGACGACACAACATGACCCTCAAAGGTTGACGTGTCGTTTAACCAGAACTCAAACAAACTATAGAGCGTTCAGCTACAGCGAAAGACATTATCAAGCTTTTTGGGCATATGCCACGAAGACACAAACTCATCTGGTATTAGTACATATAGAATTGACTCCGTCTCTTTTGGGACTTGATAGAAAAGAAAATGCATTGTGATTTCTGGCGGTTATATATATTTCACTTATTTCAATATAAGAAACAATAGGGCTAAGGTGGCCCTGTATTGCTCACCTGATTACCAGACAAGTTTCGAGTCAGTTGACCTTTCGGTTCAATATAAGAACTCCAATATAGGTTTTTAAGATGGCGGCCATCTTGAATTCCCAAACAGATTGAAGCAAAACATAGATTTTCATGATGGCGACCACGGAGATCATCTTGGATTTCTGATCGGAACTTTTTAGCTATTTTTAATCTACAAGTCACCGCAATGCTTCCTACCAAGTTTCAAGTCAGTTGGCTATTTGGTTCAGGAAAAGAAGATTTTCAAGATGGCCGCTGTCTTGGATCTCCGCAAGTTAGTTGGCCCTTCGGTTCAGAAGAAGAAGTGAAAATTCCATTTTCAAGATAGGCACCACGGCAGCCATCTTGGATTTCAGATCGAAACGACTGTAGCTTTTTTTGATCTACAAGTCACCCAAATGATTCCTTCTAAGTTTCAAGTCAATTTGCTTTTCGGTTCAGAAGAAGAAGCGAAAAATAGATTTTCAAGATGCCTACCTGCCAGCGGCCATTTTGGAACGATTTTAGCTTTATTTGATATACAAATCACTCCGATGCTTCCAACCGAGTTTCAAGTCAACTGACCCTTCGATTCATGAGAAGGAGCGAAAAACATATTTTCAAGATGGACGCCACGGCGGCCATCATGGATTTCCGATCGGAACGATTTTAGCTATTTTTGATCAACAAGTTACCCCGATGCTTCCTATCAAGTTTCAAGTCAACTGGCCTTTTGCTTCAGGAGAAGAAGTGAAAAATATATTTTCAAGATGGCTACCGCGGCAGTCAACTTGGATTTCCGATCGGAAAGTTTTTAGCTGTTTTCGATCTACAAGTCACCCCAATGCTTCCTACCAAGTTTCGAGTCAACTGGCCGAGGGGTGTAGGAGAAGTAGGCTTTTAAAGCTAATTGCTGACGCCGCACAACGCATGACGCTATTATTTGACCTAGTGACCTATTTTGTTTTATCTCACATGGCTCAGTTTCGAATTTGACCGACAATTTGTCAAGAACATCACCCTGAGAAAGATTGAAGTTGAAGGCCTGTAGAGTGTTCACAAGCAAACTTCGCAATCAATGGGACATAAATCTGCCATCGTTGGTTCGATCTGACCCATTTTCAAATTCGTCCGTAAGCATGTCATTATTATCTGCAAGTTTCATGAAGATTCAACAAAAAGAGAAGAACCTACCGCTGTTCACAAGGTCAATAATGGCCATTTTGAAAATCAAGGGGATGTAACTCTGCCACTGGTGAGCCCATCTGACTTATTTTCGAACTCGTCCGAGATTTTATGCATTTTATTGTTGTCTGTAAGTTTCATGAACAGCCAACAAAAATTGAAGAAGCAACGCTGTTCATAAGGTCAATAATGGCCATTTTGACAATTAAGTGGACGTAACTCTGCTATTGTTGGTCCGATCTGATCCTTTTTCGAATTCATCCGAGATTTTATGCATGTCATTGTAATCTGCAAGTTTCATGAGGATCCAATAAACAATGAAAAAGCTACGATGTTCACAAGCATTTTCCTATAGTAAGCCTATGGGACCTATTACTTGCCATAGCAACCAAAGTTTTGAAGCAATTTTCCTAAAATGCATATGCAAGCAATCCCCTACCAAAGGAATGCTACGGATAAAATTTGGTTGAGATCTGCTGGTAGGCTGCAAAGATAGTCCAGTTCGAAAGTGTGGACGACGACGAACGACGAGGCTGCAATCCTATAAGCTCCCCCGGAGTCTTCGGCTCAGGTGATCTAAAAAGCTATTCAAGTCGAAACAAAATTGTTAATGTTTCAGCTGGATATTTACGAGACGAACGATGATACGGAACATTTCCATTCGGCTTCGTTTAAGAAAAAAGTACTTTCTTTTTAATTTAGTGCGGACCTCCACATAAACAAATATAATCACATCCAGCGCCCGATCGAGTCGTGCGCCATGTTGTTTATGTCAATAAAAATAATAAAGAAGAATTTTATCAACTGCAGATGAGGTTTGAATTTGTATGTGCAGTTTTTTTTTTTTTTTTTTTTTTTTTTTTTTGTTTTTTTTTTTTTTGTTTTGTTTTTAAGAGAGTGGAAACTTTTACTTTTGAGATCTATGGAAACCTATTGGTCGGAAAGCACCGTAAAATACTTGGTTGATTCATATAACTGTTACGTTAACCCTTGTCCTGCTGAATAAATTAAGAGGCCACGCACTTCTAATTTTCAGCCAATCAGATTACTTGATCCAGATTGTTCTATAAATTCGCATCCTTGATGGCAAACAGTGCCGATCCAGATTAGTTGGCTTCTTCAGAAGCCAACTGATCTGGATCTACACTGTTTGCAAAGGCAGGGTATATCCGGGTACAGCAGGACAAGGGTTAACATTCTATGTAATGCGTATCCTAATTTTGATAATGTTTCGTGAAAAAAGTTATATGTGGTAAGCACATTGTATAGGCTGATACTGAACTTTCTTCTTTTTTCAGTTTTCAGATCAGTTTCATAATGCGTTTGTACTTCTTGCAACCTGTTATACTGTGACTGCATAAAGAAAATAAGAGAACAGGTACTGATACAAAATAGATCCACATCAAGCCCCTAAATAGCCTGTCTTCTTTTGCTTCATAACAAAAATATTCCTCAGTTTCTATATAATATTATGTGGATTTAGTGCGAAGACTCATATATACGAGGGGGGAGGGGGCGAATGGGGAGGGGGCGGGGAGCGGGGGGCGCGGGGGGATTTCCTCTTATTGCAAGCAACATTATTTTTCCGTCCTTTCGTCTGGCGTCGGCCCATCTGGCCATCACACTATCTCGTTCTTTTGTATTTATTCGGTTATAGAACGGGGGCTTATTCTTCCCAACATTATCTTAAATATATGAATCAGTCTTCTGTTAGTCAACTTTTAGTATAAAAAGAGGTTTTCTCTTCCAAAACAATCTTAACCATCAAGATCGGGTCTAGATTTTTGAAATTGTTTTGAAATGGAAAATCCCCGTCTTATAACCGAAGAAATACGGTAAACAACCAAACTTGCTACATGACTTTCCCTCATGGTAAGATTGTGCAAGAGTAATATTATTTTTCGATCCATCCATCCGTCCGGCGTCCGTTCATCTGTCGGTTACACTATCTCATCCTAAACCACTGGGAGGAGTTTACCAAACTTGCTACATGTCTTCCCCAGGTGGCAAGGGTGTGCAAAAGCAACATTGTTTTCCGTCTGTCCATCCGTCTGTCCGTGCATCACGCTGTCTCCTCCTTAATCACTGAGTGGAATTTAACCAAACCTGCAGCATAACTTACCCGCGTGGTAAGTGTGTGCGAGAGCAGTTCTCTCTGCTTAGTGGTGAAACCGTGGAGATTTGCAATGGCGTGCCACCGACTGCGAGATCTACTTTACCTTTTTAGTTTTCAACTTTCCACTGGGTATATTCTTGGACATTTTGGTTGGTTTCGCAAAGCACAATGGCGGTGCTCATACAGAAAAGTTTTCAGGTTCAAGCAATATACATTGTATCGTTATTCGACATTACATAACATTTTCTATGTGGTGGTTGCACTAAGTATTTAACTAGTATGATGGGGTTTTATGCATTATAGGTTGTTTTTTGTTTTTTTGTAGGAACTGAAAAAAAGAGTTCGAATCATCCATGGTAAACGAGCCATCCGGGTTCGAGCCATTGAGGTTATACTGTAAATACATCGCAATTTACCGATTTTCTTTGCCGGTCAGTAAGATCATCATATATTTTGCAAGGTGATTCAATTAATTCTCAGATAAATTAGAAAACTCAACTATCATGCACATGCGGGACCATTTGGGTCGATATGGCTGTGCCTGAGAACCAATCTACCTTTTTGACCTAAAGCATTATGTAGAGTAGTCTTGGCAGCTAAGAAGTCAGCTAAAGACGTGTTTACTGGTCATTCTCAAACAATGCACAGTGAATGCAATTAAATAATAACTGTAAAGTGTATGATAGGTGCTGTCTTGTAGTATTAAAACACCAAGTAAAACTCAGCTGTCGATTTGTAGTATGGTCCTTTTCTTCACAATGGATCGCAACGCCCGGCGAGGCGCTTCTACCGAATAACAGTAATGTTGTATTATTGATCTGGATAGCCCTCTTGTCTGGACCATTATGCTCAGGTCAATTTTTGTTCACTGTCCATATTGCAAACTGTGAACGCGTTTGGCTAAACAGTCAAAGGGAGAGAACTCACAACAAAGAATACAGTAAACGATTAATATAAATTATTTCATCTTCAAACTATAAACTACGGAATTAATACATGTCACGGTTTATAGCGTGGAATGAAACCACCACACCACCACCCATTACGAAAGCATGTCTATATGAAGTTGACCCCCTTAAATCCCACTTTTAAATAGTAAAACTGGGGTTTATATGGGTATACATTATTTTTCTTATTTCTGCTCAATAACATAGATTGTGGGTATTCGTTAGAACCGACTCGGCGAGCCGGTTGTAACGAGTACCCACAATCTATGTTTTGACCAGAAATATGAAAAATATTAGAATTTTTTATCTGAAAATTTTCAATTTTTGGTGGTAAAATATACAGTATATTTTAATAGTCTTGTTTTCGTAATGAACGGCAACAACAACAATGATAATAATACTTAATTATGTTACCAAGGAAAAGACACAACCACGAAGTATAATCTTCCCGAGGCATCGAAAGAAGAAGAGATGAGGAATAATGAGGTAACAATAATACGAGTTAACGAATTTTATATACAGTATAACCTCAATGGCTCGAACACGGATGGCTCGTTTACCGTGGATGATTCGAACTCTTTATTCAGTCCCTACAAAATTCTCCCAATAGCTCAAGAAAACAATTATTTAATGATTTTTCTTATTGTATGTTGTGTGTACTCATTAGAATCGCCTCATCGAGGCGATTCTAATGAGTACACACAACATACCATTCTTGTCCAGAAGCTCGAAAAAAATCATTAAATTGTCGCCATTGGCTTCCTGACTTGGCGTAATGATCAACCCTCAGTGGCTCGAACTACCCATATCTCAAACAAATTTCCATGGTCCTAAAGGGGTTCGAGCCATTGAAGTTCGATTGTAAGTATAGGAAAGAAGTTTGAATATTATTTATGTGTAAGATCCGCGTATTATTTACAAATTGATTTAGTTATTTGCAAAATGAAGCCAGATTTTATCTTTGTATATTTTGTGAGTGAAGTGCTGGAGCTTACACATTCGATAAAATAGAAGATAATTGTCTCTAAATCTTATTAGTTCAAATAAATATGTAAATAAATAAGTAAATAAATAAACCATTTCTTATTTATATTTCTACTTGTTGGGTCTACAATACTCCGCTAAACTGACCTATTTGGTTTAAACATATTGCGTTTTATAAAGTATATATGTGTACAAATAAAAAATGTGACAATACATAATAAAGGAACAGAACTAAAACAATGACATTTACTTAATTATTCTCCTTAAAACTAACGGCTGTGTAACATACCTATTAGAAATATATGCTTCTAACTGATAACCTTTTACCTCTATTAAATGAATTAAGTAACTAAAATACTGTTATGCGTAGAGCCTTCATAATAAATTAGGTTCGCACAACGTTGGTCGGTCATCAGACTAAATGACGGCTCCCACCTCAATCTGTTGCATATCGTCGGTGCCTGACTATCAATGTCTGTGGTCGGGCTCATCGTGGTCCTGTTTATGGATTTCTTGTGTTCTGGCTTCAGATCGCCACTTAACCCTTTCCTTTTTTCATCTCAATGTTGGTGATAATATTTCGTCGTTGTGATGTTTTACAGATGAGGTAGAGGACCTTAATGCGTATCGAATATATACAGTCGACTCTTGTTATCTCGACTTCGCTTGTCTCGAATAACCGCTTATCTCGAAGTGAAAATCTGCTCCCTGTTTAAACATGAACATTTATCAACAGATAATAAAATATTGTGGAAAAGAGGAGAAATTGCTCCTAGGGAGCAATTTCTCCTCTTTTCCACAATATCTTCAACTCGTATATCTCAAACTTCAGGAGTTAGATTACATATTCATTTGTGAAATGTTTTTGTTTAATTCATTTGTTCCTCAATTCTGCAAATCTAATATGTCGAGGTAAGGATATCTCGAAGTATTTCAGAGAGTCCCTTAGACTTCGAGATAATGAGAGTCGACTGCATTTGCAATTTTGAGCTGCATCAGATATGAAATCTGATAATTATCAACTGTACATGTGCCATCCTTTAGAAACGGATCGCGAAATGAACCGTTCTTCGGTTTGATCGAAGTCTTCGTTGTCCGCATGGAATAACTGCATTTTTGACTATCCAAAATCCGCCGAGCGAAGATTCTGAATACACTCGCGAATGCACAGGCTGATCTGATTCTTCGCTAGGCGTTCATTTCCGAAGGTACGTTTTCTGACATTGCGTCTCAAAGTTCCGCATAGTGAATATACTGTCGGATCGGAAACGGATGGGTTGAGTCAGCAGAAACGGTCAGTGACGAGGTGAAATGTGACAATTTTCGTGTGTACATGTTAACACGCGAAAAATATCATCATGAAACGTTGACCTTATCAGTTGAAGGGATAAGTGGAGATCTGGGCCGATGAACTCTGGATGTTTCCGTCATTTTACAATATAGCCCAAAACAAGTGTCAGCCGAATATACAATCTTTATGCTGTTCCGTGGCAATCGACGGCAAAAGAAAATACAAACAAAAAAAAAAAAACGAACTATCACGAACTCATGAATGATTTCATAGCTTAAACAGAAAGTATCAAATAAGACCAGTTTATGATTATATGCCTTTACAAAGTCCATACATTTTTATTCATGAACACGTACGCACAGGAAATTTATCGCATTTGCATTTAAAGCAAATAGTGTGAGAGCGACCAAGATTGTCTGATTTTTTCTCTCGCATCAATAAATATCCTTTACATTTGGACAGAGATTCCATTCCTTCCAAACAATGACCATTTTAAAAGACAGAAATTTAAAGATTACATCAAAACAAAGAAGAGTTAAAGACAGAAATTTTTAGATTATATCAACACAAAGAAGAGTTAATGAGTACTTTGGAACCGTTCGCACTGGAACGAGGAACCGTTCGCACTGGAACGATACTTGCTCTTATAGATAAAAAAGTTATTCCGGATGAAGTTAAGTTTTCCGCTAACGTTTAATGTTAATATTTGTGTATACCTGGCCGCTGGCGATGATTCGATTTCTTCAATATGTAAATTCACTGATTAATATTGGATGACAAATGATGGCTTTAAGCACTGCTACGGACGTGAGAGATGTCAGGTAACATTAAATTCCATTAAAAGAGTCAGAAAACTCAAAACTTGGCCAAGTTGTTAAAATATAACTTAATGAACTTATTAGCAAACGTAACGTTAAAACTTCTGTCTTGAAATATGGCAAATACACAGATATTTTTTTCTGAAGAATTGTGAATAGCTTTTGCGAGTTTGTCATAACGAGCTTTTTAAGCTAACGATGATTTTAACAACTCTGAAAGGTTACAATCAGAAAGCGTAGCCCTACCGTGACACTGAAAGGAGAAGCTATGAGGAACAATCAATGACACAACGGGAAGCTGCAATAAATAACATACAAACAAGGACATATTGCAACTGCCTTGAAACAGTCAACAGATTATGGGTAAAACATGTTATTTAGCTGTCGCATTCCCAGTCGTTTCGCTAGACTGCTATACTGTTGGAAAAATTTACTTTCGTAAAGACTGTGGCAAATCATTAGTCACGTGTTTCATTCCGCTGCTGGCATTGGCCGATAACAACGCGTCGTGCCTTAAACGCACGTGTATCGGATTCTCCCTTTTTATACCCCGCCGCACGATAGTGGCGGGGTATTACGGTTTCACGTTGGACGTACATGTGTCTGTTACGCATGAGGGAGCAGTTATGGATTGCATCCCATGAGAGCGGACTCCGTCCGTCCGTCAGTCAGTTGTACGTCCGTCCGTCCGTATTTCGTTTCCGGATGATTTTCACCAAACTTGGTATGTGCATTGATGTTGTGGAGACCCGGTTTGGGATTGCTTATGGGCAAAATTCTGCCCGCAACAAGACAATGGCGAGGTATTATAGTTTAACGTTTTTATTTATTTATAGAACAGCAGCTCTATAACCGCCGTTGCTGGAACCACCTTTGTAAATGAGCTTAAAGCATACAGATACATGAGATAGGAATACTGCAGCTCAGCGCTTTGTTCTTTATTTTTGATCACGTATTTATCCTTATAATATATATATTATTATATTATATATAGGGCCAGCCCTTCTATTGGGTGTTCCAGCTGTAACACTGTCTCATCGCAGTTGAAGATCTGATGCGGCTTATCGTTTTGGTCGTATTTATTCAAGATTCTTTAAAGCTCATTGTAATAATTTTAACTGTTTCTGTTGTAGCATTCTTTGCAAGTGAAATTTCTAAACCTCTTGGATTCATTGATGCTAGCCGCTCTTTCCACCGGGCAAGGAATTTGTATATTCAGTTTTTGCTCATCCTTTCGGAACGTTGCTGCAACCGCAAGGTCAGCCGCATGATCTTCAGCTGAGCATGTGTATAGCCATACCCAATCCGGGTCAATGTTTATAAGTGCTCGACTAATGGGATTTTCTCCTCTCTGCTTTACAGAGAATTTGGACCCGGCATTGTTGTTTAAGAATGTTATTCTGTCAGACTTTGTTTTGATGAAACAAAAACTTGGAAAATCTGTTCAAAAATATTGTATAGTTAGTCATCGGCATGATGCACACTTTTAGGTCATCACTGTAGATTTGGAATGCTGGGAAACATGTGTCACTTGGCTAGCTAAAGTTATTATAATGGGAAAAAAAGGGATAAGAGAAAAGTCCAGGGAGTGCCACAATCACAAAGCGCAGCACTTCCCAGACACTAGGAGGAAAAGAAAACAGACAACACAAACAAGTGCAAATCGAACAAATGTACGAAAAACACCAAGATTAGCTCCTTATAACGGTCAGTAGAATAAACTAGCCGGGAGAGGGGGGAGGGGGGGGGGGAGGAGGGGGGGAGGGGTTGTAGGTGGGGGTTTAAAACACTTTTTCGGCCAGATAACTTCATCCTGGGTCCCAATTAACTCTTAATACAGGAAAACATAAAATTTCGATCCACATAAAGGCTCCCAACTCAGTCAATGCATCAAAGCGAAAACATAAAAATCAAATTCATCACTATGATAAATAAGACGAGTACTCATGGCTAACTCTACTGTGTGACAGAGTAAATGAAAACCAATAGCTGAACCACGGCGGGCCAAGCCAAAGAAAATCGTCAAGCCCCGGAAGCCAGCTGTCTGCTACACACTGCTGTAAAAAATGGAGGAAAATAGCAAAATTGCCTTTTTTGTTTTGTTTTGTTTTGTTTTTAATTTTAGTGTCAGCTTTTTCTTCAAGGTGAGTTCTCTTGATCTAAAATGGCTGCTAGAACAGCATCTCGCGACAACTTACATCAGATCCACGAGAAAATGCACGTGGTGGGTTTCATGAGAAATGACGATAGTATGTAGACAAGACATGTACTTTTACCTTTTAAAGCAAAATCAAAACGGCGACCGAGTTTGGAAAGTTCATACCATCACGAAAACACACCTATATAAATTTGACCCCCTTAAACCCCCTTAAATCCCACTCTTATATAGTTAAATTGGGGTTTACAAGGGTATATATTATTTTTTTTATTTCTGCTCAAAACCATAGATTGTGGGTACTCGTTAGAACCGCCTAGCCGAGGCGGTTCTAAAGGATACCCACAATCTATGTTTTGAGCAGAAATATGAAAGCTTCCAAAATTTTTCATCTGAAAGTTTTCATTTTTTGGTAGTAAAATTCTCAATATATTTGAATAGGCGTGTTTTCGTAATGCGTTTAGTCGTTACATTTAGGTAGGATATTTGAAAGGCCGCTTTCGATATTGCTCACTTTTTTTACCCGAAAGCTTTAGAACACACATGTGATTTATTTCTTCGTGCAAAAAAAAAAAAAAAATATATAAAATTTATACACTTTTTTTTTTCCCCACGAAAATACATGTGCTTTTTCCCCTCGACATTACTTGAATAAGAGTTTCTGAATTCTGTCTCCTTTAAATGGTGCCTTTGTCAAAAATTCCACATAAAATTCGACAAATAAAATATGGAGTATTTACATTAAATTTGGTCCTGTCTATATTTTATTTACATAAAACAGTTGATAGTTAACTTTTGTTGTAGTCGTGAAAAGTTACTTAATATGTATGTACACTTTTTCATGCAAACTAGTAAAAAATAGGGCCAAACTACGAAAGACCGGTAGTGTCATTTCAACTACATTAATTCAAGGTTTCAACTTCACGAATTCACGATTTCAGCTTCACGAATTCACGAATTCAACTTCACGAATTCACGATTTCAACTTCACGAATTCACGAATTCAACTTCACGAATTCAACTTCACGAATTCAACTTCATGAATTCACGAATTCAACTTCACGAATTCACGAATTCAACTTCACGAATTCACGAATTCAACTTCACGAATTCCACTTCACGAATTCAACTTCACGAATTCACGAATTCAACTTCATGAATTCACGAATTCAACTTCACGAATTCCACTTCACGAATTCAACTTCACGAATTCACGAATTCAACTTCACGAATTCACGAATTCAACTTCACGAATTCAACTTCAGGAATTCAACAGTTGAATTCGTGAAGTTGAATTCGTGAATTCTTGAAGCTGAATTCGTGAATTCGTGAAGTGGAATTCGTGAAGTGGAATTCGTGAAGTTGAATTCGTGAATTCATGAAGTTGAATTCGTGAATTCGTGAAGTTGAATTCGTGAAGTGGAATTCGTGAAATTGAATTCGTGAATTCATGAAGTTGAATTCGTGAATTCATGAAGTTGAATTCGTGAATTCATGAAGTTGAATTCGTGAATTCGTGAAGTTGAATTCATGAAGTTGAATTCGTGAAGTTGAAATCGTGAATTCGTGAAGTTGAATTCGTGAATTCGTGAAGCTGAAATCGTGAATTCGTGAAGTTGAAACCTTGAATTAATGTAGTTGAAATGACACTACCAGTCTTTCGTACCAAACCCATATGTAAAGGCAAAATACTGATATGTTCATGACTGTTATATAAGTAGCTACACACATGTCGTAAAGTAGTTTTACCCCTAAAATAAACAGGCCAAAGAGGAACCTAAAATGGCAGTTTTGAAACGAAATACGTCTATTCCTGAGTGCATCCTTTTGAAGAAAAAAAATATCATTTATACAGTTAGTAAACAGTTCAGATGCTTTTTACAATATAATGTTAGATGCTTTCATTTTCAAGATATTCAGGTAAACGACATTTTTCTAGCTGTCAAACAAACCATAAGCTGAGGATGGACTGATCATTTCCGCGTATAATCTCAAATATCTTTCCGCGTATCGTATGTACAATATTTGAAGACTACGATTACGCACATTTCATTGGGTTTATGTTGTGATTATGAGAATAGAACTTGAGTCTAAAATATAAACGTTTTCTAAATTATTCGGAACTTAATTGATGGGAATCTTTGTTTGATATTGGGAACAGAGTGAACACAGTGCTGGAGGTAGAAGTATTTATCTTGACGCTATTCCATCTAATCTTAACATGTTCGTACGAGCCTAACGCGAGAAAACGTACCTTCTGACATGGGCGTCAAACTCAGACCCAGGTCAGTCTGCACATCCGGGCAGTCTAATCAGTCTTCTTTGATTGCATGAAAAAAGGTTGCGCCCTTAACTATCAAAAACGCGCAATTGAAGCTTCTGATCAGACTGCGCGATTGCGCAGGCTGACATGAATTTTTGCCGGGAACACATGTAGGTAGGTAAGTTTTCTGATGTTGCGATTCACCCGTATGTAGACCATCACGAAAACATACCTGTAAATTTTGACCCCTTAAACCCCATATTTATATAGTAAAACTGGGGTTTACAGGGTATGCATTATTTTTTCTTATTTCTGCTCCAAAACATAAATAGTGGGTACTCGTTAGAACCGCCTCTCTGAGGCGGTTCTAACGAGTACCCACAATCTGTTTTGAGCAGAAATATGAATATATCAGAATTTCTCATCTGAAAACTTTCAGTTTTTTGGTGGTGAAGTTTTTAATATATTTAAATAGGCATGTTTTCGTAATGAATGAAAACGATAACCCATTTGTTTTTTGTTGTTGTTTTTTTTTTTTTTTTTTTTTTTTTTTTGTTTTGTTTTGTTTTTTTTTTTTGTGGGGAGTGGGGAGGCGGGGTTGTTTGTTTGTAGGGAAGGAGGGTAGTAGTCGGAGTAGTATGTGCCATCGTACGCAGTAAAGCTTTTTTTCTAATTTAACAAATAGTCTACAAAAAAGGAAAGGTTGAACATGGATATTCTGCGGCAAACTGCATGCGTGTTTATCAACTAATCATGGTTCGAATTCATCTCAAAACAGCCACGGTAAACGAATTATCGGCCTTTAAGTCATTGAAGTTTTACTGTTTTTGGAATTTGCTCTGTATTCTTTTATGTCGTAAATTCTTGCCGGCCGGTACGGATGGAACCAGCCGTTCTGGCTATTTATGGTACAACCAATGACATATATATTATTGAAAGTAGAGTTCACACACTCAGAGTAAAGATGTTTATATTTGTTGCACTGAAAGATAATTTTATTTACGTTCCGGCGGTTCTTCCAAAACATTTCCCTTTTTCGCGCGAATATATTGTTTCTATGTTTAAAGAAAAAAAACAACAGAATATTCTAAATGCAAAATTTATAGCGCATCACACACTTCCCCGAATACAACTGTTCAGGTGTTGTGTATGCATAAGGGACCAGAATGCATTAGAGCACAAATGCGAGCCTGTATGCGAGAGCGCGGAAATATATACCAAGACGTGGCCAAACACACGCCTAAAGAAAATTTCTGTCCACTTTTAGCTATCAGATACTAAAAAATCGGGATAGCATGTAAACTATCCTGCTTGGAGAGCTGACGTAGCATTCAGACTGAATGGTCCGCCCAAAAGACGGTGTGTTTACTTTAATTGTTTCCTGCATACATATTTGCAAGTGATACGGTTAATTAGAGACAGAATTTAACACACACACACACACACACACACACACACACACACACACACACACACACACACACACACACACACACACACACACACATGTTAAAAGAAAAGTCCAAGGAGTGTCACAATCACAAGTCGGAGCCAATCCTTGACACTAAAGTCTAAATGGAGTTACATCACGAAAACATACCTATAAAATTTTGACCCCCTTAAACCTCACTTTTATATAGTAAAACTGGTGTTTACAGGGGTGTAAATTATTTTTCTTATTTCTGCTCAAAAACATACATTGTGGGTACTCGTTAGAACCGCCTCGGCGAGGCAGTTCTAACGAGTACCACAATCTATGTTTTGAGCACAAAAAATAAAAAATAAAATATCAGATTGTTTTATCTGAAAACTTCCAGTTTTTGGTGGTGAAATTTTCAATATATTTGAATAGACGTGTTTTCGTAATTAGCTAAAAAAAGCCACTGTCCCTTAACTTGCTTTCATATGAGGTAAGAATCTTCCCGAAAAAAAAAATGATAACGGTGCGACCCCTCAGAATTTCAATGGACACACCTCCCTAACACCCACTTAAAATGCTAATGTCATGTCAGGCAGATACAATTTTGGTCAAACTGAATATGAACTATGATATCTGCAAATTGAAACATCTTGGTAAGCCAGAACCTGCTGACACTTTGTAAATAATCAGTTCTTTTTTATTTGCATGGACGAGTTCATGAAGATTTGAATACACGGGGATGTACATTACATAAAAGTATCAACGTGTAATGGTGTGCTGTGTCTATCTTTATGTATTTTGTCTCTGCATAAATGTTTATTTATTTATTTATTTATTCATTTATTTATTTATTTTCTATTATTTTTATTTCGGTTATTTTTATTTCTTTACGAAAACATATGTTGTAGGTAGTCGGTAGAAGCGCCTTTCAGAGGCGCTACTAATTGGTACTCACGACGTACGCATTTCTTGGAGAAGTAAGAAGATAAGAAAAAAAAAGAGAAGCAATTATGCTGTTTTGTTTAAAACAGCCTTTTCTTAAGCTGTGTAATAAGTGATGAACACGAGGGTTAAATAATAGGGGTCAAACATGGTTTTTCATGCATTAACATTCGCCAGGTCCCGAGCAAGGTGTTGAAAACCGAGGCCTTTCAGAGGCGCTTCTAATTGGTACCCACGACGTACGCTTTCTTGGAGAAGTGAGAAAGTAAGAAAAAAAAAACAAGCAATTATGCTGATTTGTTTAAAACAGCCTTAAGCTGTGTAATTAGTGATGAACACGAGGGTTACATTATAGGGATCAAACATTGTTTTTCATGCATTAACATTCGCCAGGTCCCGAGGGAGGTGTTGAAAACCGAGGCCGGAGGCCGCGGTTTTCAACACCTCCCTAGGGACCTGGCGAATGTCAATGCATTGAAAAATATGTTCGATCGCTATTATTGCATAAAACTGACAACATTTGCTACATTTCGCGTTATTTCTTGCACTATTTTGTTTCGACTTTTCACCGATGTCTCGCGAATGCAGTTTCCACGGACTATGCTCGTTCTAGGTCCGGGCAGTACACATTTCGTGACGGCAGCAAATATCTGGCCCCGGTACGATCATATTGAAAATTGCGTAGCCGTGCATTAACAGCGCGTGAATTGCCTTGTTAACACAGGGCTTTTCGCCGGTTAATCCACGGCTGTTAATAACCTGCGACACTGCTTTTCATGCAATAATAAGTGTTGGCGTATTGGTGTGATGACAGTCCTTTTGCTTTTTGTCTGTAGGTACCTGTAGATCCTGTAGGTCCATAAAACAGATAAGAAGAACCTCAGTGAACAAGAAGCTGAATATAAGAGTGGCTAACTTCGCAACGTTATCCTGTGAGCCCTTTGCTTGGTTCCATCACAGTGTTTGCGATTATATGCGTTTCAGTGTGATGTTTTATTGGTGACAGAAAGGATCGCGAATAAACCTGGTAGCTCTTCTACCGACTTTCAAAAGTAGTTCCTCTGTTGCAGTTCGTCTTTGTTCATGCGCCAGTGGATATGTGACATTTATTGTGTGCTTTATTCCTCATCTCGCTTTCTTTTTGTGCCTAGGGAAGGCTGTGCTTCATGATTCTGGCATTGTCTGTGTATAATATTGTGTAAACATTTGTTAAGCTGTCAAACATACCATACTTTTACAGCTTAACAATTGTTAAGCTGTAAAAATATGGTATTTTGACAGCTTAACACATTACTGCGTAAAAATGATAAGGAGCCACCGTGATATGTTCTTCTTACTTTTCCCAGATAAAAGGCGGCGACTATTCATGTAAATTGTCTCCTAAAGAGACTTCTCGAATGAAATGTCAGCACACAACTACGGATATACCCGGGAAAGCCCATGATCACGGAGAACATATCGTCAAAAGCACTAGATATTAGTTAAATGAAATGAAATGACTGAACAAAGCAACACTTACGGCGAATGAATACACTTTGCATTTTTGTTCGCCATTTAGTACAAGGGAGACAATTATATGGCATTTTAATTTATGTTCTGCACGCCAGCCCCTTATGAAAAGGAATCTACCTTAAAAGGAAGAAAAAGAGCAAATTATTTCCTTTTAGAATAAACACTTTCTCAGAAGATTAGCAAACAATTTTCATTGTCCCCAACCCTCTCAATAACCAGAGGACCCATGGTCCTGTAGCTCCCTTGAGACGTTTTGTTCCAGGCAAGCTTATGGTGACATTTTTAAAAAATGAAACATATGGTCATGGTCGCCGATACAGTTTGAAATACCTTTGGTCTTTATATCCTACAATAGCTTGGTATGGTATTCAGCTTTAATTAATTTGGTGAAACAGAAACTTCACATAAAATATAGCTTTGATAAAGTGACATACCGAATATCAAAGGCATGTGTTCTTTAGTTTCACAAAACAGATTTCCCCATATTAGGGTATTTAAGACAAGTGACCTCTGGAACTAAGCCATTTTGAACCCAGGGCCAAAATTTGAAAAAAAAAAAAACTTAGTAGAGGCCCTCTTGCTGAAGCTTCATACCAAATATCTAAGGTCTTGGTGGTTTAGTTTTCAGACAAAGTTTTTCCTTAAAAATGATACTACGTAAAACAAAAGACGCCTTGGTAGGGGCCATTTTTATTCTAGGTCTATAAGTTTAACAATCTGTGTAGGGATCTAGTAGATAAAACCACGGACCAAATATCAAAGGTCTGGGCCTTCTAGTTTTAGACAAGAAGACTTTTAAAGCTCTTCCCTACATGAACCAATACGAGTATATAATGACCTCAGGGGGAGGGCCAATTTTGACCCAAGGGCTATGATATGAACAATCTTAGTGTAGGCCTACTAGATTAAGCTACATACCAAACATATTAAAGGCCTTGGTCTTCTATTTTTATACAAGCAGATTGTTGAAAAAAAATGTTCTTACCTAAATAGGTCTATGTAAATGAAGTAACTCCATGGCGGAACCATTTTTTGACCCCAAGGCTGTAATTTCAACAACCTAGGTAGAGACCCATTAGGTGAAGCTATCCCTTGTTCGTCTGTCATTACTGACAATAGCCAATCCAATGCGTGAAGTATTATTGTTTGTGTGTGCTAAGATGGCTGATAAGATCAACCTTAGCTCTAAACTGCCTGTTGCAGATAGAAAAAGAGAGGTCTGAGGAAGAAAGCTCTGTTGGTGGTGTTTTAGCTCTGGCTTTACGCTGCGCATGTTGCTGCTCGGTTTCGCTGATCCTTTTTGCTTCGAATTCACGAGCATCCCTTCTTATGAGATCTCACCATTTTGCTCGATAATGTGTAATCTGTTCTCACGACCCTGTTGGTATGTTAAAGTCTTTAAGGCAGGCTTTGAGAGTGTCCTTATATCGCTTCTTCTGACAACCATAGGAGCGTTTTCCGACTTGTAGTTCTCCATAGAAGATTTTATTTGCAAATATTCATCAGACATTCTGTTAACATGGCCTGTCCATCTTAGCTGTGCCAATTTCAGAAGAGTGTGTATACTCTGCATCCCTGCCCTTTTCAGGACTTCTCTATCTGGAATCCTGTCTTGTCACTTGATCTTTAGACGTTTTCTAAGACATCTTGTATAGAAGTGGTTCTGTCTTTTGGCATGCCGTTGGTAAACTGTCCAAGTTTCGCATGCGTATAATAGTGTTGGCGGCACCGTGGATCTGTAGACTTACAGCTTTCTGTCAAGTCTGACTCCACTTCGATCCCAAATACTTCCACGTAGTCAGCCAAATGCTGCACTAGCTTTGGCAAATCTGCCATTGACTTCATCATCATGTGCACAATTCTACACTATGTGCTTCCAAGGTAGGTGAACTTGTCTACCACTTGCAATTGTGACCTGTCACTGTGATGAAAGGCGCCTTGTAAGGCTTTCCAGGTGCTGGCTGATATACCACCTCAGTCTTTGCCAATGCTGCATACCCAGCCCAAGGGCCATTGGCACTTTGGTTCCGGTGACGAAGATTTATAAAAGTATTTTACCATACACAGACGTGGCAGCCATCTTGGTCATGCAACCCAAACGCGGTGAACAAATTTTCGTTTCTAATATCCTTTGAGGCTTCATATGAAATTTGGACTTGAATGTACCAGTGGTTTCTGAGGAGAAGAGGTTTGAAGAGTGTGGACGACGGACGACGACGGTCGGACGAACGACGGCCTGGTCATACTATAAGCTCACCAATGAGCTTAAAGGCTCAGGTGAGCTGAAAATGTATTGGTTCCTTTTCAACGAGAACGGCATAAACACACGAGGATGAAGTGCAAATAAAATACTCCTTTGAAAAACTACAAAACTGTGCGGGCTAAAACTTGTTTTATGTTTATAGCGCAAACATCGCCATTAATCCATTAATCCTAATACACACCCTGTTTCCTGGAAAATTAAGAAAATAACATGGACTTGTCATCTGCCACAGTAGTTGCCATGAGAGTGCTAAATTTAACCATTAAATACTAATGATACCGCAGCAGACGACATTTTGATTTTTTATCAGAGGAAATGAGGCTTGGCATTTTATATGAATCGTCTGCCTAGCAGACGGTTCATATGTGTTGCAAGTCTTATTGTCTCTTAAAAATAATAACAGAATATAGAATGTGGTCTACTGCAATTTCTTTTAGTGCTTTGAAGGTTACTTTCACTTTTAAAGTGGGTGGACCCATTGATAATTCTAAGTGCAATTTATAGTGTTCCCGGGACAGTGAGACAAAACATTTAGTTTAAAACCTTTGAAGAACACTATTTTGTAATATATGAAGAAGACAAAAAAAAAATCATTCTAAATGTCAAAAGCAGTGGTGACTCCACAAGAAATGACCAGAACATTTAAACAACAAGTCGAAAATACAAAAGAAATCGAAAATGGATATAGCAAATATTACAGAATTATATTGTGTTTGTTCTGTGTTTCACTTATAGCACTGTATTATTGCTACTTTTTAATACAAGGCTTCTCTACTTGGGAGCCGATGAATAATTCAATACACAGGAAACAAAAAACTACAGACGTGAGAATAAATGTTTCTAAAATACAGATGAATTTAACATCACCATTTCTTACTGTAAACAAAGTCATAATTAAGCAGAAATCATCACCAGAGCAAGACAGCGGACATGCTGGTAACGTATACGCAGGAATAAAATCGGGACTAGTCCATTCAGCTTCGTCTATCACAAAGAAAACAATAACAAATGAAGTTAGTGGATTGTTAACTGTTTCTAAAAATATTTCTAAACAAGACCGCCGTCATATTGAGCAAATACTTCGTGACAGTATAAACAACCGCCATATGAAAAACTTTATAAAACCACAAAATGAGACCTGCAAGAGACAATTTCCACTCTGCATAGTTATTGGTGTGTATAAATCTGGCACACGTGAACTTGTTGACTTTCTGCAATTGCATCCCCATATTCAAATTTATCCTAGTACCAACAAGTGTTATGAAATGAAGTACTTTTCTGAGGCTTACGAAAGAGGAGAACAATGGTTTAAACGCCAGATGCCATGTGTTTACTCAAACCAAATAACACTTATGAAGCATGCGGGCTATTTCCACAATACTGGTGTTCCTGAGAGGATAAAGAACTTCAACGAAAGTATAAAATTGATTCTTATGATAAGAGAGCCTGTTGCTCGTGCAGTGTCACATTACAGGTTCCGGAAAACACGTTACCAAGAAATGAAGCGTTACACAAACCAGTATGTTTCAAAAAACTTTTCGTGGTTTGTGATCAACGCAAATAGCAGTGCGGTGGTAAAAAATAATGATTTCGTGCGCTATTCTGTCTATGATGAACCGATGATGCAGTGGTTAAAATACTTTAATTTGAGTCAGTTTCTTATTTTAGATGCTGCTGAATTCAAACAAAACCCCGTATCAGTATTGAAAAAAGTTGAAGGATTTTTAGGTTTAGGACATTACATAACGCCTGATATGTTTGTTTTCAAAAAAGACAAAGGATTTTATTGTGTGCAGTCGAATTTCACAGACACGGGCTCGGCTTGCTATTCAGAAAATAGAGGAAATAAAGAACACATTACAGTGCCCCAAAGCACCATAGTCAAGCTCAAAGAATACTTTAAGCCTAAGAGTGAGAAGTTTTTCGAAATCATAGGGAAATCATTTAACTGGAGGTAGCCCAGGTGGAAAATAATGTTCTAAATGCAAAATAAGCGTTAATTTTACTTAGGCTAGTATTTTATATTGATCCGGGCCACAGCTATTCTTACAAGATTTCATGTGTGCCAAGCGAAGATTCAGATCAGCCTGCGCATCCGCACAGTCTGATCAGAGTCTTCGCGGGGCACTCTGTGGGTAGCCAATGATCCAAACGTCTTTAGGCGGTCGTTGAAGCCTCCGATCAGGCTGAGCGGATGCGCAGGCTGATCTGAGTCTTCGCTGCGTGCTTACGCACGCTTGTAGGAAATTCTGCGGCGCATATATTGATATGGCTGTACCATTACGAAAACACGCCTATTCAAATATATTGAAAATTTCACCACCCAAACCTCGAAGTTTTCAGATAAAAATTCTATGTTTCATATTTCTGCTCAAAACATAGATTGTGGGTACTCGTTATAACCGCCTCACCGATGCGGTTCTAACGAGTACACACAATCTATGTTTTTGAGCAGAAATGAGAAAAGTAATATATACCCTGTAAACCCCAGTTTTACTATATAAAAGTGGGGTTTAAGGGGGTCAAATTTATATAGGTATGTTTTCATGATACAAAATAATTGTGTGATACCCAGAAGGGCTACATTCACGGAGCACACTAACCCATTTACATCTAGTGGACTCTTCTATCACAACTCTTTTTATTTTTACTATATTTTATAGAAATGCAAACAATGTAGACCCTGATCAGACGCCGCGTTCAGGGGCGTCTGATCTGCGTCTGCACTGTTTAATCGTTATTGTTTTGGAGCAAAATGGTTACCCGTACCCGCTGCCCTTGATGCACAGGATACGGATGAAGAACACACACACACACACACACACACACACACACACACACACACACACACACACACACACACACGACAACAGAACTAACCAGTATTAGCTTTCGCAAAAAAAAAAAAAAAAAAAAATCTTGGCTTAATCAACGAGAGGTCTAAGTGAGATCTCGTCCCGTTTGCCTTTACAAGAATGACCCTCACATTAAAATAATTAAAATTGGAACTGGAATGTCTACGTAAGTGCGGTTTGCCGAATCCATACTCCAGCTATTCCCGGATATTATCTATAATTGGTCTAGCACGGGTGGTAAATCTAGGAACTACCACAAAATTGTGTTAACGTAATCTCCTTTCCACGCCACATCCGGGACGTAGCGGGGTAGTGCCAACGTCATAAAATAGACAAACAAAGGTTTGTGTCATTTTATTTTATTTTATTTTATTTTATTTTACCACGACGAACGAATTATGGGGAAATCGGGCAAAGTAGGTCCATGTAAATATGTCGCAGCTTCCTCAGTGAACCCAAATTTTATCGGAAAAGTCATTTCCTTTCTTCAAATATTTCTACCCGCATTGAGCATCGGACCATTTTTTTCCCCGAGTATTTTGTCAGTGCGAAGAATTTAGCCTGTCTCCGTCGATTTGAGCTGACATTTGAAAACGTTCGCCAATGAAAAAGGTAAAAAGGCCCTTCCTAAACGTTCCTACATCGAAAACAAATCAAGTGTTAACTCGTAAAAGAGACAGGCCCCGTTTTTCAAGCGTGGTAGTTCCAAGATCGCCGAGGTAGTTACCATGCTATCGGGGTAGTTCCAACGATTTAGCAGTAGTTCCCACAACGTAATATTCTTTTTCAGATACGCCAATATTCCGGGACAGACATTTCTTCAATTTTAATTGATATGCGTTTAATACAAAGTACGAAAGAGTCAGTATGCCTGAAAAAAGTAACACCAGAGCAATTATAATATTAAACGAGTAGCCAGTACAATATCAAAGTAAATTGAAAAGAGCAAGGATCAGGAACTGATACAATCAGATTCCAAACCCTGCCAATAATATCACAAGGAAATCACAGCACGAAGTGACACCAGCAAACAAATAAGATATGACTACTCATTTAATATTATAATTGCTCTGGTGTTACTTTTTCCAGGCATACTGGCACTCTTTCGTGCTTTGTATTGGTCACATTGCTTTCCATTTACATTTGCAGCCTGCTGCTGTTTAGAGCAATGTAAGAGCAAACAAAAGGGGAAGACCTTTCGCACAGTAAAACCCCAGTGGTTTTTGTTGTTGAGCAGAAAGAGCTGGTATTTTTTATGATTAGTTGTGATGGTTGTTTTGTCTTTTTTTTTTTTTTTTTTTTTTTTTTTTTCTTTTTTTTTTTCCTCTTGGCGGCATTGATGGGCTGCAATCTTTGATTGTTTTTCCCTGAATTTACTGCTATAGTTTTTACGGTATTTTAGGACAAATCTTGTCCGCTTTTTTTCAAAACCACAATGCTGAATATCACTAAATCCACTGCGTACAATATTACTTTGTCGAACTTACCTGGCATTGATTATGTAAATGCTTGTTGTATCAGATAACAATTATATCCTATATTTAAATTGAAGCCATACTTGGAATACTTCCCCGTATTAAACGCATATCAATTAAAATTGAAGAAATGTCTGTACCAGAGTATTGGCGTATCTGAAAAAGAATATTACGTCGCGGGAACTACTGCTATATCGTTGGAACTATCCCGATAGCATGGTAACTACCTCGGTGATCTTGGAACTACCACGCCTGAAAAACAGGGCCTGACTCTTTTATGAGTTAACACTTGATTTTTTTTTTTCGATGTAGGAACGTTTAGGAAGGGCCTTTTTTTTATCATTTTCATCGGTGAATGTTTTCAAATGTCAGTTCAAATCGACGGAGACAGGCTAAATTCTTCGCACTGACAAAATACTCGAGGGACAAGTGGTCCGATGCTCAGTGCGGGTAGAAAGATTTGAAGAAAGCAAATGACTTTTCCGATAAAATTTGGGTCCATAGAGGAAGCCGAGACATATTTACATTGAACCACATTGCCCGATTTCCCCATAATTCGTTCGTCGTGGTAAAATAAAAAAAAAAATAAAAATGACACCAACCTTTGTTTGTCTGTTTTTATGACGTTGGCACTACCCCGCTATGTCCCGGGTGTGGCGTGGGAACGAAATTACGTTAACACAATTTCGTGGTAGTTTCTAGCTTTACCACCGGTGTCTAGGTAGTCCCGGATTTTAGTTATAATAACATTGAGCAGTAAATGGCATTGAATCAGTTCGTGACCCTTCATAAAGTTCTTCCGGACATTAATGGCTCAGAGGTATACATCTAACATAGTCGAAAAACTAAGATTATACATTTAGTATAGCCGAGAGACAGATAGTTATAGCCAAGATATATGCATCTAACTTAGTCTAGAGACAGAGTTTTAGCTAAAATGTATACATCTAACATAGCGGAGGGACAGTGTTACGGCTAAGGTTATACATTAATGATAGCCGAGACAATACGCTATGGCTAAGATTACACATTAAACATAACAGAGAGAGATGAAGCTTATGCGTATGATTATACATTTTACATAGCCAAGAGGCTGAGTTATGGCTAAGATTATACATTTAACATAGCCGAAAGACAAAGTTATGGCAAATATTATACATTTAATCTAGTCGAGGGAAAGGGAGTTATGCTTTAGATTATACAGTTAACATAGCCGAGAGACGGTGTAATGGCTAAGATATATACAGTTAACATAGCCGACTGACAGAGTTATGGCTAAGATTATAAGTACGGAGCGGTTCGGCGTGCAGACGTACTACTATAGACTAACTATGTGACCAGTGATGTGTGTGACCGAAAATGTGATGGTCCAACAAACGCTTGGGTAGTTCGGTGCTTATCCTGAAAAACAATAAGTTATTCCAATTGCAAGGTGGTAAATCACGCGATTTATGACGTCAGCCTACAAAATTTGCGATCGCGGCCATTTTGAATTTTGTCGCAACTTCGAATTTTATTTCTATCCATTCTCTGTCTATTTACAAGCTAGACACGATTCGTTTTGCGCATAAGGTACACTTTGATGTAGATTTTCAGTAAACACATATAGTTTACGCTCTTTTCATGTGATAATGTGAAAAAACTTCGACACAATAATGTGTTCGACCGGTTTATAAAAAATTTATTGTTTTTATTTTTATTTTTATTTATTTATTTATTTTTCATAATGTGCATACTGTGTATACTCGCAAAAAATACAAGACCAAAAAGAAACAAAGACAAAAACGCACAAACGGTCAAAAATCTTTAGGATAATCCTGAAGCAGTAAAACGGATTTCAGGTAAGCGAACGATAGTGTATTTTCGTTTTACCGGCATAGACTAGTTTTCCGTATTCAGTAAGCATGGCCCCCGCCCATCGGGGCCCGCGAAATGGGCTGCCTAAAACCTCCTTGGCAGAGCTGTTAGTAAGTAAGCAGGACCCGAATTCATGTGATCGGGTCGGGTAAAGGTCCCACAAATTTGGAGGCAATATCTCTAAACGACTGAAATATTGTTGACTTGGAACGTTAAATCGCAATTCATACAGTGGATTCAGAAGTCAAGCGTGGTCTGAAATAAAATTCAGTTATATCCGACCGCATTATTGTGAGTCTGAACTGACAACACTGAATTCGTGGGTGATAAGGCCAAATAAAGAATATGTGTGTTTAGGGTGTTTAAACATATATTAGATCAATCATATATGCATTACTCAGGACCTATGAGGGTCCAGAATATGCGGTTAAAAGGGATTCAGAACAACAATTTTGATCGGTGGCTTCTCTTGATTTTCTTAGAATGCGGTATCAGTAAAAGTCAATGTTATAATGTCATGTTTGTGTATCAAACAGCAGATTGTATAGAATATCTATTTCTTTAATCATTGTAAGTTTATTGTCATTTTTATACAAGGTTCGAGAGGACAGCATTCATTTGGAGATTGGAGGGGGATGCATATGAGTTTAATGTAGATTTTGGTCATTGAAAAAAAAAAAGAACTTTTGTTTGTGATTGATTTTTGCCACTCCACCTTTGAAGCAAGTGATGTTTTGGACGCACGGATATAGGTAGAACCTATTAAATTCATATTACATTTAACACAGCCGAGAGACAGAGAGTTATGGCTTAGATATATACCTTTAACCCTTCTCTTGTTGAGCACGACATACCCTGTCCTAGCAAACAATGTAGATCCAGATCAGTTGGCTTCTGAAGAGGCCAACTGATCCGGATCTGCACTGTTTGCCATCAAGTATATGAATTTATAGCAACAATTCAGATCAAGCACTCTGATTAGCTGAAAATTAGAAGTGGGCATGGCATCTTAATTTATTCAGCATGAGAAGGGTTAACATAGTCAAGAGACAGAGTAATGGCTAATACACTTAACATAGCCGAGAGACAACGTAAGGGCTGAGCTTATACATTTAATATAGCCGAGAGACAGAGAGTTATGGCTTAGGTATATACATTTAACATTTATTAGTCGAGAAACTGACTTATGCCTAAGATTATAAATTAGGTATAGTCGAGAGACTGTCTGCTAGCTAGAACTATCTGTTCTGGCTTAGATATATTCTTCTAACGTAGTCGCGAGAAAGATTTATGGCTAAGATGTATACATTTAACATAGTCGAGAGACAGAGTTATGGCTAAGATTATACATTTAACATAGTCGAGAGAGAGTTATTGCTAAGATCATATATCCAAAAGAGCCGTGAGATGTAATGACTACGATAATGCATTTAACATAGCCGAGAGAAAGAGAGTAATGGATATACATTTAACATAGCCGTGAGACTGACATGGCTAGGACTACGCATTTAACATACAGTGAAAATTGTGTAAGACAGCCACCTTTGAAATTGCCTTAAGTGACTGATGTGGTGAGGTGGCTGTCTTATAAAGGTCCATGTCATGTAATTTTGCTAGCAAAGTTGCATGACATGTACCTTTATAAGAAAGATGCTTTTTTTCGCATCAACCACTATCTAAAGTCAGTCTCAAAGGTGGCTCTCTTACACAGGTTTCACTGTAGCTGAGAGAGAGACATAGAGAGAGAGAAGTTTAGAGACTGAAAGTTATCTTAGATGTACAGTTAACATGGAAGGCAGAGAGAGAGAGAGAGAGAGAGAGGGTAAAGATAAAGATGAATACATTTAACATAGACATGTTAACGTAATAAGCTTACCAGGCTGTGTCCATGGATACTACACAATACAGAAACAAATACTATACAAAATGCTCTATTTCAGCAATTCTTTCGTACTATTAAATAAAATCATCTAAAACAGGCCAGTTCTTTAATTCTTTGGGTAACTAGCAAATTCAGAGACAGACGAGACCACGTTGACGACATTATCGTCGCAGATACCTACATCTCAAATGTAAATGTCAGAAAATGTCAAATGTATGAGTCAAATGACGACGACCTGTTGAAGATCAGACATCTGCCTGCGATTTAGCTAATCATTGAAGTTCAGACTCGCATGAATTACTTAGAATAAGTCGTATCAATAAAAAGGGACCTAATCATTAAAGTCAAACGCGTAAGGTTAATTCGGAGACTGTATCCTTGCAGTATTTTGTTTTCCTGCAGGAATGGTCTAATTTACATATGAGCCGCAACGTGAGAAAACGAAACGTGCCTTCTGACATGTGCGCCCAACGAAGACTCAAATTAGCCATTGCATCCTGCGCTGTCTTAGCAGTCTGTTTCCCCTACGCAAAACCTTTGCACCCTTGGCTATCCAAAATCCACTAAGGGAAATTCCGATCAGACCGCGAATGCACAGGCTGATCTGAATCTTCGCTGGGCGCTCATGTCCAATGGTTCGTTTTTTGATGTTGTGGCTCATACCATTATGTTAACAAGTCTATGTAATCTGTAGCCCCGTGTTGCCCTATAATATATAGTGAAAACGGTCTATATTATAAGAGGGGATTTTGAGAATTTAGCTGCTGTAAAGCCTGATTTTCAATTTCTCTACTACTTACATCTGTCTTTATGCGCTGAATAACCGAAAGTATCCTCATTTCCTCTATTATATGGTGAAAATGTCCAGCGTATATAGCCCTAGATATGAGTCTTATCTGATTTTATTTTGTTATTTTCCGAGCAACATATGTTGTGGGTACTCATAACAAGCGCCTCGCAAACATACAGTCGACTCTCGTTATCTCGAATTCCAAGAGACTCTCTGAAACACTTCGAGATATCCGTACCTCGAAGTATCAGAGTTACAGAAGTGAGGAAAACAATAAATCGAACAACCACATTTAACAAATGAATATGTAATTTGACTCCTGAATTTGGATACATGTATATATTGAAAATATTGTGGAAAAGAGGAGAAATTGCTCCTTAGGAGCAATTTCTCTTCTTTTTCACAATATTTTGTTTCCTGTTCTTAGATTTCCATGTTAAAACAGGGACCAGAATTTCACTTCGAGATAAGCGGTTATACGAGATAAGCGAGGTCGAGATAACGAGAGTCGACTGTATTATTGTAGAAACAAAATCTCATTACATTATTGTCTATATACGAAAACCTTTTCGTTAGTCTTTATATATCAAACAATTATATACAATTTCAGATACAGTACAAATAATTATAATTTAAAATGATATGTTGACCATGTGAGTCTGTGCACAGCATTTCTAAGATTTAAGGTGCGCCCAGCGAAGACTCATATAAGCCTACGCATTCACGCAGAACATGTTTTAAGCAGTTTACCTGGTTTAGAAGCTTACAGATACCCTGGTTCAGAAGTTTAGCAGTAATGATGTATATATTTGTTTACATGTAAAGGAACAAATAAACTATTGTTGATTTAAACAATATTTATTGAATTCTGATTTGATTCACATGAATAGCACATATTATCATAAGGTACAGGATTTGATAAAAAGCTAAAAGCTTATATAAATTATCCCCTGAACAATGCTAAGTAGTACATATGACATACATGAATGATAGATGGAAAATGTTACAAACACAAATTACCATTAGTAGAAGTATATGTAGACAAATTATAGAAAATAATAATAATAATAATAATAACTGACGGACAGTTGCACAACACGATGAAAATGAAGATGATGATGATGGTGATAATGGCCCAGATTGTTGAAACCAGGTTTAGCAGTTAAACGTTTATTCACCATTATTAATGAGCTAAATTGTTCTGATGACTGGGCCCGATTCCACATTTGAATCAAAGCGCCAAAAGGCACTGAAATGACAGATTCTATCAGAAATTCATGCCGGGGTTCGCTATTTTAAAGGACAGATTTTTGAAAACCCGTCCAATAAAAAGGTTTCACATTTGTTTAAAAATGTAGTACTACAAATTCAGATATCAAATGCTTGCAGAGGTATATATATATAGTGCCATGAAGTTCCACTTGATGTTTTGAAGTTTCAAAAGAAATATTTTGTCTCAAAATGTTGCAAAAAGCCAGTTATCACATGCAATAAAGAGCTAAAATTGTGATAAATTCTCTTCAATAACTTAATACCTGTACTTAAAAAATGGTTGCAAATGACGGCATTAAATTTGCTGTGCAAACCTGCAAATTTAAAACAAGATGCGAACCTTTCGTTGGGTTCTTTTTAAAGAAGCCAACTTGTTGTCTACTTTCACTTTCACAATCGAGCGTTCAATAAGAGGAAATAACCAAAGTAGCAATAGAGATTTTCAACACTTTCCTTTTTTTCTGATAAATAGTTACACTTTAAACCCAAGCATCCTTTTTATTAAAATGCCGCAGATAAAATATTTTAATGTTAAGCAAATCAACAACAGCGAGATTACATCTTGTAATGTTTGACTAAAGCCCTGTCCCTTTAATCCGACAGTATTGAATTTTTTACACACGTCAGACAAATGGGCAAGTGCTCTGTGTAAAAGTTTTATCATACCATATTTTGAAATATTGTCTTTATTTTCCCAAGGAGACAGCATTTGACATTTCATGCTAGCTGATTCCTCATTTGAGACAATTTGCATGAAATTATGTTTTACGGTAAAAAATATCTGCTAATTTTTGACACGCGGATTATGAGGCAGCGCCTGTTCTATTAATAGCTAACAACAAATTGCGCAGATCAACCTTACAACCTATATATCTAACGCACTCAGATAATATCGGAGAAAACACTTTGCAGCATGATTATGAGCACAGCCTTTTTTTCTTTTATTATCAAGCATAAAAAATCTTCAGAATCTAATTTGGAGAGTAATAGCTGATTAGACAGTGTTTATATTGCTGGTAACAGTGGCTTACGGTCTAGTTTCTCGCGCCACGTCTTTAGTCCAGCGCAGGCGTATTGATACACAAGTATTTTGATATGTTAACCCTTAGACTGCATACAACGACTGTAGCAGATGTCAATTTTATTTTTTGTCTTATTATATCAGAGAATTTCATGCGATTCATCCGTTGGCAAACAATTCATATGAAATGCTTAGTCTGGTTTTCTCTGCAAATAAGGGAGAATTCTGAATGTCGCCTGCTTTAAAAATTGCACGGCGCTATAAAGATATTAATAGCATCGGACTACATTTTGAGCGGACACATATTTCAGTGGTAGTGAAAGCCGGAAGCAACTTGAGAGCCGGAAGCAACTTGAGAACGCTTCTGCCAGCAAGGAATGACAGATAGAAATCTGTCATTAAAAATAGACTTGGTCGCATTTTTCAAAACAGTAATATCCAGACAGTAATGACAGATTTATTTTCATTTATATATCTCTTTATTACAAAGCAACTTCACGAAGACTAAATTTGTTGGAGTCGCAGCGCCCGGGCCCATTCTACAGAATGATAACTTATATTGCACTTACGCCGATATGAATTAATCCAAGGGTGACTACGTAGCAAAACGTTAGAATTCTAAATCTTAACGACTTTATTTCCCTTTGTCATTAGACATATTTATCTTGTATTTAGAATGACATCCCCCAGCCCCCACCACACCCTCCCCCCCCCCCCCCATCCCCCCCTCCCCCCCTCCAAAAAAAAAAATAAATAAATAAATAAATAAAACACTCACCCCTCCCCAACACATCACGAAAACATGACTATATAATTTTGACACCCTTAAACCCCACTTTTATATAGTAAAACTGGGGTTTACAGGGGTATACATTATTTTTTCTTATTTCTGCTCAAAACTTAGATTGTGGGTACGCGTTAGAACCGCCTCGGCGAGGCGGTTCTAACGAGTACCCACAATCTATGTTTTGAGCAGAAATATGAAAAATATCAGAATTTTTTATCTGATAATTTTCATTTTTTGGTGGGAAAATTTTCAGTATATTTGAATAGGCATGTTTTCGTAATGACTATCTACCTATCATTCCTACTGCTAGGGTGGTGCTGTAGCAAAGGCGATCCAATATTGCAACATGGAATTGACATTGACGGTGCATATTTAAGCGTTGTGTGCCCGCCGAAGCTTCTCGAGTTTATTCAGTATTTCCAATGTATCCGATTTTCACAAATCCCTAGTTCCAGGCCTCATATGTATTATGTTTAATATGTACTGCCATGTTTTGAAGTTACTATAATTGTAGTTCAGCTCGATATCATGTACAGGATTTTTACAATAAAGTATTTCATATCGTATCGTATATCGTAATTTTGCGATGATTGTTTGCAGACATGGATCATTTTACAAGTGTATTTACTCCTATCTCTGAACAAAATTATTTATAAACAGTTTCCGTTTTTTTTTTTTTTTTTTTTTTTTTTTTTGTTTTGTTTTGTTTGTTTTTTTATTTGATACGTTTTTAAAACCTAACAGATGATATTATGAAAGATTCCCTAAGTATTGACTTTGCGCATGCGTCTATAGATTCATGAGAAACGTCATAACTTTTTCTATAAGAATGTGTTAAAGGGGGCTGGGGGTGGGGATGTGGTAACAACCTTTTCAGATTGAAGTACTTTCCATCTCGTGACCGACAAAATCGTTTTATCTATTTACAACTCCATCTACACTACATATATAAAGAAATGTGTTGACCACGGGGTGGAACAGTACTCACTCAGCCACTAAAATGACCTACCTTAAGTTCCATTTTACCGTTATCTTTCCCAAATCAACCCATACATTCTCCTGTAGCCGCCGCAGTGAGCGGTAGACGTTCATTGTGCATGCGCAAAGTACATTGAATGATTAGAGAATGCACAAACAGAAAAATAGAACACAAAAAAGCATTACTATCAGTCGGGCTGCTAAATCAATACATACTTGAGATTTCTTGCAGAAATACTGAGAATTTACGCTTTTATTCATGATATTGTTAGGAAAATACGCTAAAAAGGTGACCCAAAATTATTTTGTTTTGACTCTTGTATGCATAGTAAATCCAAAAATTCAAGCAGAATGAAATTTGACACAGTTAAAAAATCCGACTGAAATGGGGAAATACTCTGCGTTTCAGAACAACGTCGTTACTGACTTGTCTAGATACTGTAGCAAACGAATATGTTTAAAGGTATACATGTATGCACCAGAGGGTATAGCCAAGGGACGTCGCCAGCCAAAGACGGGAAATTAACAATATCAGATAATGAGCCGGGGTACAGCCAGTCCTACAATTCTACATGTGCGTACAGCTAAGACTCAGATCAGCCTGCGCATCCTCGAAGTCTGATCAGAGTCTATCGCTGGCCGTATGACGATGGTTTGAGCCATTAGCTATCCAAAGAACGCATAGCGAAGACTGTGCGGATGCGCAGGTGAATCTGAGTCTTCGCTGGACGCATATGTAGAATTGTAGTGAATGCTGGGCCCCGGCTCAAAGTTAAACCCAGAAACGGGGCCTCTGCAGCAGAGGCTTCAGCTTTGTTTCGCTGTTCTTTTGGATACGTTTGATATAGTTGAATTGAATGTTCCGATTACATCGACTTGAATTTTCTGAGAATAAGACATGCAATCTCTTTCCTAACAAAACAGTAATAAATACGCAATAACAAGGGACACAATTAGTTTGTGTTGAGGTTTACGGCCCATTCAACCCAATGGGGTCATGTCGAGCGCGGTCAGTTTACCTAACCACACGTTTACTGGGCAGGCTTAGTCCTCTACGAAGCGGTTAACCAGTATTGTGCACATTCTTTCGCCAGAAACTCACAACTGTGTTTCTTGAATCAGCGGAAGGGCGAGAATGACCGTAGAAAATGTTTCATGATCAATCTCCACGAAAGAATGTTGCCGACCTCGGCGGGGGTTGAACCCGCGATTTCCTGGTCTCCAGTCGGACGGCGCATCCAACTGAGCCACCGAGACCACACAATTATTATTCATCGGTATAGCCACTACTTGTACGTATATTTCAGTACTTAGTAAAAAGGATAGAACATCACAAACATTCTGAGAAGATCGTAAGGTGAATAAAATGATTATAATCATCTGAAGTGGGAAAAAAAGGTTTTCATTACAAGTAAGATAAAAAGAATTTTCACGTATGAATGCAACTTCTATTTAATTCGGAAATGTGTCGTTTATCAGATTACTTTGCAATGTCATACTTATAAAGTGTAAGGAAAAACATATGTAGATAAAGAGACGCGATGAAGTATCTTGACCATAGTGCAGATTATATTTCATTTCCTTTGGAATCACTGGGCCCATTGTGGTATATTCGAAAATGAATTTCTGCTCATGTATACGCTACAGGCGTAAGCAGTGTTGCAAACTTCATTACTGCTTATTGCAGTCTCAATAAAACCGAGACTCCCATTTTCTAATCCGTAGTGTGTTCTTTGTTTCTAAAGGCAATCTTTTTTTTTTTTTTTTTTTTGACGTTTATTTTGCTCACCAAATTTTTAATTGATCAAAAGAGTCTTTTGCCAGATCTTTCATATACTGTACCACAGTATTTGATAGCATATTTAATTGCAGTAAGACTTTGACAGCTCAAATGTTGTGCATAAACTAGAGTTTGTGCTGAAACATGCTTAATAAATGGTCTTTCGTTGAGCTCCTGGAAGAAATGCAACGTAAGAAAAAATATCGGCTTTAATACGTACAGTTAGCTTGACAGATTGAATACAATGAACATCAGTAATTGGGCCCCTCCAAGCGAAACTGTGTCTTTGAGCATTTTTATCTGAAAAGTTTCCTTTTTTGGTTGTAAAATTTTCAATATATTTGAATAATGGAGCCCCGAGCGAAGACTCAGATCTGCCTGTACATCTGCGCAGTCTACTCAAAGTCTTCGCAGTTCGACTAAAGAAACCTTAGATTCTTCTTTATGTACAGAGTATCAAAACTAATAACAATATACCGCTGAGCCAGGTTACAGCATTTCCTTCGAGACTGCACATGCGGTCTGCGAATGCCCGGATGCCTATACATTCCCGTGGACCGATCAGCCTTCGCTGTCCGTCGGATGATGCGTTTAATTCTGGGCTACCAACGGAAAGCCCTGCAAAGAATCTTATCTTACTGCAAGTATGCGCAGACTGATCTGAGCACTACGTCGGACGTAAACCAAACAAAGAACTAGACATGTTACCTTGCCATGGCGCCGGTCATGCGCACTGAAAAATTGATTAGACGGAAAGTTTAAGGAGCTTCGCGAAGCTGCTCAACAAATGTTGCTGCCGTATACCGGGGGTTGAGCGCAAGACTATGGTAACTCAAACATATTTTTGAAACCCTTGTTTAGGGGCAACTTGGACCCCTTTGTAAACAATGCAAATTTAGGTGCCATTGCTCATACGAGCAATGGCACCTAAATTTTCATTGTTTACAGAAAGAAATGTTGTAATCTTCATAACACCTTCATGGTGAGGAGATTAGGTTTTGGGGAAAAACAACCATCTGACTTACGCTAGTCTTGCGCTCAACCCTCGATATAACGTAAATGATGTATACGCCGCTTTGTTGAGGGTTAGTAAGTACAATCGAACTCTAAAAGCTCGAACACCGATGGCTCGTTTACCATGGCTAATTCGAACAGTTTTTTGTTCCGTCAGAAATTCTTCCGATAACTCATGAAAACAAATAATTAAGGAAATTGTCTAATCATCATAGAATGTATTTCCTAAACTATCGCCGTTTGCTTCATGACTGGCGACATGATTAATCCTTAGTGGACCAAACTACCTATATCTCGAATAAATTTCAATGGTCCCAAAGTGGAGTTATTGAGGTTCGACCGTAACTCTAAAACTATAAGAGCATCATGTGCTCCAGCTCAAACATTGTTTAAACAGGCTAAACCATCAAATGAAAACTACGAAGGCGTAGTGCTTATTGTGCGCTTTACGCATATACGTAAGAAAGAAAATTTGAAATAAAGAGAAATCACCCAACATAAAACATTTCCCCCTTTATCATAAGGGCTGCTTTTTGAAGAAAGACTTGCTTTCTCTATTGGGAGAAAATTCATTCCTTGACGAGTAGCCATAATTTAAGCTGGTAGCGATATGTTTTGTTGTTTTTTCTTTTTCTTTTTTCTTTTTTTTTTTTTCAACATTTTTTAGAATTTTCCTGGATGTGCGTCAAAAATAATTTCCAGAATCTTCATTTGTATTCCACAGGGAACAATATTAGACATTTTCCCACTTTACTCTTAATGCAGTATTTCGGCCAGAGGGCTTTATGAAGAAAAAAACGTGTATTTTGAAGTAAACTACATTTTCACTGTTCCACCATTTTGAAAATGGTGGAACAGTGAAAATGTAGTTCAGTTCAAAATACATGTTTTTCTTGATAAAGGGATCTGGTCGAACTGCTGAATTAAAAGCTCCATATTCCACAAAAATAGACATTTTATTATCCAAGAAAGGTTTAATAAGTTGATATATGGTATTAATACAATCATAAAATGTGCCACCCGACAGCCTGTAAAATTTAAGTTAGTCTCTCGTTCTTAAACGGGATCAAAAATAAAATATTTTTTTATCGTATCTCTGAATAAATGTTGCCAACATTAATTCAGAGATACGACAAAAATCATTTCATTTTTGATCCAGCTGACTAACTGGAATTTTATAGGCTGTCAGATGCACCATTTTACATCACGAAAACGTGCCTATATAATGTTGACCCCCTTAAACCCCACTTTTATATAGTAAAAGTGGGGTTTACAGGGGTATACATTATTTTTCTTGTTTTTGAGCAGAAATAAGAAAAATATCAGAATTTTTATCTGAAAATTTTCAATTTTTTTTTTGGTTGTTACATTTTCAGTATACTTGAATAGGCTTGTTTTCGTAATGTGATTGTATTTATACCATGTATCAATTTATTAAACCTTTCTTGGATAAAAAAAATCCATTTTAAAGGACCATGGAGCTTTTAACTCTTTCACTGCCACAGGCGGTAATATTAGGCTTTTGCAAACAGTATAGATCAAGATGAGACGGCTCATATGAGCCGTCTCATCTGGATCTACGCTGTTAAATATTCAGTCTTTCAACTTTACGTGACAACTTTTAAAAAAAAGCAGACGGCATTTACAAATGTCGTCTGAAATTTGGCACCGAAAGAGTTAAGAGTAAACTGAAAAATATTAATCTCCTTCTTATTATGCCACTGAATTAGTGATAGATGCATTTAAAATCGACAAGGTCAAGGATTATGAGGAAGTTCACGCAACTGTTTACAGCTGTAAATGTCAGTTGGTGATATCTTGTAAACATGGTAAAATTATTTCTTTTGTAAAATAAAGGTCTGGAGTGGATTTATTTGTGCCAATCAGACAGCCTGTCTGCTATACTAGACTTGACGTCAATGCACTCAAACTCTGCTTTAACCTTTGTCTGAGACAATTCAGAAGATGACAAAAACAATATTTTACCTATTTCACCCAGGAAATAGGAATTACCATAATACTTTAGCGAACATAAAAAATAACCAAATCTCATCTGCTGAATGTTTTACCCAGCATTCTAAGCATTACGAAAACATGCCTATTCAAATATACTGAAAATTTTACCACCAAAAAAATGAAACTTTTCAGATAAAAATTCCGATATTTTTCATATTTCTGCTCAAAACATAGATTGTGGGTACCCGTTAGAACCGCCTCGGCGAGGCGGTTCTAACGAGTACCCAAAATCTGATTTTGAACAGAAATAAGAAAAATAATGTATACCCCTGTAAACCCCAGTTTTACTATATAAAAGTGGGGTTTAAGAGGGTCAAAATTGTATAGGTATGTTTTCGTGATGCTTTTTTTAAGTAGTTCTGGAAATGTCACCATCTCCGATCTCAGTCTACATCCGCTACCGGAAGGAAAAGCGAATAGAAAAGAAACAGGAACATCTAGTCAGAGAGTATATAACCAAACGACTAGACGAGTGACCAGCTCCATCGTCCTCAAGTAAGGTTATGTATGATATAGTCAGAACAAACAGAAGAAAAGTCCCAAAACAGGATGGAACCAAATTAATATACTCAGTAATACAACGAGCGAGTAAAGTCAGAACCAAAATGGGTCTGCGGTTTAAAACAAAACCCCGCTGCTGTGTATGGTGATTGGGGCGTGTAGGTGTTTAAACCAGGTTTACAGAATCAAACCCTCCACCCTAGGTTATGATATTGTTTGCAGAAAAAAAGACAACAAAGCAATAAGCTTCAACCATAAATACAGTCGACTCTCGTTATCTCGAATTCCAAGGGACTCTCTGAAATACTTCGAGATATCCGTACCTCGACATATCAGATTTGCAGAATTGAGGAAAAAATAATTCGAACAATCACATTTGACGAATATATGTGCAACTGGACTCTTGAAGTTAGAGATATATTGAAAATATTGTGGAAAAGAGGAGAAATTGCTCCCAGGGAGCAATTTCTCCTCTTTTCCACAATTCTTTTTACCTATTGTTAGATTTTCATGTTTAGGCAGGGACCAGATTTTCACTTCGCGATAAGCGGTTATTCGAGATAAGCGAGTTCGAAATAACGAGAGTCAACTGTACCAATAGCACAGAGGAAAAAACTCAAAGCACGAACAGCACTGGTGGGTCGATTGTCTCTTTGTGTAGGCAGGGAATATGGTCCTGAACGTGGACTTAAGACTGTTTCGTTTAATCCTTAACTTCCTGTAATTTAAGCAAAAAGTGTAGACTCTGATCAGACGCCGCATTCTGCGGCTTCTGATCTGGGTCTGCACGGTTTGCCAATCTCCCAGTCCAGGTTTTACAGATACCCTGCGCTGCACTCGGACGTCAGGGCGACAAGAATAGCGTGGAAACCTTGATTTCGTACAAGCGCGCGATTTGATTGCATTGGCCAGTAATAATCACGGACAACTACCTTAAGGAAATGTTTTTGGTATACTAAGACTCGATAGTAAACAACACAATCGAGCAAAAACAATCAAGATTTTCACTTGTATTATATAATTAACCTATTTCATTCCTAGCGACCCTTTGAGGGACACTTGCGAACAGTACAGACTTAGATCAGACGCCCCTGAACGCGGTCCGATCAGGGTCGGAATTTCTTTGATACAGGGTTATGATAAAACATAACCAGACATCCCTTTTATTTGAAATGACGAAATGACCAGTCCAAAGAATTGAGATAGAAGAATCTACTCAGACTAAATGGCTGAACAATAATTTTTTTTAACAATATTACATGACTTTGCATCTGAAAGATCACAGAAAACATCGAAGTTTGTTGAGCGAAAAGTCAGATAAAGCAAAAACAATTTAATATTGATATCCGAGTGCATTAAGTATACGGTTCACTCAAATAACCCCAACCATGTTTATACTTTTTTTTTCAGCCTTTTTCAAAGCATTAACATAATCATGTTAACTATACTAGCGAAAAAAAAAACGCAAGTTTTCTTTTGGAGTAAGATGGTAGAAACTTAAATCTTTGAGCTCGATCAGACATTTTAACATGCTAATTACGAAAACACGCCTATCCAAATTCTGATATTTTTCATATTTCTTCTCAAAACATAGGTTATGGGTAGTCCTGAGAACCGCCTCGCCAAAGCGGTTCTAACGAGTACTCACAATGTTTTTGAGCAGAAATAAGAAAATAAATGTAAACCCCAGTAAACTCTAGTTTTACTATATAAAGTGGGGTTAAGGGGGTAAAAATTATATAGGTATGTTTTTGTGATGTGCTTTGAACAATTTTGACCGAATTTTAAATGAAAATATTAATCCTATATCAGTTAGCATGTCCACAGTGACGTTGTAAGGTAGACAGCCTTTGCTACTTCTGTAAAAAAGTCATGACATCAAAATTGAACATTGTTGCTTTGTGGTTCATTCTACGAGGCGATTCGTTTCAAATTTGGCCTTGTATTGTTTTGATCTTGTGTTTTTCAGTCTTTTTAGCATTGCGATTACCTCGCTTGGGGAAGAGAGAGCTAATCTGGGTGCTTTTCGTACGTTTGTTGAATTTGCTCTTGTTTGGTTTTGTCTGTTCCCTCTTCCTCTTGCTGTCTGGGAAGGTCTGTGGCTTGTGCTTGTGGCACTCCCTGGACTTTTCTCCTACCTGTTTTGCATTGTTTTTTTTTTGTTTTTTTGTTTTTTTCTTTTTATTTCCGCTAGTATATGCTGGTCATTTTAATTCTGTACTTTTAAATTACTGATTTTTTTTATCTGAATATAGGAGGTAAAAGATAGTAAGTAAAGTATGCCTTTACGGTCCTGACAACATTATTGTTGATTCAGTATCAAAGCAAAAACCTACACCGAACCCAAAATGGTGTGATAGAATGTAGCTGTTTTAGTTAACAAAACGGTATCACAAAATTTTGAATTATAAAAATGTTCAGACGTAAACTTACAGACAAATCAATTATCCATAGTGATTTTTCATTCAGCTCTTCACTCTAAGAAGACACAAATGCTTCTGAATGGAAGCAGTTACAAAGAAACTGTAATACGCTATTTGAGACAATATATCAAATTTCAGATATATCAAAGTTTTGTCCAGAAATAAAAGAGCTGAATTCCTTTTTTTTATTATTTTTCTCACAACATTCATTACGAAAACACGCCTATTCAAATATATTGAAACTTTTACCTCCAAAAAATGGCAATTTTTCAGATAAAAAAAAAATCTGACATTTTTCATATTTCTGCTCAAAACATAGATTGTGGGTACTCGTTAGAACCGCCTCGTCGAGGCGGTTCTAACGAGTACCCACAATCTATGTTTTTGAGCAGAAATAACAAAAATATTATATACCCCTGTAAACCCCAGTTTAACTATATAAAAGTGGGGTTTAAGGGGTCAAAATTATATAGGTATGTTTTCCTGATGGTTTTCGGATTTGCAGCAATAAGCCGTAACTGTGTGAGACCAGTCAATCTGCGGCTTCTCTTAACAACAGACAGGAATCTGCACTAAAGTAAGGCCAGCCTACAAAGACCATCCTCTATTTCCATGATTATTCGACAGCAAATCAGAAGAACAGCTTCTCATTACGAAAACACACCTATTCAAATATATTGAAAATTTCATCACCAAAAACTGAAAGTTTTCAAATAAAAATTCCGATATTTTTCATATTTCTGCTCAAAAACATAGATTGTGGGTACTCGTTAGAACCGCCTCGTCGAGGCGATTCTAACGAGTACCCAGAATCTATGTTTTGAGCAGAAATATGAAAAATATTAGGATTTTAAAACTGAAATTTTTCATTTTTTTGGGTGGTAAAATTTTCAGTATATTTGAATAGGCGTGTTTTCGTAATGCGCATATGCCCATGGTCACGTGTTCGCATGGAACGGCCTATTTGATTTTACATGATATATAGTGACCGTTTTGTACTTATTTTACTTGCAGGGATGGAGTGGGTAAGGAATATCATTCTGCATATGGGTCATGCATATCTGTCATACTGACTTTCTGGAAAGGGTATTCAAAATTCGATGACCGCGTACATTGTTCTTTTGACCTGTATATTGCCACACTGAACGCTTTATTAACTTTATTTCTTGGAAAATATTACAAGCAACATAACTGCTAAATTTCTATAGTGGTAGTTTAGAGATACAGAATGGCTTCACATATTATGTGTTATCATTTTAACATCTTACATAATTGTGTTCCTCATTAAAATGTGAAATGTTTACGAAAACTACAGATTTCTATCTTTATTAACAAATATGTTATTTGAAAAAAACAAAAAGAAAATCTTTTCAACAATAGTGCTAATTTTGTTTTTCTTGCCAACATTGCCATAAAAAAGCAATGGTTATAAAATTATCCACAGTGATAAAACTTCTGCCTTCTTCAACCATAACTACCGCAGAATAACTTTAGAATTAAATGGCCTTGTTGCGCTGAAATTCATTGCTTTTTGGGGTATTGTATCATAACATAGCGTTTCTCAGCTTTCGGCTTACATCAGAGTTTTAATGATTTAAAGATGTATCTCCTGAGGCATTTTATTTCAAAATTGTTCTAGGCCCTAGTAGTACAGAGAAACTCTTTCTAACACAGCAACTAAGACACATCACGAAAATATACCTATATAATTTTGACCCCTTTAAACCCCACTTTTATATAGTACAACTGGGGTTTACAGGGGTACACATTATTTTTCTTATTTCTGCTCAAAACACAGATTGTCGGTACTCGTTAGAACCGCCTCGCCGAGGTGGTTCTAACGGGTACCCACAATCTATGTTTTTAGAAGAAACATGAAAAATATCAGTTATTTATCTGAAAATTTTCAGTTTCTGGACGTGAAATTTTCTTTATACTTGAATAGGCATGTTTTCATAATGATATGAGATAGTCAATTATTGCAACAGAATGGCATTAGAAAATGCAAAGTGCAGGAAAGCCTTAATTGGTGTAAAGCAAACTCATATACCGATTTATCAACATTTTTGTGGTTAACTGACTGTTTTGTTGTTTGGTGTTTTTTTGTTTTTTTTTTGTTTTTTTTTTTTTTTTTGTTTATATATATATATATATATATATATATATATATATATATATATATATATATATATATTTTTTTTTTTTTTTTTTTTTTTTTTTTTATTTATTTATTTATTTTTTTTTTTAATTTTATTTTTTTTTTGGGGGGGGGGGGTGTGGGGGAGGGGGGGGGGGCGGATGTTGGGGGTGGGGGAGGTTACGAAAATTACTAAATATTCAAATATTGAAGACACTTTACAGCAATGAATTAATTTTAAACCTTCAAATACAATATAATACCATAACTTCATCGCGTTAAACATACATAATATGTCTAGAGCAAAATAAGCATCAATGGGAAATTGCATCGATTTTGCTTTTTCAAAGGAGCTTGCATCTTGACGTGAACCATGTTTGTATTGTCAATTATTTAAAAGGCTTAGATCTTCTTATAATTTTACTCTAACATGGGATCGCTCAAAATAGGTTGTGCAACTGTATATCGTGATATTGGCGCTCTTTTGCATCAGGCGAAGGAACTGCTCCGGACTTATATTTCCCATTTCAAGGGAGACCACTCTTGCTCGAGTAGCTGTAAGAGAAGGCACAGATCAGCCAGTACCGTGGCAAAGTATCCCAATCCGAGCATTCTACTTCACCTAACATGGATTCATATAAATGATGTTCATACTGTATATTGCTGATAAACTACAGTGCGAGGCTATTTAAACACTTTGCTTTATACATCAAATTATAAATTATTATTATTATTATTATTATTATTATTTTTATTATTATTATTATTATTATTTTGCAGCTATGCAGAAAAGGGCAATCAACCCTTCTTTCACAGAATCACATTGTTTTAAAATCTGAAATGTCGCTAAGCAGACTCCATCACGAAAACACGCCTATATAATTTTGACACCCTCAAACCCCACTTTTATATAGTAAAACTGGGGTTTACAGGGGTAAACATTATTTTTCATATTTCTGCTTAAAAACATAGATTGTGGGTACTCGTTAGAGTGCCCACAATCTATGTTTTTAGCAGAAATATGAAAAATATCAGAATTTTTATCTGAAAACTTCCAGTTTTTGGTGGTGAAATTTTCAATATATTTGATGATAGGCGTGTTCTCGTAATACCATATTAGACAGTGCATATGCACAGTATTCTGTAGTCTCTCTGTTGATCAATCACTGTGTAACATGATATAATGTTTACAAATGATTACTTTCCTAATTCTGTTCAATATACAGTGGAACCTCGAAAATTCAAAGTCCAATGGACCAAATAGTTTTGTTTGAATTATTGAGACTTTGAATAATTGAGGGTTAAAATGCATACATATATTTCAGTTGGGACTGCAAAATGATTTTGAATTATTGAGAATTTTGAATTATTATTGGAGTTTGAATTATCGAGGTTCTACTATATATATATATATATATATATATATATATATATATATATATATATATATATATATATATATATATATATATAAGGACCCGCCCTTCGCGCGGATATGACTTACATTTTATTCCATCGAACAGATTTCAACCTAAAAAGAAAGTTCCATTTTTTTTTTATTCTATTCAGACTTAACGTCGCTTTCAACAATCTTTCAGCCATATTGCGACTGTGTCTGAATGTGACAGGGAGTTCCATGCTCACTTTAAGAGTGCTGCCTCATTGACATATCACACCTCAGACGCATGAAGTGAAATCCATCCAGTTACATTATACTGACATCGGACCGACCAGTCCCGCTTTCTCAATGCTGAGCGCAAACGAAAGAGCAGCTAATACCATTTTTAAAGTCTTTGGTATGACTCGGCCGCAAACCGGACGCTCTAGTAACTGAGCCACTGCGCCAGAAGGTTCGAAGGTAATCGGCCTGCTGATTTGAACGGTTTTTACCATAATTGTGCCAGGCATGACAAAACCAACAAAATGACTGGGCTCCCAGGGAAAAATCAGATCAACATGGGTATCCGCCCAGTCTGATCAGTCTTTGCTGTGCACTCAATGGGTAGCTAAGGAGCTAAGGTTTCTACGTGTAGACAGTGAAAATTGTTAAGACTGGACAGATGCCCAGGCTGATCTGAGTGCGCTGGGTGCACATGTCATTTTGTTGATTTTTTTCATGTGGAAAGGACCCGCGCAAGAGCGGATACGACATTAAGTTTTTAATCCATCGGACAGATTTCAACATGAGAAAAGAAAGTTTTAATATTTTTATTATTTTATTCAGACTTAATGTCGCTTTCAGCAATCTTTCAGTTATATCGCGACGGTGTCTGGATGTGACAGGGAGCTCAAGGTCCCTTTTAGAGTGCTACCTCACTGACATATACACCTCAGACACATGACGTGACATTCCATCCAGTCACATTATTCTGACTACGGACCGACCAGTTCCGCTTTCTCAATGCCGAGCGCAAACGAAAGAGCAGCTAATACCATTTTGAAAGTCTTTGGTATGACTCGGCCGGGGATCGAACCCACAACCTCCCGGACGCAAGCCGGACGCTCTAGTAACTGAGCCACTGCGCCAGTAGGTTTGAAGGTAATCGGCCTGCTGATTAAAACGGTTTTTACCATAACTGAGCCAGCGCATGACAAAACAAACAAGGTTTCTGAGGCTTCTATAGCTTTGGAAAATAAAGAACTGAATTGTAGACAGTGAAAACTGATCAGACTTGGCAGATGCCCAGGCTGATCTGAGTCTCCGCTGGGTGCACATGTCATTTCATTGATTTGTTGGCGGCTCATATATGCAGTGTTGTCGTTAGGATCAATGTGATGGGGCTATTTGTTGTCCCATAACCATTGTTAAAGGGTCGTCATCTATTTTAAGGGATTCTATGACCTTAAATATTAGTAACACGACCTGATACTGAGGATCATCAAGGCCCCTTGTCCCATTCATGCTTTTAGGTGGAGAAATAGCCCCTTGGCCCCTTCTAGAGACAACATTGTATATTGACAAGATGGATATCCTGAAGACATGATTGGATCATTTTAACAAATCTTTGTTCCCCAAATGCCTCAGCGGCTTTATATGAAATTGGATTTGGGTTGGCCCAGCGGTTTCTGAGATGTTCGAAGAGTGCGGACGATGGAGCCTGCCTATACTGTAAGTTCACCTATAGGCTAAAGACCAGGGCCCAGTTGTTCAAAGCGTCGTTAGCTTAACGAGCTCGTTAAGGGTCATTTCGTTAACTGTTTTAGGGGATTCAATATACAGTATTTTCATATTTTTTGCTGAAAAAATGTGAGTAGCTTTTGCACTGCAAAAGCTACTCACATTTTTTCAGCAAAAAATTTCAGCATATTTGTGTATCACTTGATGTAAATTTTAATGAATCGTTAACTAACGACGTCGTTAGCTTTGAACAACTGGGCCCAGGATACAAATCAAAAGGGGTTGGTTCACGAATAACAAAATTATGCCCTATCTACTATATTGATAAAAACTTTTCTAAATATAAGTCAACATGGGACATCTTCAAAAACAACAAAAATAAGACGGCAACAACAATACACTACATGTTGATTTGTAAAATTGTTTGTCTTTAATGGATTTAATGGCAGCAATCTGAGAACAATGTAATTCAACGCATGATAGTTTTATAATTGTTAAATATTGAAACACAAATTTATAAAAAAAAAATCTACATGACACAAAAATTTATGTTGCCATGGCAACAAATATGTCGAATTTATTCCATAAAAGCACGTAGTTTTATTTCATATATTCTGTTTACACTGTAATTCTATTTTTTTTTCAACACTTTGATTGTCAAGTACTGGATGACAATTTAGAAAGAAAAAAAAGTTATCACTTAAGACAAAATTACGTTGTCATGGAAACAAAACCGTTTTCTTTATTGAAATAATATGTGGGTTTTACTGATTTTAACTATGAAAGGTGAAGGTTTATTATTTGAATGGTTTTAATGTGTTACTTATCAAGTATTTGACTGTTCGTGAAAAGCAACATTCACATCACTTAGCTTTGTGTTTCCCTGTCAACAAAACACATACATTTATCCCATAACAAAGACGTAAAAAAATACGTATTTTAGGTAGCTCGGTAGCTTAGTGGTGAGCGCATTTGCCTCTCGTGCTAGAGGTACCGGGATATACCCCAAGCTTAGGCGAGGTAATTTTCGGAGTCCGAACTCGATTTCCTTCGGATCATTTGCAGGCATGAAATGAAAACAGTGTGCGGTCCTTCGGATCGGAACTTTTGACTGGAGGTCCCTTGTGCAGGGTAAGTCACACCACGTGCAGGTTGAAGACCATATGGTAATTCAAACTGGCTATTTGTAGCCCTTCATCCTGCAACCCGGGGTGTACAATGTACACCATCTGTGTCCTCCTAGGAAGTTTAGACGTAATGGAAGAAAGGAAGAAAGGCAGTATTTTACACCATTGCCCATGAGAATATATTATTTTTGATTTTCCGCAATATGATTTGGATCGAACTGATGTACTGCTTTTGCTAACAGGTTAAACAATATCAAAAGTAAGATGAAACAAAGAAATAACGAAAAACAACGGCTAAAATGTTCATTGAATTAAAACACACACACATACACACACACACACACACACACACACAAGGTCACCAATGAGACTCAAACCCGAGTTCGTTCGTAGGAGAGGTTACTACACCACAGGGGACAGTATTAAGAACTGACTAAAATGAAAATACTTATTGGCTAGATTTTTCATTGCAGTTTGATATAAGTGAATCACATTCCCCGTCCCCTTCCCTCTCCCTCTCCACACACACAGTTTGAAATAAGTAAATCACCTCTCCCGTCCTCTTTCCCCCCTACACCCCTACCCACATCACACACACACACACACACACACACACACACACACACACACACACACACACAAAAGAACATTCTTAACTTCGTGCTCCATTACTTTTTAATTTCATGTACATTGTTCTTTCTTTCGATTCACAGCTTCTTTGTTTAGTCATTAGAAGGCATAAGCTGCTCACCGTCTGCATCGCAGTAATGTACTTTGATGAACTGATGTATTTCCCACGAACTTGAAGGTCATTAAGGTCAAAATGCTACAATACTTTTATACGAGATGTCACGGCGGTGCACAGCTAAGCCGGGAGCCAGTGCACATGATCTATTTATACGTAATATATTTATTTGAATGTTCGAGAAAGATATTCAGCTACTTTGGAAGAATTTGAAAAAAAGTATTATTTTTAAATAAAAAAAAACAAAAACAGTAAAAGCAAACTAAATTCCATAAATCTCAAATCGAAATTATCAATGAGGGCAATATACTGAAGGATCAGTAATGAAATCCCGCTATTAATCTGTACCGTTATCTCGGTTAATTTCACAATCTATTTATTTAGTAATATAGATATATCGTACAAGGGCTGAGCGAGAACTTTTGGAATATCTCAATAACAAAAAAGGCTAGTCACAGTTTTTATTTATTATTCCTCAACATAGCATCTCTTGTCTTCGATACACTTATGACATCAGCGCAACCAAGCATCAAACTCGTGACGCACGCTGTCACGTGACACTAGTCTGAGCGCCGCAGTTATAGCCACACCGATTTCTTCGCGCGTCTCATATTTTATTCCGACCGTTCTTATTTGGAATTGAGAAAGTCATATATTCTTAAGTCTTGACTATAAAATAGGTGGGTTGAGTTTCTATGCATAGTCCCTGAAGTGTGGACTTCACAAGTTGACTCACGTGCAGAGGAGCGTTGTCCTGATGAAAAATGAACCCCGACCAAGCAAGATCTGGACGCTTGTATCGAATGGCTCATTGAAGCGGGACCCGAATGAGATGTGCATAGTACTCATTATTGACGGTAGTTTTAGTTAGCAACATATGATTCAGCACTATTCCACTGGTATCACAGATTACCTTACCCACAGGCTTAAAAAGTCGAGCTTTCACAGGTGATGGCGATGTAGCATGCTTCCACAGGGAACTCTCTTGCTTGCTTTCAGGCTCAAAGAAGTGAAACCATGTTTTGTCAGATGTCACTATTTTATTTAGAAACCCATTTCCTTCTTCTGCATATCGACTGGTAAGCTCACGACAGATTTGCACCCTTACCTTTTTTTGTTCAGGCAAAAGCAAATGAGGTACCCATCTGGCACAATTGCATTTTAATTCAAGCTTACTGGTCAGAATTTCTTGGGCTGTACCATAGCTTAAGTCAAACTCCTCAGCTACTTTTCTAACCGTCACTCGTCTATCTTTCATTACAAATGACTCAAAAAACAGCACATTTTTCTTCCGTTGTCTGTGCCACAAGTCGCCTAGGACGAATGTTATCTTTGGGGGACTTTCACTAAATCGATGCCACCATTCATAAATACAAAATTTTTAAAGAGCACCTTCTCCGTACATTTTTTTTGCAGATCCTCATAAGAATCATTGAATATAAATCAACTTTAATATAATGCCCTGTTTTGCCACCTTTAAAATGCATCCATTTCCCTAAGTACAGATAAAAGAGCACTTGAAGGCAATTGAGTCACGACATGGATAAAGAGTGTTGCCACTGATGATCGATTGTAATCGATCATAAGTCACCTTTGCCTTTTGTGACTGATAATCGGAAATTTTTTTTATAGTCGACTAATCGGAAAATTCTATTTTTTTAAACGTATTTTTCTCACTTTTTTTTATTTTTATAGTTAAGGACATATACGGGAAAAACTTCCTGCACTGCAAACTGCTTAAGACTTTGCATATATTCAGTTTCATGTTCTGGCTCACTATTTTTAAAATAAAAATGATACGTCATCGCGCTAAGTCTTTTACAGTCTAACCGGGAATGACGCCACCCTCAACAGTTTTATCGAAAAAATGTGCAAATAATTCTGTTAGTTAATTGTATGACAAAAATAGCAATCGCCTTGCTTTTAGTTTTATAATTTTGAGCAGAACCATACAGGAAATGATACTGATACATATCTGCTGCTCATTTGTCAAGTCGAGACAGGAATCTGCAATGCCAATTTTCTACACTTCATAAACATTCTTAAAATAAATCCAGTTCTTCCATTATATGGACCTTACAGAAAATTGCTACACTAGAAATCTCACAAAATAAGTTTATTCTTTGGAGGGGGATAATTTACAAAAGAAAATTAAAAGAAAGGTGTGGGTCATCGTTCTAATTACATTTTTATGGGAAAAACAATCCCCCTACCCCCATATAAATTCAGGAACTAAAATATACATAAAATCCCCCAAAAGGATGCATTATCCTTTGTTGATATGGCGGATTTTACTTATATACTTACACAGGGGAAACTCTACGTTGAAATAAATCATTTAAGAAAGGCTGAGCCAATTCAGCTTTATCAGATCTTGAATAAAGGCAAAACGTTAAAAAATTCCAAACATGTTCTTTTCATTATTTTCCTCAAATTTGAAGCCAAATTTGACAAACTCAGTGCTAAAATCAGAAAAAATCAATTCTTTATTCACTAAAATTACTCAAGTTTGTACCAAATAACAGCAACGTTTTTGCTCTGGCTCAACTTTCATTTTAGAGGATAATACAAAAAAAATGGCGAATTACCCGCAAATGTCTTTAAATTATAAAGAAATGAAGTTCAAAGCTGTCTATTTGGATCATTCTAGATTTGTGGTCAATGATAAAATAGCCTTAAATAAGTCAACCCCAAAGTACTGATATTATTCTTATTTTTGCAATGAAAACATATTAGAAGCGCCTCGCAGTACCCGCCTGCGAGGCGCTTCTAATGAGTACCCACAACATGTATTTTCATGGAGAAATAAGAAAACTATTATCTGGATACCCATTACTCATCTGGACCTATGAATAAGTACCTGGAAGGGGGCTAAATTAAGAGTGAATATATTTTTTACAAGTCGATTATTAATCGATGATCAGTCAGTTTTAACAACACCGATGATCGATTATGAAATTCGGTCCGATTCCCAACTCTAGTAAAGAGCCATTATAACCGTTATAGCATGTGTGAACAGCAAAGGTTGAAGCAAAAGAAGAGCAACTGAGCAGCATCATGAGAAAAGAGGTTCAGACTAACGTGCACACCCGCATACGTTCATCACAATCTGTGCTGTTTGTTCACGTAAGTGATACGCCAACGGGAAACTTCAGCCAAAATACTAGAAATATGGCCATAGTAAAGGGCTGGTCATGCGCAACTGAATGATTAATTCGACGGAAAGTACAAAGAGTATTTTTCTCGCGTCGCGGTTCAATTTATAAAACCACACATGGCGCCATAGATGGATGATTTGTAGTCATTATCCGTAGTTGAACGTCGACTCCTAACACGCCTACCAAATGAATGAATACGTAACCATCGGTTAAGAACGTGAAACCCGAGACGCCGATATTAATGGGCTGTTGAATGTAACTCCCCATTTTTCAAATAATTTCCTCAAAATATTTATATCGCCCATGAAACACAAAAAATGCTAAGTTTGTTTACCGTTTTGAGTCATCGAATGCCACACCGATGTCGCTCTAATTGTTTCACGTACTTAACCGATGGTTAAGCATTCATTCGTTTGGTAGGCGTGCCTAATGAAGTTGCATGGTGCGGATAGAAACATATGCAATCATAAGCAATGTCTTAGGTATCAAACTAATAATAATTATAATGATAATAATAATGAAGATACTCAGAAAATGCAACAATCACGAAGCACAGTCCTACCGAGGCACCAAACAAATGAGAGATGAGGAACAAATAAGAACAACACAAACGCCACATTTAGAACCATAGACGCACAAACAAAGAAGAACCAGCCCGGATCGGCCAGCAGGAAAACCATCGGGGGCAAGAACGAGCCCCCAAAAAACCCACCACCAGCGCCGACGCAGCCCCAATCCGGACAAAAATAAACATACTCGGCCCGCACATCGCCCCACACCATCCGCGAAAGACCACAGCAAAACACATACAACCAAAAGCACCGCGACGAAAGAAAGCTAAAGGCCTATCGGTGATCTGAAACTAGTACACGAGAAAATCACAAACAGGCCACGACGAGCCCGAGCACAGACACCGACAGCAAAACATGTAAACCAATCAGAACAGTCAAATAGAGTTTAACAGTCAATGTTACCTGATTGATAACATCTGAAAAAAAAATGATTAACCCTTTTACCGCTGAGTTTCTGTGGAGGGCTCTGCCGTCTTTGAATTTTTGACACGTTCATTGTTGCAAATGCATTGTTACGAGCCGTCTCATCTGGATCTCCACAGTTGGCATATGAATTTGTTTAAGCCTGCACGGCAGAAAATATTAAACTGGCGTTAAAATTGCTGGACAGTAGATAACGGCATTGTCTTTGACAGCCAGAAGTAAAGTAAACAGAAAACTCCAATTTTTACCATTCGAAACTTATCTGCATTTACCATGATAGTTTGCAACTTAAAGTATTCTTTACGAATAAAGTTAAAATTCGCCAGTTTTAATCTTATTTAAGCAAATTCATTTGCATTGTTTCAGTGATTTTCTATTTCAGTGATTTTCTATTGTTGCTTAGACCATAACCCGGAGTGGACAGATCGAACCAGGAAAGCAAGAGAGAGCTATTGGATCCGACGTCTGAACACTCTACGGCCATATGGGATCAACAAGGGCGACCAGTAGAGGGAATCATCGTTCCTAAGTCAGGGCATGCGACAGCTTATGGGGTACGTTTTGTTCATATGATTTTACGCAAGTTGGGCCCATTTGCCTTATGTATTGGTGTGAAACACTCAGTTTGGTGTATATCCCTTTTGATGTAAGGTTTATGTGCATCGTATACATTGCGTATATGGACACAGTGGTGTTGATAGTAAAGATAAGCTTTATACGTTTTGAAGATAAACTTTCTGCTTTTTGCACGTTGTGTTTACGCGTATTGTTTACATTTCACATATATCTAAACACGATCAGTTATTAAATCGCAGCGGGCTAGATAACATGGGCCCGAAAAGGGCACAATCTTTTATTCGTAAATTTTACATTTTTATGTCTTTTTTTTAAAATAGAAAACCTCTGAAGAAGGCGAAAGCCGAAAGGCCTCAGGTCAACAAATTATATTTGCACTGTTAATGATTAACTCTCAACATATATATATATATATGGAGGCAGTGTGGACCTTGCTCAGAAGATAACTCTGATTCGGGTTTGCATTGTCTGTGGGGTCTGGAGACTGTTGGGACAATTGAGTTTTGGATGCTTTTATGTAAGTAACTGTATGCTAGTCTTTTAGGTATGTGCACTGCCTCAGTTGGGATTCTAGTCCTGATCAGCCATAAATTATACAAGTATTACTACTACCTCTAACTCAGAGCCCAGTTGTTCAAAGCGTCGTTAGCTTAACAAGCTCGTTAAGGGTCATTTCGTTAACTGTTTTAGCGGATTCAATATACAATATTCTGATAATTTTTGTTAAAAAAATGTGAGTAGCTGCAAAAGCTACTCACATTTTCTCAGCAAAAAAAAAAAAAAAAAAAAAAAAAAAAAAACAGCATATTTCGTATCACTCGATGTAAATTTTAACGAATCGTTAACTAACGACATCGTTAGCTTTGAACAACTGGGCCCTGGACTTTAACAACTTTTTTTATACCGGTTAAATTTGCTTATGCCCCGGTTAAGGGCCTTGAATAAAATTTGAACCTGAACTTATATTGAAGTATTAGTTGCACAACCATGAAATTTTCCATGTTTATGCATTGTAAAGAGCACTATATTACTGCCATGTCTCTGCTCCTCAGGAATGAAATCTGAGAAATGAAAAAAAAAAAAAAAAAAATGCAGGGTTTTTTGTTTGATTTTTTTCTTTCACTTTCTTTAAGCAGTTTTTATTTATTTCAATTTCATACTGATTTAACCTAAGAATAATATCTGGAGCATATAGTTTATATAGTAAACGGGTTAAAGCTGACCGAATTCAATCTGACTTCTGTGTACTCGAAAAATGTAAACGGGTATATACTCGTTAATGACTTTTGTTATCGTTGTGCTTCTTCTTCTTCTTCTTTTCTTCTTCTTCTTCTTATTCTTATTCTCATTATTATTATCTTAGTACTATTATTATTATTATTAATATTATTATTATTATTATTATTATATAGGAATGTTTTCGTGATGTGTTTGATTGTGTCTTGATGTATAACGAGTGCGGTCCGAAGTGTGGGGTACCATCTGTCTTTCAACGGATATTCAGTACCTTAACCCTTTCACCTCTGACGCCCTTAATTTTGACCAGTCCATTGATAAAAATAGGAGTTTTAGTCTACAATAAAAACAGAATGGTTAAACAGTGTAGCTCTTGATAAGATGGCTCGTTACAGCAACAGAGGAACCACAAAACGGTCAGTAGGAAAACTTTTGGGCTGTGGAACATGCCTATTCAAATATCTTGACTATTTCACCACCAAAAACTGAAAGTTTTCAGATAAAAATTCTAATATTTTTCATAAAGCTGCTCAAAACATAGCTTTTATGTACTCGTTAGAACCGCCTTGTCGAGGCGGTTCTAACGAGTACCCACAATCTATGTTTTTTAGTAGAAATAAGAAAAATTATGTAAACCTCAGTTTTACTATATAAAAGTGGGTTTTTAGAGGGTCAAAATTATATAGGTATGTTTTCGTGATGCGCACTTAATTTTGAAACAGCTTCAGTTACAAATATATATTTGGTCCGCATGAATTCTTTTACTAAAAAGAAAGCGCGCCAAATCCGCATTCTTAGAAATTACTTACTAGAAACAAGACCGATCGAAATGTTGATTATTTCCTTTGATCAAACTTCCCTTTTTGCAATATAGCTTTGTCACAATTTAGTTACAAATAAAATGAGACATTATATTATAGAAAAAAAAAAAAAAACAACATCAAAATGCCGATCTAACACTAGTTTTAGAATAGATCGTCTCTGCATCTGATTAAACAAACACCTGTTATTGAATAGTAATAATAAAAATAACATTAATAATAATATAAGAAAACTCATATCATTAGTACCCTAATGCCGGTATTTCTACTTAGCTCACATATTGTTTAACCCTAAGTAACTCCTTTGGCTCAAGGAAACGAGGTATGATATATTTGTTATACTTATCTCTTACATTAGCTTCTAAAAAGCATGACAACAACATAATGATTCTTAACTCTCAGTTTCATGATGACAATGGTTTGACCAATGCAAACGAGTAGAACATTACTATTGCTATCAATGCTCCTTTACAGATAAACTATTTCAAGCCAAGCAAGTAACCAGAATGTGGTTCAGCTATTGGTTTTCTTTAACTCTGGCTGGCAGGTATGTTGAATTATCCCAGAGTATCTGTCTTTGTTTATCACTGTGATTTTTTTTTTAATTTCTGTATGATGCATCGACTGACTTTGGAGCGAACCGATATTTTATGTATTTCTGTATTGAGAATAGCATTGGGACCAGGGTGAAGTAATTCGACTGTAACGATGCTTAAAACCCTAGTAGTTTATACTTCTGACCGTTCTAAGGTGGTGCGTCGAGTGTTGGTTTTACTTTGTGTAGCTTTGTGGTTAATTCTACGGGGCGATTTATATTAAGTTTTACCTCGCATTTCGTCCTTGTGTTTCTCAGTCCTTTTACCATTGCGATCACCTTGTATCGGGAAAAGAGAGCTGGTCTCTGTGCTTTTCATGCGTTTGTCTGTTTTGTGCGCGTTGATTTGTGTCTCTTTCCTCTTCGTCTTGGTGCCAGGGATGGGCTGCGACTTGTTTGATGGTGGCACCCCCTGGGCTTTTTTTGTTTACCTGTTTGCAGCAAAAGTCTCATGTTTTGTATGCTTGGTCATCGGGGTTGTTGGGCTATAGTGCTTAACTAAGATATTAATTAATTGTTGGTCTTAGACACACCAAATGTCTCAGTAGACACAGCTTAAGGCGTAAGATCATTCCAAGCGGTTATAGCAAAGAGGAGGGCTTCAACCCGTCCGTATATACATTTGGATGGTCGCACTGGAAGGAGTGGGATTTAGTATTCCTGCTAATTCTACTTTTATAGACTCCAGATAATATGCTGATGCCATATCTAGCAATCATTTAATTTTGGCTGACCGCAAAGTGGATACTCAGAATGTACAGCCTGATGTTAAGTCATCTTAGTCATGGGATGTCATAGGGCGCCTTGGGTCTTTAGACGATCCATTTCCATGCTTTCATCTATGTCATGTGGGTAGTATCGTTCCTGTTAGTCACACGAAGCGCTTGGTATACTACTACAGTTGATTCCAGCCCGGTGCCAAATACTTGCACTCATTCCATGCTAGAATCAAGCTTCCCGCACCGAACAAACACTATCGTAGTATAGTCATGAGACGATGTCTAATCATTATTAAGAGATTATAACTGTTACAAAGTGATGCTCTGCAGGACAGTAATCCTCAAACCTTTGAAGTTTAAGACGATCACCGCTTTTACGCAAAAAAATAATCATTAGCAAATTATATCGTCAAAATACTCGTCACTGGGCTGAGTGAGCTTCGATGGCGGCCTTAGCCCTTCAGTCAGGAAACATAACCACTGTACAACTACGCTTGTTAAAAAACAAGTTTCATGGAACAGTGTTATGCTTGATTTCTCTGAATGACTCGTCGGATAGGGTATAGTTTTGGTGCACTAGCGTATAAGAAACTCTCTGGATCCATAGGATACTAAAGCTTGGAGATATTATTATAATTTAAGATTTAAACAAACTTCAAGAAAGAATTGCGGCCCAGGATCATAACTGATGCAAGTACTTCAGAAGTTATTTTAATTAATATTTTCACAGCAGCTTCATACAAACTACAGATGTATTGAAAATTGACAAGAGCAACGATTAGAAACCGGTACAATCAGATCCCAGATCGTTTAATGTCAAGCTATTAAAGATAGTTGTTTCGATTTTATTCCAGGCGTAGACCAACAGATTGTATTGAACAGCACTATAGGGATACCAGCTGCTTGTGCGCGAAGCCGATCAAGACGTTAATATGTATAGGCTTTATGGATGTTTATTTGGCACATTTTATAAATCTATATTGAGCACAATCTGGTTTATGATTAAATTATTTTGTTTTCACTGTTTTTTTTTTTTGTTTTTTTGTTTGTTTTTTTTTTCGTCAAAAAGTAAGTATTAATTAATACTCATGATAATGTAAATGGCTAATTTACACGTTGGGATATCAAATCGTCGGGTAATGTCCATCCTTCTGTTTTGATATTAATATTATTTATTATGTTCTATAAACAATTTACTATGGCTACCCTCTTAATCCAACATTTTACTGTGAGTTGCCATGGAAACGGTGATATTTCATATAGCTGATAAGCTATTGTCTTTCTTTTGAGCATTTTTCTTTTAAATGGATCCCAGTAAACATGTTTGCACACACGAGAAGTAGTTATATGAGGCAAGTGGCTTGTCAGGCTAAATTAGCCACCAATCGTTGTCTCCACATTGCTTTTATATTACGTTTCATGCTTATTTCTGGGTATGATTTATGGTGACGTCATAGAAACCCTAAACTGTAACCAAAAAACTGGCAACATCTTTTTTTATACTTCGCATGGACCCAGTTTACAAAAGCAACAAAAATTCAATTTTAACAAGCCATGCAGACGGGACCTACAATGCGGCCAGCACTTCTTCAGTCGACTGAAATGCTAAAGAAGTATAAGCAAACCCTACCTTTTGTAATACATCTCAGCTGCCGTTGGTAAAGCGTAGTTAACATATATGACTTTGAAGGAAGATATTCATTGCAGGGTCGAATATTTGCATGCTTTTTTTAAATTTTGAATTCCAAAGAGAGCAACGTCCATGTTAATTTCGAATGATGTATGACGTTTTAACAAATGTCCCAATATTTAATATATTTTGTATTTATTAGTGTTTCATTCTTTACAGCTTCAAGTAACTGAGGGACTAGTCCATTTATGTATGGACCCAGCATTACAAGCTGGATATCCCAATTCTTTCTAATCCTCATTTACCAGGGATGTACTTCAATGCCCGCAGCTGCATGGTTGAGCACTTTATGTGAAGTAAGTTGTTTGTGCAAGACATTAGTTTACAATATTGATGTGTAAACTGTTCTACCTCAAAATAATTTATATAACATTGTAGACATTTAAACTGTATTTACTCGTATAAAATTTTGTAGCACTATGAACATGTGGACTGTATAGACCCAGCATAGCATTTAAAGCGTTATTAACATTTAAACAATATTGACTTAAAGCAAATTGTACAGCTTTGTAGACTTAAAAATTAGTATTAACTTATATTGTTTCCTTAATGACAGATGAACTCTCATTATGTCTACACTTATGAAAACATTTGCTACATTTCGCGTTGCACTATTTCGTTTCGCCTTTTCACCGATGTCTCGCAAACGCAATTTCCACGGGCTATGCTCGTTCTAGGGCCGGGCAGTACACATCTCGTAACGGCAGCAAATTTGTTGCCCCGGTACGATCATATTGAAAGTTGCGCATCCGTGCATTAACAGCGAGTGAATAATCTTGTTAATACACGGCTTTACGCCTGTTAATGCACGGCTTTCATAACGTGCGACACTGCTTTTTATGCAATAGTATTGACTTAATACTACAGCCGCAATGACACATGAGCTGCCATTACGGCTGTTATATTGCAATGTGAAAAAATGAACTGTCATAGTGGCTGCGATCTTGGCATGTGAGAAGCCTTAATTCAATGAAAATTTCGCTTCATTATTATCCTGTAAACAATGTTACTTCCTACCCAATTTCATTATTGACAAGAAAAAGAGCTCACACTGTCACATAACACATTTTACATCATAGTTACCGTATGAGCTGCATTAACTTAGTGGAGCAGTCTCAATATCACATCCATAATGACGAATAAGCTGCCATGATGGCAGTGAAATTGGCATATAAACTGCCTTAACCAAAAATGAATCTTGCTGTATTATTTACTTGCAATCTATAGGAATTAAATGCGTTTTTGACATGTAAACAGTTTTGTCTCGGCTATATCAAATTTTACAGGATTATTGACCTCTGGACTGTATTGACTCAAAATTACTTATACATTATCAACATGAGATTCTAATGGGCCAAACCAATTTCAACAGCATTTCTGACATGTAGGATAATCTTGACTCAATATAACAGTCACACTTACAGATGAACTGCAATTATGGCTGTAATATTGACATACAAGAATATTAACTAGCATACGTGCTGTGATATAGGCCTGTGAAGTGCTTTGATTCAAAGCAACTTTTACTACACTATCAATATATAAGCATTATTTCCACACTCAATATTGTACAGCATTACTGAATATATTTTGTATATTAAATATGTTTAGTACTTAGTAGTGTTGCATCCGCTACAGGTTCAAGTAACTTAGGGACAGGTCCGTGTATAGAGCCAACATCACAAGCAGGACATCCCGATTCTTTCTAATTCTCATTTAGCAGGGATGTACTTCAATACATGCAGCTGCATAGTTGAGCACTTTATATGAGGTAAGTTGTTTGTGCAAGACATTTGGTTGCAATATTGATAGGTAAACTTGGTGGCTCAAAGTTAATTGTACAGCATTATAGACATTTTAACTGTATTGACTCGTATAACATTTTGTAGCACTATAGACATGTGGCCTGTATAGACCCAGGATAACATCTAAACAATGTTGATCTAAAACAGACTGTACAGCTTTAGAGACTTATAAATAAGTACCCAGTCAGCATTCTACGTAAATCTATATCGGGCCGTCATCGGCCCGTCAGGGTAGCTGACGGGCCGATGACGGCCCGATGTAGATTTACGTAGAATGCTTGCTGGGTATTGACCTATACTCAATCCTTGACGATGAAGTATTGCAAATGTTACCGTGTTTCGGCTGTAAAACGGTGACCCGTACTTCACTGTAGAGTAGTTTATGTTTTCTGCTCCTTTGTGACCATTGAGCCCATTCCGGATTTTTTGAAAATTTTGTAAGGTCACTGATGATGTTTTATTTGCTAAAATCAGCTGGTCTGGCGCAACAAAACTTGACACTTCACCTGTTTACAGTTTTGCGAGCGTGTTAATTGCTTTCAAGGATAATTCTTTTAAGAATCTATGTACATGACATTGCTAATGCTAACAGCGAAGATCGTATCCTGAACTAAAACATCCCTTCGACGAAATATTCAACGACTCCTTAGTACTTAAACATACCTAGGTCCTATGTCATGAATCTACAAACGATGTATATTTAAGGTGATGTGGTGTGCTTTGGCTACAATTTAGACAACATTTGTGTCTTCCTCTTTGCTTTTCATGCCAACACGTCCCTTTTGAAAAGGGGTCTACTCTGAAATGAAATCATTTGCTCCCACGTGAAGCAAATTATTTTTGTTTAAGGAAGACCCGTTTTCAGACGGGAGTTAAACAATTTTGACAGAGTTACCCCTGAAAGTATATAAAATGCCCTTAGGGGACACGCATGAATTATATATATGACTGGCTTAGGCCAGTGTGTCTGTATGGAGTCGTATCATTACTGGAGTCAAGCTATTCCGAGTAATAGAGTTTCATGAATAAAACATATCATTTCTAAAATTAGAACGTAGCTTTCAGGGATTCCATTTGAGATGATTTATTTCCTTGCAAGCATCTCGCACGACAACAGAGTAGTCCAAATTTGCATAGTTCTCCACGTCATTGTAATGCTGTTTCTGTGCCTCTAAGCATCTTTTGTCCCATCGCCAATCAATACTGTCGAAATAGAACATTTGTTTCCTCAAAGCATTCTTGTCATAATGCTGGCACTCGTCGGGACAAAGCTCAAAACCTCCTGCAAAACAAATACTTCTTTTAAGTATATTTTTATACGTCTCCTGGCTTTTCCAATCCCCCCCTATGTACTTATAATGACACGTTATTCTTGGAAACGGTTGTTTCTGTTCTGCTGTTAATTCTCGTTTATAATAGGCGTTGTCTTCTCTAGCTGACACAACGGGATCAGGCTTGGTTTTATTTGGCTGATACTGGAGATGAAATTTATATTCACTTCGATGGAACATCCATACGTATTGGCACATTAAGTTAAACTGCGAAAAGAATGCTGTTTTCTTTGAAAACAGTATTTCATCAAATGACATATTATGTAGATTTTCTATGTATTCCCGTAATTTAACAATATGTTCCACTTTCAGAATGATAGGAAAACTTGCATGACATCGAACCACCTCCTTTGTTTTAAATATATTAGTAGTAGAACGAGCTACCGCGTCCCATATATCGTCTAAGATATAGCCATAAATGCCAATAATAACAGGCTTCCCATCTGCAAACAAACTCTCCGGTATTACTTTTGTGATAAACATTGTGTCAGTCTCTATAAACGCCACATACTTCTTCGAAGTACATTGTTCGGGATATAACATGTCTCTTTGCATTCTGTCCTTTTCCAAATATCCATATATATTCAGTGTATCCATGAAGCATATCCGAGGGAAAGGAAATGTTTTCTGAATCTCATTTCCAAATTCATGATCCGCAAGGCGTTCATTGTCTAAGACCACCACTAACGACAGGTTAAATGGCCAGAAATACCGCAGACTTTGGACCAGTAATTTGTCATAGAACATTGATAACTGTGAAACTCTTGTAGTCATTCTAAGATATAGTTCCATGTTCGAGAAAATTTCGAGGTCCTTAAAATTCGAATCGGTCATTTTAAACAGTCTTCCATTCTGTTCAAATTTGGCGTTCCTAAATTGGTTGATATTGGCACTATGAAAATTAACAATGAAACTTAATATCAATCCAGTAGCCAGAACTGAAAGCAAACATACGAGTTTGAGTTTCATATCTCTGCTGTTTGGGATTTTTGTGTGATTATAATGTTAAAATGTAAATTGACATTATATAGCATGCTGTTTATGTTATTTTAAGGGCAGTTTCGAGTCAGGTATCAGTTCATATAAAATGTGTCAAGCGTTAAGTAGAAGACACTCAACGATCGCGAATTCGAGTATTTAAACTTCGGAATTTGCAATATAAGGTAAAGATTATTGAACTTTCTATTTTAATCACATTGTTCACCAATCCATAAATATTTTATATCAGCTAGTCATTTTGTAGTATCTATGACGTTTTTTTTTTTTTTTGTTGTTTTTTTTTTATTTTGTTTCTTATGTTGTTGTTGCTGTAAGCATTAATTTGTTCATTATTCAGTATATCATTACGCTATGCAAAATGTACCCAAATTTTCCCGTATAATATACAGAAGAAACAGGGGTGTGGAGAGGTATACATTATTTGAAGGTTTGAAGACATGCGGCAGACTGCATTCCTAGTTATCAACCAAATCATTGTTGATAGCTATGCTTCACATTTTAGTTGCACGTCGGCGGTTCGGGCCTCACCTCAATGACGGCCTCTTCGTAAAACTTTAACCAGTGGGTTGGGGCTTGACGATATGTCTTTGGCTTGGCCCTCCGTGGTTCAACTTTAGGTTTTCATTTACTCTGGCACACAGTAGAATTGCCATGAGTACTCGTCTTTGTTTATCATAATGATGAATTTGATTTTTTTATGGTTTCGCTTTGATGCATTGACTGAGTTGGGGGCTTTTATGCGAACAGAATTTTTATGTGTTTCTGTATTAAAAGTTACATCGGGACCAATGGTGAAGTTGGCTGGCCGTAAAAGTGCTTTAAACCCGCCCCCACCCCCCCCCCTGCCCCCCCCCCCCCCACCCCACCCCGGTGGTTTATTCTACTGACCGTTCTGATGCAGTGGTCGCGGTTTTAGTCTTACTCTTTGTTGCTTTGTGGTTTATTTTACGAGACGATTTGTCTTGCCTTGTGTTATTTTGTTCTTTTATTTTTCAGTGCTTTTAGCATCGCGATTACCTCGTTTGGGAAAGAGAGAGCTAATCTTGGTGCTTTTCATGCGTTTGTTCGATTTGCGCTTGTTTGGTTGTGTCTGCTTCCTCCTCCTCTTCGTGTCTGGGATGGGCTGCTGCTTGTGATTTTGGCACTGTCTGGACTTTTCTTTTACCTTTTTTGAAGAGTTTTTGTTTTGTATAAACCATCTTTTCAATGTGCTGTTATTTCTAGCAATTGTTTGTACTACATATATCAGTCTTTATGAGCTTAATCAAACATCTTTGTCCATTGAAACAATGTTCCGGTTATTTATTAGAAGCGCTTCTGCGCGGCGTTTCTTATAGGTACCCACAGCATTTTATCGTTGCGAAATGAAAACATTTATCTTTTTTATTTGGTAAATAAATGGCTTATTTAGAGATATGTCTACGAAATGTACACGAGACCTGTGGGTAGCCGAGAATACCAAGCGTCTTTTTGCGGTCAGCCTGCACGGATGCAGTCGTGCAGAAAACATTGTGCTCCCGGCTCACATTTCAATTAGGCGTGTTAACATAATGCTTTGCATGGGCCGCCCAGATAGTAAAAGAATCCCAAACATCTTAGACTCGTTCTCCCTGATAATGCTTCGTACATAGGACAATCATATAAGCAATACCTCTAAGAAACCTTGGAAGACAATCGGCTGCTTTATGCGATATAAATAACTTCTTGATAGGACTTCTAGGTAAAAAATATGTACATTTCTTTTATCCGTCCTCTCCTTGAATATGTATACATTGTATGAATGCACGCCTGAAATTATGCGTGCTCTAGCAAATATACAATTTGAGGCTATTGGTAACAGGTTTTACCAAACTTGGTAGCATCCAAAAGCTCAGCCTTATAACAAAAAGGGAAACATTACAACAGCGAAGAAACATTGTGCTCCCGGATCACATTTCAATTTGGCGTGTTAACAAAATTAATCAAATGTATTAAATGCTAAATAGCTGAATTCTTAAATATTTATAGAAGTTGATACCATCAAGTTCATGGTTTCCTAAAAGTTCACTTGCTTCAATACATATCGACGCACATGGATATAATTTAAGAACTGCTGCAGATCTTATGACTACATGCATTTTTGTTTTGTTGTTTTAAATGGCGGTTTTTAAGGTAAAATACAACAAACCGTCACCGTGTTTTATATCGTTCGACCGGACGAACAGTTAATATAGAACGTTGTTATCTGCGTTGTAAAATAACAAACTTGGTGTCTCATTATTATTAGATAGACATACCTGTATCTTTTAGTTCAGTTATCGATGAAGAATTCCAAAGAGCCTGCATCTTTGTACATCAAGGAATTTTATAAGGTACATGTAACGGGTCAAAACGCAGCGTAAATACTAACCAGTAAAGACAAATATTTCTGTAATAGCAAGGCAAATTGCAAATTATCAATTGTGTTCAGTAAAAACTTTGATATCTTGTTTTATTTACAATACAATGGCTTAACAGGTTTCGTTTTGCCTTAGATTCTATTTTAGTTTATCTAATTTCTTACGGAACCGTACTTTACATGCTTATTATGAGTAAGTAACCACATGTACCTAAGTACGTGGTGTTCCAAGCACTATGGGTACATACTCGACGTATGATAGCATTGGATTTTTTTCTTCAGAGACAGAACATAAAGACCAATATAACATTTGCCCCTAAAGTATAAAAGAACTACCTATATAACCACATTATTTTGAGAGGTGCATTTATTGCTTGGTGCACATTAAATAATCTATCTCTTTTCAGAGCGATGGACAGCAAACGACTGTTTTTAGTGGCAGTTACATTATTACCTGCAGTGTATTTGCTAAACTCATATTTTATGGGAAATAATACGAGGTAAGACACGTTTTTGTATGGCGCGATTCATTTGATACTGTTATATACACATATACACAGCGTTATATATGCGCTGTTTAGCCCTAAAATCTCCTATAATATAAAAAGACAGGGGTATTAAGGGGTATACACAATTAGGCAGATTTTCGAATTTTGCACTTAGTATATAAATTCAGAAAAAAATATATGTTTGCAATGATTTTAGCACTCAACATCGTAAAATCAGTTTTCGATATATAAAGATTGGGTACAACATAAATGTAATACGATAGAGTGCATGCATCTTAGTTAACCCAATCACGGTTAATAACTTTGGTTCCCTCTTTGGTTGTACGCAGGCGGGTCGGGCCTCAGACTCTATGACGGCTCCGGCCTAAAGTCGGTTGGTGCCTGATGCTCTGGCTCTGGTCGGGCCCACTGGAGTCCTACTGTTGGTTTTCTTTTGCTTCAGCATTTCAGTTATTTCTTGCTGTCTAGTCCTCACCGTTGTTTCATTGCTGTATTCGTTTGATTTTTATGTTCTTGGAGATGCTGCACTGATGAGTTAGGAACCTTCACGCGGACTAAACAAATGTCTGGTGTATACCTCGGCAGAACTAAGGGCGAGGGTTGTGGAAACGTAAAATCGCGATTTAAGTCCCCCCACCCACCCCAGTAATATTTTACTGACCGTTCCAAGGCGGAGCTTCTGCTGTTGTTTAAAGCAATCTTTTTTGACTTTTATTTTACTATATCTGTCATTGTATGTCTTTGCATGTATGTCTTGGTGAAATTTTTGTTTTGGATAGCCGTTCGGCCATTTTTTGGGAAGATACTGTCCTTTTGGCTTTCTGCTTGTAGTGTTTTGATTGTGGTGCCGTCACTTTAAGTGCGCCCTATTTTCCCTTTGATGTCTTGGAACGGAATGTGTTAGGTAATTGTATCGATTCCTGATCATTGCTTTCATTTCTATTTAAACCAGTCATTCTATTTCAAAAAGCTTTCTACTGCAGAAATCAGTCTTTGTGTGCTTTAAAACAAATTGAGTCCTCCGTGAAATCACCTGACCAGTAAATGACATCAAAATCTGACCAACCAAAACAGCTTACCAGTTAACGGTTAATGTTATTGCTTAGACAAAAAATATTGCCCTATGTACTTTTTCATTGATAAATACAGGTACGAATGCAGTTTTCATTGACAAATACAGGTATCACGATATTGTTTTCTAAGGATTTACGCATGGGCGTGGCTATGGCCTTCTGACGGAGGAGTCAATTATTTCTTATTTGCCACATTATATTGTGTACAAAACAAGACAGACATAGCTCTAGGTAAGTGTGGTACCAAAATAAATAGTTTTCTTATTTATCCACGAAAACATATGCTGTGAGTATTCATTGAAAGCGCCTATATCACGAAAATACGCCTATATAATTTTGACTCCCTTAAACCCCGCTTTTATATACATGTAGTAAAACTGGGGTTTACATTGGGTATACATTATATTTCTTATTTATGCTCATAAACATAGATTGTGGTACTTGTTAGAACCGCCTCGGCGAGGCGGTTCTAACGAGTACCCACAATCAATGTTTATGAGCAGAAATATGAAAAAATATCAGAGTTTTTTATTTGAAAATTTTCAGGGTTTGGAGGTGAAATTTTCTATATATTTGAATAGGCGTGTTTTCGTAATTAGTAGAAATGAGAAAACTACTAGTATTTTGTCAAAATTGGCTGATATGGAGCTATGGCTAAGAAATAAACATTTTACTTAGGTGCGTTAACATAATGAAAGGAAAGGAAACTGTTTAGACGATGCGCATCCGCACAATGATTGGAATCTACGTATTTAGAATTTGCTCAAAGACATTTTTTCACTTGACATGGTCAAAATAATGCAATGATCCATATAGACCGAGAAAACCTGACCCATTGGTTAGATTTGTTACATTGCCAGAATTTAACCATATAGGCAATGGTAAAGAACTATTTTATTATGCAACAAAGTCACTGTGCGTAAGTGTGCGACGCAAAGAGCAGCCTTTTAATGAAATTTCACTATGTTATTCGACGTTTCATTAATCTTAGACCATCTATTGTCATTTGTCTCGCATTGGATGTGGTTTTAAATCGGTAAATGCATGTGTTACAGTTAAATGTGTTGGCAGGATACCTTCAAACAATGGCGGAAGGTCGGGAAAATCTGAGGGAAACAACAGCATTTTCTTCAGCTTTTAGTGTGTAAGAATCGTAGAAGATCAGCCCTAGTGCGTGTTTGGTTGAAAAATAAATACCAGTTCGTCGGTCAGTTGTAAGTAATGAGCACGCGCTGGGGATTTGATATATTTTACTACGGGTTGGCCACCACACTTTGATTTGTTACTTCACAAGTTATTGCTAGCACTAATTTATTTCATGAAAGAATACAAACGAATAGACATATGATTTGTAAGCCATTGATTTTAAATGTTGTATCGGGAAGAAATAAGAAAAACTCGCGAACTGGCTTATCTAGATACACATTTACTATACTTTGCATATGTCCCTATGAATCAGTGATCTCAGGGACAACATATCAAACTGGAATTGAAGACATGTCAAACTGGAATTGAAGATGCACAGAAATTGCAAAATTAATGGCCAAAACCGTGCCCTGCAACTACAAGAAGAAGGAAGACACACCAATGTGTGCAGTATGACATAATTCACTATAGTTGAAGGGCCAATCCCAATAAACGCAAAACGTCAGAACAACGTCTATCGATGCCGCTAACCTCAATGCAACTTTGCGGACGTTGGTGAGAAATTGTTGAGACATTGTTGTGTTTGATTGGAATTTATAAATATATGAAGAATCATCTACAGACTAACCGCATCAGAACAGGGGTGTAATCTTAATTTCAATTAACAATATTACAATGACCCAACCTTGCCTATAATTATTAAATCTATTCATCCAGCATTCAAACATATTCCTCTATTCTGAAATAGTCCAAGTCACAGTAAACAACAGTTTATTTTGCTTTTTTATCAGGGTTTGATTTAATTTGATTGACCAGGGTTTGATTTAATTTGATGGACGTTTTGTTTTGTTTTGTTTTGTTTTTCTGTGATGTTTCACTGATTGAGTTTGGAGCCGTCATGAGAACTGAACAGTTCTAGGGTGAAGATTTGGTATCAGTGGAGTGAATTTAGCCAGCCTAGATCCGTTGGTTTTGAATACCGTCCGTTCTAGGAAAATGTTTTGTGTTCTTTGCTATGCGTTTTTTTGTGATTTTACTGGCGTACTGCTAGTCTTGGATTGTTTGCTCTTCCTTGAGGGTCGTGGATTGGCTAAATTCATTATTTTTGACTCTTCCTGACAAGCTTGTATATTACGTTTTATTAATCAAAGTTGCTCTTAAGTTAATGTTTGTTTGTTTGTGTTCCTTTTGTGTTTTATTGTTCTTTTGTGTTTTATTGTTCTTTTTTATCTATTTATTTTATTTATTTTTTTTTTTTTTTTATTTTTTTTTTTTTTTTTTTTTTTCGTAATCTTTCAAATACATTCGAGATTGCCTTTTTCTTGAAATATGAGGCAACTAGAGATTTAAGCGGACATGCTATCGTTTGAACTGTGAGCCTACAAATTAGTAGCATCCCTAATAACCCTAGTATTGGGATAGGCAGGCATGAGCAATCAGTGTAGACCAGGACCAGAAGCCCAGAGTGCGGCGTCTGGTCAGGGTCTTCACTGTTTGCTACACGCTCAGCAGATTTTAGACACATGAACATAGAGTAAAATGGAGATATTTAAATTTTATGTAAAGTATGTCAGTAATTAGGTTGTCCCAATATTTAGGGTAAAAATATAATCTTAGTTGGACCCAAGCAAATTCTTGTATAAGACATTGATAAACCAAATCGTCTTTAGAATGTAAAAATAATGCTTTTATCTTGCGAGACTTATTCTTTGAAATTCCGGTTTTTATCTGATTGGGACTGTAGCAATTTTCATCTCAGAGATGCTAGCAGGTTAAACAAGTTTGTTATGTTTTTTTTTTTTTTTTTTTTTTTTTTTTGTTGTTGTTGTTGTTGTTGTTGTTGTTTTTGTTTTTTGTGTGTGTGTGTGTGTGTGTGTGGGGGGGGGGGGGGGGGGAGCGTGGTAAATTAATATGAATCAACATACCAGCAAATTAACCAGACGTCATTTCCCCATCTTCTCGAAGCAGAATACCCATAAAAAGAATAATTGCCTTCACCCCACATCCCCAACAGCCTCCGAGAACCATTCTTTCTTTCAAATTGACTTCATTTACGAGAGATCAAATTCCGTTTCGTGGAGAGGTATTAAAGAAAAGGAGATAAAATCTTTCAAACTAGCGAGTTCTCTCTTTAAAATATATATTTTGCCAATAATCTGGCTTCAATGTTCGTGAAGATATAATCTTAAATATACGAAATATTTTGTTGATTTGTACAAAATAGCTAGTGTATCTATAATTAAAGGGAATCGGATACCAATCTTAGATTTCCACTAAGTTTAAAACGGAGACAGCTTTTGCGACTTCCTTTTTGCTTTCATGCACATCAAGCTATTTTTTCAAAGCGTTCTGCTCAAAATGGAACGTATATCCGGCACCCCATTTGACGCAAATTTTCTCGACCACTTTTAAAAGGGAGGTAAAACAATTTTGACAAAGTGCTTGCACTGAAAGAGTATCGCTTCCCCTTTAAATCATTTATGAGGTATTGATTAAACGCAAAGTGCATTGCTATATCACCATTTACATTAAATGTTTATAATGTTTTGCAATATTTCAGATAGCTGATCTTCGCAGAACATAACGTATGAATAGATAAATTCCAAATGGGGAGATCCGTTCGAAGCAAAACGTCCATCACAATGAAAATAGCAGTCTTGGTTTTATTGCGTTTGTTCATGAGCAGTAATGTAACGTCTGGTTCTTTTGTAGCAAATTTCGAACTGAAATGACCCTGAAACTATCACATGCTAATGATACAAAGACTGGCCATCAAACCAAGGACCTCATCCGGGCACGGCGGCTTGACTACTTAACTGAAGCTGAAGCGTTACAGGATAGTCCAACAGCAGACACGAATGAAACAGTATCCGTGAAGCTGTCACATATTGAATTAATTGGTGAGTGATCGTATACAACTTGATGAACGAGCCGCACACAAGTTGCAGTGAAGCTAAATAAATCCTGGCCCCGAGGTTATAAAACTGTTTTCGTGTTCCACTCACTTGAGTATGAAATTTGTTCTGTTATATATCTCAAATTACTGACAATTGGAAATTCTTTCTTGCCAAGCATAGCTGAGCATTAAAATTTCTCTATAGATAAGTATGTGAATGCCAACTATTTCATATCTTTTAGCAGAAAAACTTTCAGGCACAGTTGAGTTGAGCACGAAAAAAAAATAACCTCGGAGTCTGACAAGAGGGGTCCAAACGAAGCAAAACGACACATCAAATAAATCGAATATGTGAAAATAGCAGATTCGATATTACTGATTTATTGAATATGTTAATGAACAGAGTGTAATACAGCCATGGTGAAGTAATATTCTATTTTCTCATAAATTCGAATGAGCTTAATTGTCCAAAAGGACCGAAATATGTAAATAAGTGAACTTAGGATCTAATACAACCTGGCCCCAAGGTTATAAAACTTTTTCATGCTCAACTCAGCTGAGTATAAAATTTGTCCTGCTTATAAATCTCAAATTACTAACAATTTCAATATTTTTCTTGCTAAACATAGCTAAGCATGAAGCATTCTCTGCTAATAAACTATTGTAGGCATTTCCATTATTAGCAGAGAAAATTTCATGCTCAGTTGAGCTGAGCACGAAGGAAGTCGAAGCCAATTCTCAACTTCAAAGGGAAAGACATACAAGTACAATTTAACAGCAACACAAAGAACAGATGGCAGGCAGAGTTTGCAGACCTATCCCAAAAGGTGACAACTCTGTTACCCAAACTAAACTAAATATATCTTTAACTACGGTTAACTGTAGGGTGGCTAAATTGAATTCACTGATACTAAATCTTCACGCTAGGACTGTGCGGTTCTCATTGAGGCTTCAAACGCAATCAGTAAAACATCACAGAAAAAAAGTCCATCATACTAATAATAATTGTTAAAAGATAACATATTTGTAAGTGAAAACTGCACAACAGTTAACAAAAAGTACCACAATGAAAGTACCGCCTTGGAACGGTCAGTAATTAATTACTGCGGAGGAGTTGAGGGGCTGAAGCTATGCGAAAGTGAAGCAATACAGATTGTCATAAAATTTAGGGAATGTTTGAAATACGGACAGTTAAGATTGCTAATATTAGAATTATAGCTCAGTAAGACAGTTTGAAAAAGAAATGCACGAGTACATTGTTTGAATATGCTTCACTAGTCGTTTCATTTATTGACTTACTTATTTTCAAAACTATAATTGAAGATACCCAAGAAAAACCGCAATCACAGTGAATAATTACATAACAAACGCCACATATGACACCAACGACACACAAAGAAGAACTGCAGCAGAGGAACCACCTCAAAATGGCCAGTAGGAAACTACAGTGGTGGATAGGGGGCTTGAACACGTTTTACTCGAGCGAAACCTCACCCTTAATTATGATGCAGATCCAAATTACAAATATGTGTTCCTCTACCTCATCTGTGAAGCATCACAGTGAAATGTATGTAATCAAAAATACTTTGATGAAACAAAGCAACTGGCTCAACTGCCAGAACACAAGAAAACACAAACAGGACAACGATGGGTCTGACCACTGATGATGATAGTCAGGCGGTAACCATTCGAAACAAACTAAGGAAGACCCTGGCCCAAAGCGGTCATTGTAAAATGATAGGTAAGTGGATATATCCAGATATTGCTACAATCACGAAGCACCACCTTCCCGATGCACCCAATGAGGGAGAAATGAATAATAAATAAATACAAAACAAACACCATTTACGAAACCGCCGGCGCATAAACAAAGCAGAAGCCGATATATTATAGTCACGTCTAAAAATAAGAAATCTTAATTGTATACATGTATGCTGATAATAGTTATAAGAATCGTATCATTTATTATTACCAAGTAATGCATACTTTCCATGGACGCGTGATTACACCCCATTTATTTTAGGTCCATGTCTATCTATGTGAACATTTGTCTTTGTATATATCGACTTTGTGATTTTCCAAAACACGATATGGGTGTGTTGACCTCACTACATAATATTAGACTCTGTGATCTGCTTTGAGTTTTCAAACATTGTTTCCAGGTAACAAGACAGTCTTCAAAATTGGTGAAGATATCAAAGTTTTCTTGACCTTACACAATTGTTACAATGCCGTACGCAAACGAGGTGGGGATCAACTTAGAGTTAGAATTTTCAACACAACTCTCAGTGCATTTGCACCCGGCGACGTAATTGACCATTACAATGGGTCATTTACTGTTGTTGTCCGTGCTACATGGCCAGGATGGCAAACAATTTCCATCACCCTCGCATACAGAAGGGAGACAATAAGGGCGATATACAGCTTGCGCAAAAAGGTGCGTAGCTCATCTCTTGGTTTGTTATCACAAATAACAAGACAAAGTGAATGTACGAGTTGTACCACCGTATTTTTACACATCAACAGCTATACTGTTTCTTTTAAAACTGAGGAGGAAACAAGTGACATTTTAAGTCGTTCAGGTAAAAAAAAATATGTGAATCAAAATACCCTAAAACTTCATCAGCTTTTAAACGCAGAAAACGCTCAATAACTTTAGGATACTTCATAATATATATTGTCATCCCTGTGAAAACGTTAAAACTAATTATTGTATAAAAAGCAGTGTCGGACGTTATTAACAGCCATGCATTAACCGGAGAAAAGCCGTGTATTAACAAGGCAATTCACGCGCTGTTAATACACGGCTACGCAACTTTTAATATGATCGTACCGGGGCCACAAATTTGCTGCCGTTACGAGATAAGTACTGCCCGGCCCTAGAACGAGCATAGTCCATGCAAACTGCATTCGCGAGACATCGGTGAAAAGGCGAAACAAAATAGTGCAAAAAATACCGTGAAATGTAGCAAACGTTTTCAGTAGCGATCGAACATGGTTTATCAATGCATTAACATTCGCCAGTCCCTTGAGAGGTGCTGAAAACCGCGGTCTTCGGCCTCGGTTTTCAACACCTCCCACGGGACCTGGCGAATGTTAATGCATGAAAAGTCAGGTTTGATCCCTATAGTGAAATGATGCCGGATCGAACTACTATATGTATTCATTCAAACCAAACTAAACCATGCATATTGCTGAGTATAGATCAGTAGAACATTTATCGCACAACGGTCTTTTCAATTATTGCATTGGTTCCATTACCTTTCTCCCCCGTGTTTCTGAAAATTTAAAAATAAGAAACACGAATGATAATCAGTGATGATCCTGTTGAGAACGCTCCTTCTCTGGATTTATATTTTTTGCAAAGGTATCTATGTGGGGATGCAGTGTAGAAATGGTTAATGTTAAGTTAGACCGGAGGTTTAGATAAAGTAATAACTGCTCTATCAATATTCAAAGGTGAAACCTACGTCATATAAAACAGTGAAAACGACTTTAGGGTTTTGCTAAAAAGGTCCGTTCAAATCGGTAAGGCTCAAAGAATGTAACAAGAAACAATGCATTTGTTTGGCAAACTTGATGTATAACAGAATTGTCATTGTTGAGAACGTCTCTGTACAATTGTTTATAATGTTATCACAATATTATGGTTGAGTGTTCTCAGTGATGACAATACGATAGTGCATCAAATCAGCAAATATAAGTATTTTCATCCTTGGCACATACTCTGAGTTTATTCAAATCAACGAAAGTAATAATACAAACGACTTATCAATTTGAACGGGCCCTTTTCGCAAAACTCTATAGTCTTTTTTTACTGTTTTGTATGATGTAGATCTCCCCCTTGTATTACAAATTCTGGAGTGTTTAAGTTCAAACCAAGAATTTATTTAGCTTTTGAAAACGTACAATTTAGTTTCAGTTATTTATCATCCGTTTTATGTTTGTTGTTAATCGTATTTGTTTTATACAATCTTCATAAGACCATGATCTTGATTCGATGTAAATCATTCTACATAGAGGTTTAGGACTGAGGCATTGAATCTGCTACCTACCAACAATTGTGACATTAAGGGGAAATTGATACAGCCTCAAGGGGAACCACTCTGTAAACATGTTTTGTTCCTTTCTGAAAATAAAGCTACTGTGAAAGGAAGGAATTTACTCCCTGCGGAAGTTCTTTTTTTTCACTCACCTGAGCCAAAGGCTCACCGTCACTCACCGTCCGTCGTCGTCGTCGTCGTCATCGTCGTGCAGAAATGTTCCTTGTGTGATGCTCTACCAAAGCCATTTGGATTTGTCAAAAAAACATGGCCGCCAGGGGGCGGGGCTTATTTTTCCTATATATCTATATAGAAAACTTTAAAAATCTTCTTGTCAGAAACCACTGGACCGACTTCAATATAATTTTGCAGAAATGTTCCTTTGGTAATCCTCTACCAAGATTGTTCAAACCATTTGGATTCGTCAAGAAACATGGCCGCCAGGGGGCGGGGCTTATTTCCCTATATATCTATATAGAAAACTTTAAAAATCTTCTTGTCAGAAACCTTGGACCGATTTCAATATAATTTTGCAGAAATGTTCCTTTGGTGATCCTCTACCAAGATTGTTCAAGCCATTTGGATTTGTCAAAAAACATGGCCGCCAGGGGGCGGGGCTTATTTTTCCTATATATCTATATAGAAAACTTTAAAAATCTTCTTGTCAGAAACCACTGGACCGACTACAATATAATTTTGTAGAAATGTTACTTTGGTGATCCTCTACCAAGATTGTTCAAACCATTTGGATTCGTCAAGAAACATGGCCGCCAGGGGGCGGGACTTATTTCCCTATATATCTATATAGAAAACTTTAAAAATCTTCTTGTCAGAAACCATTGGACCGATTTCAATATAATTTTGCAGAAATGTTCCTTTGGTGTTCCTCTACCAAGATTGTTCAAGCCATTTGGATTCGTTAAAAAACATGGCCGTCAGGGGGGCGGGGCTTATTTTCCCAATATATCTATATAGAAAACTTTAAAAATCTTCTTGTCAGAAACCACTGGACCGATTTCAATATAATTTTGCAGAAATGTTCCTTTGGTGATGCTCTACCAAGAATGTTCAAGCCATTTGGATTCGTCAAAAACCATGGCCACCAGGGGACTGGGCTTATTTTCCCTATATATATCTATATAGAAACTTTTAAAAATCTTCTTGTCAGAAACCACTGGACTGATTTCTATATAACTTGGAAAAATGTTCCCTTGCTGATCCTCTACCAAGATTATTCAAGCCGTCATGATTTGTCAAAAAACATGGCCGCTAGGGGGCGGGGCTTATTTTCCCTATATATCTGTTTAGATAACTTTAATAATCCTTTTGTCAGAAACCACAGGGCCGATTTCAATACAACATTGCAGGAATGTTTCTTTAGTAACCGTCTACCAAGATTGTTCAAATCGTCACGATTCTCCAGAAAACATGGCTGCCAGGGGGCGGGGCTTATTTTCCCTATGTATCTAAATAGAAAACTAAAAATCTTCTTGTCAGAAACCACTGGACCGATTTCATTTTAACTTGAAAGAAATGTTTCCTTGTTGACCCTCTACCAAGATTGTTCAAGTTATCATGATTCATCAAAAAACATGGCCGCCAGGGGGCGGGGTTTATTTTTCCCTATATATCTATATAGAAAAGTTTAAAAATTTTCTTGTTAGAAACCAATAGACCAAGCCGGCATGATTCGTCAAAAAACTTGGCCGCTATGGGGCGGGGCATATTTTCCCTATATATCTATATAGAAAACTTTAAAAATCATCTTGTAAGAAATTGTTGGATAGAGTTCATTTTAACTTGGCAGGAATGTTGCTTTGGTGACCTTCTACCAAGATTGTTCAAGCCCTCATGATACGTGAAAAAACATGGCCGCCAGGGGAAGGGGCTAATTTTCCGTATATATCTGTATAGAAAATTTTAAAATTCTTCTTGTCAGAAATCATCTGACCGATTTCAATATTAGTTGGCAGGAATGTTGCTTTGATGACCCTGTACCAAGATTGTTCAAGCAATCATGATTCATCAAAAAGCATGGCTGCCAGGGGTGGGGCTTATTTTCCTTATATATCTAAATAGAAAACTTTAAAAATCTTCTTGTCAGAAACCACTGAACCGATTTCAATATAACTTGGCAGGAATTTTTCTTTGGTGGCCCTCTACCAAGTTTGTTCAAGCTGTCATGATTCGTCAAAAAACATGGCCGTTAGGGGTGGGGCTTATTTTCCCTATATAGCTATATAAAACACTTCAAAAAACGTTTTGTCAGAAACCACTGGACTAATTTCAATATAACTTGGCAGAATTGTTCCTTTGGTGACCTTCTTTCAAGATTCAGTTGAAGCCATCATAATGCATGAAAAAAAACATGGCCGCTGGGGAGTAGGGCTATAAAATTTATACAAAAATCTTAGAGCAGTGAACTTGGCTGAAACTTCAACAGTAAGTTTGCAAAGCTGTTTGCACAGGTGAGCGATATAGGACCATCATGGTCCTCTTGTTTTTAAATTGAACCCTTTTTCAGATGAAGTTTAGTGTACAAGAAAGCAATCAGGCCCCAGTTGTTTAAAGCATCGATATCTTAACGAGTTCCTTAGTGGTCAAATGTTAACTGTTCTAGTAAGTACAATAGCCAATTCACAGGTTTTTTGTTGAAAAAATGCAAAAGCTACTTACATTTTTTCAGCAAAAATATTAGCATGAATGGCATATTTAATGATCAAAGTTTTAACGATACGTTAACTAACGACATCGTTAGTTTTGAACAACTGGGTCCAGAAAGTCACAAAAATTTAAACTGTACATGAAATGGAAAACGTGATGGTTTGGAGAAAAGACACATTGCAAAACAATGTCGATAGACGTACAAAACAGCCATAGCTGCAGACTTATTGGGTATGTGACAAGGCAATAAAACGAAATTCATATAGATGGACGGCTATTCCATGACTAACCTCATTACAGTTCCAAAATGTAATTTTGGTTTATTAGTGTTATCAGTTTTGAGTGTAGAGAAAACTTAAACTCTGTTTTATTGTTAGTTATCGGGTTAATGCTAGTAGATTTTAGTACGTTCGTATTATTTATTTTATGTTATATTCATGTCCCTTAAGCGACATGCTGAAAACGACAAAAGAATTTCCTTTATGCATGTATGAGACACCATACAGGTCACAAATGGTTATAATAAAATGTGCATTTCTAACCCATAGCTCTAGATGTCATGTTTTAACCAAATATATTGATATTTTGTGCTGATTTCTATGCAAAACATATGTTGTGGATACTCATTAGAAGCATTTCACCCGATATATTTCAAATGAGTACACACAACATATTTATTGTCATGGAGAAATATGAATTATATTTTGATAGCCTTCTCATCCAGAGCTATGTAAATAAAAACGGTAATAGAAAAGTCCAGGGACTGCCACAATCACAAACCGCAGCTCTACTCAAACATCCAGAGGAAGAGGAAACAGACAAAACCAAACAAGCGCAAATCGAACAAACGTACGAAAAGCACAAAGACTAATTCTCTCTTCCTCAAGTGAGGTAATCGCAATGCTAAAAAGACTGAAAACACAAGAACAAAATAACACAGTGCAAGACATGAAACAAATTGCCTCGTAGAATAAACCACAAAGCAACAAAGAGTAAGACTAACACCGGGTTAATTGCAGATGCCATCGACTTGTCATACTGAAGCGCTTTTAAGCCAGTGCTCATTCCAAAAACTGAAAACTTTCAATTAAAAGACTTTGATATTTTTTTCATATTTCTGCTAGTAACGTAGACTGAGGTACTCCTTAGAACCACCTCGCTAAGGCGGTTCTAACGAGTACCAACAATCTATGCTTTTGAGCAGAATTAAGAAAAATAATGTATATCCCTGTAAATCCCAGTTTTACTATACACAAGTGGGGTTTAATGGGGCCAAATTAAATAGGCATGTTTTCGTGTTGTAGGAAAATTTAGTTATTACGCCCATACGATAGATTGATCAACTGCAACATAGCACAGAAATAACGCACACATATGGAACTAAGCTTTAAAAACACATATCAATTGTTCATTGCCTAAACATGATACCCCCGCACACCCTGTTTTTACTTATTTTATATTAAGTGGAACAGATACTAGTGTTTCCATTATACAGATGTGTTTGCGTACTAATAACATATTCTTGTTTCTTGTTGTGACGAAGAAACGGCATATTTTACTGGATCTACTCAGTGACAACCAGAAAAGGTTTAAAGTTATAGTACCAAATTACTATATGTTTTATTCAATAAATTTAAAGGGACTTAATGCATATAGTAGATTTCCATAAGTTTGCACAAGAGATACCTTTTATGGCTTTATGTTTGCACTCAGCACACCAAGCCCCTTCTGAAAAGGGGTCTACTCTAAAGGGAAAGAGGCTTTCCTTTTAGAGTAGATCCATTTTCAGAAGTCGCAAAACTAATTTTTACAAAGGTGCCTTTCTCCGGAATTGTATCTGTCTCCTTACGCTTCCACGTGAATATTTGTTTGTTTGTCTGGTGTTGATTTTTGTTGTTGTTGTTGTTGTTATTAATTGCAGATGCCATCGACTCGTCATATTGAAGCGCTTTTTAGTATAGGAGATTTGCAGGAGGCAACCCTTTGTCATCCACAAAGACGTTGGCTTGGACCTTACTCGGACGTTTGTAACTTTACTCTAATGAACGGTGGAGCGTCGTGGTATTGTCAGAAGCCCAGAAATTCATCACTTCTCTGCGAAGATTGGACACATATCAGAACACAAACACCTTTTCCAGAGTTCCCATTAACCTCATCTGAGCTTTACTTTTTAAGGTATGACTTTACAAAATTTATATGGAAAGTAGAAAAACTCTTTACATAAATGCAACCTACGTATGGGCTGTGCCATGCGATAACTTATCTTCGGGTATGTGTGGGCAGTAAAGACCAAGATGAGCAAGTGCTTCCGCGCAGACTGGGCCTTCGCTGTCTGCAAACAGAATCATTGGATACTATAGAATGTTTAATTGAGAGCGAAGGTCCGGATGACTTTGCGCATGTGCCAGGATGATGTTAGTCCGCATATTTGGCGCATGCTTATCTGTACTGTATGTAATACTACTTTTGTTTTCAATTTGTTTCATTGGAAGTGCTTTCGTGTTTCGTTCACAATAATGTTATGTCCACCATATGATTAAATTAATTTAACCATAAGGAGTCTAATGTAGTTTTGTTGAGGTAAAGTTCCAAAGATTAACTTATACCTTGCAAAAACAAATCAATTCACCAGTGATCTGTTTACCTTAAACGACCACTGGGCAACATCATCAGATGACAACAAATAACAGATTTTGCGATAGGCTACATATATTCTTGACATTTAATTACGAATAGCGTATAGAGAAAATAAAACCAACAGGTTTGAATATGTCGTCAACTGATATTAATGTCCGGTACATTTAAGGCTATCATAGTCAACCACAGTATTGTAGAGCTAAGATTTCAATACCAAAGGCAATCCTGACAGAAGACAGGGTGCAGGATCACGTGATTTATACGTACGTCACAAAAGGGGCATGGTCACTAAATCTTAGGCTCCTTTTTCTCGAGTTCCGTTACTTCGTTATAAATTCCCATAGCGCAGTGAATGCCCTAACAAGTGTGTTACAATACCCTTTGTCTTGCTGATGCTGACAGGTTTATGCTTTCTGCTAGTGATGTTTCCATTAAGGTCCAGTTATTTCGTGTTTGTGTTTCTTTCCCTTTGATGCCTCTGATGGGCGGTGTGGTATAATTGTATCGATTCCTGATCATTGCCTTCCTTTCTATTTTATTTATGCATTTCTAGTTTAATTTAGCACAGCCCATTACACACTAAGGGTAGGAGATGAAGCAATAAAAACACATATTTTGCAAGTTCACGGATACTGTAGTAAAGTACTTACGACAAAGACTTCAGTATGCTGTGTTTCATAAACATTCATACAAAAATGTTGTCTTGTGTGTGTGTGTGTGTGTGTGTGTGTGTGTGTGTGTGTGTGTGTGTGTGTGTGTGTTATTTAAAAAAAGAAACAACAAACTAAAAGAAACATACGCTTTAGTAGTCATCAGCTTTTTATGATGTGATATTTTCCCACGTGATCCCCCATCCTATGAAGAGTCATCATTATGATAGCGTAAATTCTTAACTGACTATTCACTCTTACATTCACATGTCGAATTAATGCAGTAAATTTACAAATCATACGACTAGCAGGTCTTTGACTTGGTACTCAACTTCAAAAGACAGAATAAGACTTAAAAAAAAACATAATGTATTGAAAGTTCGTTTATTTCTCCAAGAAAACATATGTTGTGGTACTCATTAGAAGTCGAGGAGGCGCATGTAATGAATACCTAAAACATATGTGTCCGTGAGGAAATGAAAACAAATACTTATCTGGACATCTCTCTCATATGGAGCCATTATGATATGATATATACATTACGAAAACACGCCTATTCAAATCCTTACGAAAACATGCCTATTCAAATATACTGAAACTTTTACCACCAAGAAATGAAAATTTTCAGATGAAAAATTCTGATATTTTTCATATTCCTGCTCAAATCATAGATTGTGGGTACTCATTAGAACCGCCTCGGTGAGGCGGTTCTAACGAGTACCCACAATCTATGTTTTTGAGCAGAAAGAAGAAAAATAATGTATACCCCTGTAAACCCCAGTTTTACTATATAAAAGTGGGGTTTAAGGGGGTCAGAACTATATAAGTATGTTTTCGTGATTATATTGAATATTTCACCGCCAAAAGCATTAAATTTTCAGATACAATTCTGATAGTTTTCATAGTTTTGCTCAAAAGTAAATTGTGGGTACACGCGTTAGAATCGCCTCGCCGAGGCGGTTCTAACGAGTACACACATTTTATGTTTTTGAGCAGAAATAAGAAAAATAATGTATACCCCTGTAAACCCCAGTTTTACTTTATGAAAGTAGAGTTTAAGGGGGTCAAAATTACATAATTATGTTTTCCTGATGCATTATATTATATGGTGAAAAGGAGAAACTTTTGGTTATTTATTAGATTCAGATATGCATCGCTTGCACTTTAATTCAAAAAACAGAAAATACTTCCTAGCGTTTTGATTTGTAAGTACGTGAAATTTCATACCCTTACCATATTTGATCAGTATGTGAATGGCTTCTTCTTTAGGGTCTAAAATAATATTTAAATGCTCATTAAAATAAGAATTCGGGCTAGCTCTGCTTTATACATGGCAGTAAATGTTTAAAGTATTAGGTCTTGACTTCCAAGCATCAGTATTTTGAATTTACACAGCATGTTTTGGAGGTTCTGACTCCCGGGTTTTCCCTTAATGTAAGCACTGTATGTAATGGTGAATCACGAAAACATGTCTATATAATTTTGACCCCCTTAAACCCCACTTTTATGTAGTAAAACTGGGGTTTACAGGGGTATATGTTATTTTTCTTATTTCTGCTCAAAACATAGATTGTGGGTAGTCGTTAGATGAGGCGGTTCTAACGAGTACCCACAATCTATATTTTGAGCAGAAATATGAAAATATCAGAACATTTTATCTGAAAAATTTCATTTTTTGGTGATAAAATTTTCAGTATATTTGAATAGGCGTGTTTTCGTAATGGAAATAGCAGAATAAACTAAGCTCAGAAACAAAAATATATTAAAAATGCACTTAATTATATATATCCCTGCATTACCCTATTTTGATACACACTATGAGAGAACATGGTGGTATACATTGCATAAGTTTGCAAACGTGATGGTATTGACAGATTTCCAAGTCGGCTAGGTGTCTGAAGCATAACGTTAAGCATTCCATAAAATGTGCAACAACCGGGCTATGTAGCTGTCTATATTAATCGGTGGATGTTCCCGATGTTGCCATATTTGACGAGCTTTTAAATTTGTTGGTTAGTTTTAGCAACTTTGTTTTCTTGCATAAATGTGTCTGTATGTATTTGAGCCAGCGCACAACAAAACATGCAATGAGACTTTTGCGACCAGCAAAGACTCGAATCAGCCTGCGCATCAGCGCGGTCTGATCAGAGTCCTCGCTGATCGCATGTGCCTTCTATGGTCTCCGGGTTATCCAAAGAGAGATGAACGAGAACCATTGCTATACTGAGTAGATTACTGGCTGATTTGAGTATTTGCTGGTCACACAGGTCTTATTGTAGGTTTTATCGCGCGCTAGCTCATTTAATAACCAACATCTTCCTCCTCCTTCTTTTTTTTATTTTTTTTTTTTTATTTGGGTTTTAAGGCCCTTTCAAGAATATTTCACTTATATCGAGCCGATCGTTCATCAAAGGTGGGCGAAAACAGGAGAACCCGGGGAAAACCCACCTGTCCATCCATAAGCAGAACGTGGCTTTCCCACATGACCTGAGCGAGGCTTGAACCACAGCGGTGAGAAAGCTAATGGATTAAGAGTCTTCCTCCTTCTGCACATTGTATGGTGGAAATATTTTGGCTGACACAGCTCTAGATAAGAATCATATCAAGATAAACATTCATTTGTATTTGAACCAGAGCACGACAAAACTTACAAAAGGCCTGTGTGACCAGCAAAGACTCTAGCCTGTACATCAACTCAGTATGGCAAGATTTTTCGCCTATTCCTCTTTGCATAGCCCAGAGGCTGTAAAAGGCACATGCGATCAGTGAAGACTCTGATCAGACTGCGCTTCTGAGCAGTCTGATCTGAGTCTTCGCTGGTCGCACGTTTCTTGTAGATTTTTGTAGGGTTCTTAACAAAACGTGTGCTGTTGGTACTCGTTAGAGGCGCCTTTAGACGTGCATTGCTGCAGCTGTTTTGTTGAGTACCAACAAGGTATGTTTTGTCAGAGAAATGAGAACATTTACCTAGGGTTGTGGAGTAGAAGCATACATTTTACACATATGTGTTAACGTTATTGAATATAAAATAAAACTTAATGTAGCACAATACTACACCAGTGAGTTCTGAGCTTCCTATCACATACAGGAGCTATTATATTTTGAAACCTTGGAAGAGTGATTTTAACAATATGCACAAAAATAAAAGATGGATACCCAGGAAATGCCGCAACCACGGAGCACAACCCTCCCAAGGCATCAAAAGAAGGAAAAATAAGGAACAATTAAGGACAAAACAAACGCCTCATATTAAACCACATACGCACAAAGAAGAGCTGCAAAAGAGGAACCACCTTGGAATGGTCAGCAGGACAACTACTGCGCTAAACCTCATACACCAGCATTTAAACATCAACAACACTGTACATGTACTTAAGCTTTCAACCTTTATCCATGCTTGTTTACACAGAATACGAGGTGTAGATGTCATTAATAAGTTATTAATTTGGTTAGATTTAGGAATCACAATCCCGCTTAGCTATTGTACGTTCGACATCACACGGAAAGACTGCTTTGCTCGGCCTTTTATTTATTTATTTGTTTATTTAATATTTATTTTTTAAGTATCAATATTTTTTTCTGATTGACCATATCTTATCAGAAATCATTTGTCTTTTTTCTATATATTATTTTTTTATATATTGGTGTTTTGTTTCTCAAATATTTACCCTAAAATTAAATTTACCGTCAATATTGGTCTGACATGTAGTAGCAATTTTTTTTTTTTTTTTTTTCGTTGGGGACCTTTAATTGCTGCAGCAAGACAATATCGTGAAAATTTCTGAAAATTGGAACTTCTTGTAGACCTGCCTCTAGTTTGCCTACCCTTCCGATGTTTGCATAATTTGCAGCCAATTTTACTACTCTGAGTATGGGAAAAAACGACATTTGATTTGTTTAAAACAATGAATACGACACAAGGTTTGCATCACATCATGGCAAAAGTTTGCAAATTTAATTCTTCTGTGTAAAGCGCCATGCAAAAAAGAAAAAAGAAAAAAAGATGTTTTTGAAACATGTCGAAAACAGGGTAGAGTATTTGTATCATTCCAAACAATTACATACCTGGAACAAGAGTAAATTAGAGTCAGTGGTGCAGTCATTTCAAAGCTTTATATATATATATATATATATATATATATATATATATATATATATATATATATATATATATATATATATATATATATATATATATGAGTAAATTAGAGTCAGTGGTGCAGTCATTTCAAAACTTTATATATATATATATATATATATATATATATATATATATATATATATATATATATATATATATATATATGCGTTTTCTTGCTTTCTGATTGGTGATTTTTTTTTCATTTGTCAATGAAACAAAAAGTGTCTGATATACACTACTTGCGGTAAAACCCAACGCCAGAGGTACAAGTCGCCGATAATTTCTCTCACAATCGAAAGAAACAAAGAAAATAACCTTTTTTTGGCTTAATTGGGGTTTTCGTTTGTACCTAATGTAAAATTGAGTTATATCTTGAACGTTTATTGTTCTTAGTTATCTTAATTTTATTTTAATCTCTTGTCAGTTGATGCAAATTTGAAAGGTCGTCAAGGAATCATATTAGCGTCTAATACTGTCATGGCGTTCAGCTCGAGTATAAACAAGTACCGAATTAAATATTCTTACGCGCACCGACCTGCCTCTATAAAGGCAAAAATACAATGCTTTTACCATTTTTGAAAGCGAATTTAAGATATGTTCAAACTGAAAATTAATTGTAAGAAATGATTTTTCATTTTTTCTTCATCGAGCAATGAATGAAAAAAAAACCTAAAAAAAACCCGAAGGTTGCTTTTGTGCATGAATGCGCTACGCACATCATGCACAGCGTCCTTCAGTTTTGTTTGTTTTGTTTTTTTTTTTTGTTTTTTTTTGTTTTTGTTTTTTTTTTTTTTTTCATTGCTGAATGAAAGGAAAACAATAGAAAACCAATGCCTAACAGCTTATCGCATTGGAAATGTTTTCTGAGAAAAATATACCGAGTATAGTTTAATAATAATTATAATAAAACAACAACAATAATAATAATGTGACAAATACTATAAATTGGAATAGTACAGGACAAAAATTTTAGTTTTTTTTTTCTTATTAAAAGTGATTGTTTTACAAAAGCATTATAACATGAGCAATTTTGCTTTGTTCCCATTAAAACCACTTTAAATATAACACTAATATGATATGTCCGTGCACCGTGGTTGTAAATCTATGTTGAATTAACTACTTCGATCTAATAGTATTTTCGTTTTACAGGGCTGAAAAGGAGAACTTCCCAGATATTGTTGTGCAAGTAACAGGTATCACTTAGTTGTGTGTTTATATCCACAATATTATTACTGATCATTTACAAGCATGAAAAATATATGTCGCGACGTCCGCATGAAGAAACTTTGCTCTCTTGGCTTTTCACAATACGCCCAGTGAAGATTCTGTTCAGACTGCGCGCATGCCAGAGACTGAGCTGGATCACCTTTGGGTGCACATGTCCGATCCGAAGGTAGTTTTCTAATTTTGAAGCTAATCTATTTTCTGAAAAAGTAAGAGGATTTATATTGATAATCTCTATTTATATTGATAATCTCTTCTCCAGAGCTAAGCCATCGCAATTTCGTCTTATACTGTTAGAAGATATTGCTTATTAAACATACCAGAGGAATTGTTAGGAGGAGTATTTGATGATAGTTCTGGGATAATTTTCTCAAGATCTCCATAAAAAAATATGTTGTGGGTACTCGGCGAGGCGCGTCTAATGAGTACCCACAACATATATTTTTTTTCAATGAAGAAATAAGGAAACTAATCCCAGAATTATCACCAAATACTCCTCCTGAACAATTCCTCTGCATACTAAAACATAAGTAAAGGTACCCCGAAAATGACACAGTCACGAAACCCAGCCCTCCTTAACAATATCAAAACAAACACCACCTATGAAACTGCAGACGCTCAAAGAAGAACTGTTACATTGGCACCGCCTTGGAATGGTTAGTAGGACTACTACTGGAGGGCTCAGTGAGGTCACTTATTTACTTAGGACTGATTGACAATAAAAACCTAGGTTGCAAGATGTAATAAACACATTGTAATACAGTATAACCTAAATGGCTCGAACACGGATGGCTCGTTTACCTTAGATGATTCGAACTCTTTTTTCAGTCCCTACAAATTTCTTCCAATAGCCCTAGAAAACAAATATTTAGGGCTTTTTTCTTATTTTATCATGGAATTGTATGTTATGTGTACTCATTAGAATCGCCTCGTCGAGGCGATTCTAATGAGTACATTCAACATACAATCATTGTGTTGAAAATCGAAAAGATTTCCCTAAATTATCGCTATTTGCTTCCTGAACTGGTGCCATGATTAACCCTCAGTGGCTCGAACTACCCATGTCTCGAACGAATATCCATGGTCCAAAAGATGTTCGAGCCATTGAGGTTCGACTATAGATTCTTTAATGACTGTACCTTGAGAGCAATGAACACACTCGAAAAACTGAAAACAGACGATGTTACGAAATTACTGAGCGAGTGGCTAAAATTGTAGATCCTGAGAAGACCGACATTTAGATGCAGTCTGCAATGGGTCTACACTTTTTCTCTTGGACATATTGCCCAATATATGCTGATATTACGGTGAGGTATAAATTAGGCACACGTGAAGTGAAAATAGAAATAAGTATCTACCTGTAGCTCCAATATACAATTTAGTTTGAAAGTCATATAGGCTGTATAAATCATGAAACCCGGCTGCAAGTTTTACAAGATCCTTCTCTTGGCGTGACTTTACAACAACAAGTTTGTTCATCCGGGACTGTCTTATTTTTCTGAAGTATTCGGACAACTCAACTCGTTCCTATTTATTTTAAGTATTCCGACTCCTTAACTCGTACCTCGTATACTTGTCTTAATAGCCCATTGTGCTACTTGTCTAAAATCTGATTGAGTTGCAAACAATGTACACGCTGATCAGACGCGCGTTCTGCGGCTTCTGATCAGGGTTTACATTATCTGCGTAAACGTTTTTTGTTGTTTTTTTGTGTGTTTTTTTTTCTATAATATAATATAAAAACTTCGTTTCTAGATCTTATGGACAAATATTTTCATTTTATCTTACGCAAATTAAGAAATAAATTATCCCGAACCGTGCTCAAATGCCCAAGATAAAGCACAGTTGAGTTTGGGTTGTACCCATTTGAGCACGAGCGAGCGCAGCGAGTGAGTGTTCAAATGGGTACAACCCAAACTCAACTGTGCTTTATCTGCGGCATTTGAGCACGGTTCGGAATAATTTATTTCTTTTCTAACACCCCTCACATAGCGAATGTTTTGAAAATTGAGATTTTTTATTGATCTTTGAGATTTTTGTTATTACCTGACTTCCCCATTTGGTAGTTGACAATACCTCTTAAGCATTACGTCACACGGTTACGTAGTTACAAGGTTCGATGACGAATATTCAAAATGGCGGATACTGATACGAATCAGCTGACGATGTAAAATATTAAAACGATGTAAAACATAAAAGCTCGTATCCTCAAATCCTGTGTTCATGAAAGACTTGCAAATCGAATGAATTTTGATGCCGGGATGGACCTGAGGAGGACAGATATAAAACAGCTAAATAAGAATGTTAACCGACACTTTTGTTTTCGATAATATCAACAAATACATGATGGAAACAATGAGTAAAACGAATGTGTTTGAATGGTATATAACCTGTAGAGGAACTCAACAGGTAGAAAAGGTCAAAGAACTGCAATGTTCATAGATCATTTTCTGTCTTACTAATGTAATGTATTATGTATATGAATGTTTCGACCAATATTGTAAGCTAGCGTCCATAGTTACAAGGGACGCAACTTTCGCAACAGTATTATGATTGGCTTCCCGTTGATAGCGCGCGACGAAATGCTCAAATGCCTTAGATAAAGCACGGCTAGAAATGTAAAGACAAATAAGGAACAACACGAGCAGGGGTGTTAGAATGGCATGTAAAACTATAGAAAAAAAATACCATAATTTACTTTAAGAATGACAAGTAATGAAAATACCACGTTTTACCCTAAGTATAAGAATGACGAATATAAACACAATAAAAATACCTCATTTAACTCAAAGTATAAGCATTACGAGTACATACACCAAATGAAAATACCATATAATACCTAAGTACAAGACTGACTAGAACATACACACACATGAAAATACCATATTTTGCCCTAAGTATAAGAATGACGAGTACATACATACTAATGAAAATACCATATTTTACTTTAAGTATGAGAATGACGAGTAATGTAGTTACCACATTTTACCTTAAGTATTACGAGTACATATACAATTAAAAAAGAACAACATATTTTACACGTATTATAAGAATGACGAGTATATACACTTGTTTTAATATTAGAACAAATCCATTGTTCTACTTGTTTTATGAGTGTAAATATCAGCTTTAGTGGCAAACAGTGTACATCTTGATCAGACGCGCGTTCTGTAGCGTCTGATCTGGGCCTACAGTTTCTGCGTAAACGTGCCCTCCTGCATACTTAGGGAATACATGGTCTCCTGCAAGTTTCCATGTGCTTTTTAAAACTGTGATAAGCTTCGTTTCTACATCTTATGGACAAATATTTTCATTTTATCTTACACAAATGGCAAGTAAAATATATAGTAATACCATAATTTACTCTAAGAATGACATGTAATGAAAATACCACGTTGTTACGAGTACATACAAACTAATGAAAATACCATATTTTACCCTTAGTATAAGAATGACGAGTACATACATACGAATAAAAATGCCATATTTTACCCTAAGTATGAGAGTGACTAGTACATACACACTAATGAAAATACCATATTTTAATTTAAGTAAAAGAATGACGAGTAATAAAAATACCTCATTTTACCCTAAGTATGAGTAGTACATATACAATAAAGAAAATACCATATTTTACTCAAAGTATAAGACTACGAGTACATAAACAGTAATGAAAATACCATATAAAACCTAAGTATACGAGGGAAGTTCGAAATGAATTTGCTTATTTCTATCTGGAGACTTCAAATTTCAAGTTAGCCCAAAAGTACTCATTTCATGCCCTCGAAGTACTCCCCGTGGCTAGAAATGCAAAGTTTCAGCCAATGTATTCACTTATGGAAGGCGTCAGGGTACGCTGATTTGGGCACAGTAATAAGGTACTGATGAATGGCAGATCCAAGTGCCTGTCGGGACTGGTATTTCCGCCCAGCAAGGAATGCTTTCAATTTCGGAAACAAAAGGAAATCACATGGGGCAAGGTCTGGGGAATACGGAGGGTGAGGCAAAACAGTTACTTTTTCTTTCTTCAAAAACGCCGTAATTATTGCGGAGGTATGAGCTGGGGCATTGTCATGTAGAAGACGGACATGTTTAAAACCAGTGGCAGGGCGTCGTTTCTGATAATACTTTTTCAGTTTCTTCAGTACTACGTCTTTGTAGAACTTTCCGATGATGCATTTGTCCTTTTTCATTGGCACTTTTATTGCGACTCCTTCACCAGAGAAGAAGATTGCATACAAACCTTCTTTGTACTCAAAGAACGTTTGGCAATTATTGGGCGTTTGCTGTGTTAATAGGCCCAGATCTTATTGCTAACCTTTCTGACGGGCTTAACATAATGGACCCAGGTTTCATCACCCGTGACGACATTGGCAAACTGCTTTTTGTCATATTTTGGAAACATTTGAAGCAGCTTTTTGGCCACTTTAACCCGTTGCCTCTTTTGCTCTTCAGTCAACAGATGTGGCACCCATCTAGCAGAAATCTTTCTGACTTTCAAATGCTTCTTCAAAATAAGGTGAACCGTTGAAAGTGATATGCCTACCTTTCGTGCAATATCACGAACTGTAAATCTGGCATCTCCTTCAATGATTTCCTTTATTTTGGAAACGATTTCTTTACGAGATGCAGATTTTGGCCTACCTGATTTCGGTGCATTTTTGATGGACTCTACACCAGACTCAAATTTCTTTTTCCACCGCCGAACTGTGTCATAAGACACACAAGAAGATCCAAAAGCAGCAGAAATTTCAGTCATCAGCTTCTTCAAAGAACAACCAAGTTTTGAGCGAGCTTTGATGTAAGCCCGTATTTCATCTTTTTTGTCGACGCTTCTACCAACCATTTTTACTGCAGTGGTCAATGACTTCGTGTATTCAAATCGCAAATTTTATGTCTTACACTTTGTCTAACATGTACATTTATACACCATTGTGTAGATATTGAATAACCCTATACAGGTATGTATTGGTTTTTATCGTGCCCCACGTGGATATCGAGCTAGAGGACAATAAGCAATTCATTTCGAACATCCCTCGTAAGAATGACGAGAACATACACACTAATGAAAATACCATATTTCACCCTAAGTATGAGAATGACGAGAATGACACTTATAAAAACTACCATATTTTACTCGAAGTATATATTAGTAGATGAGTTCATAAACACTACCTTATTTAATCAATAAAAATGACGAGTACATACACACTAATGAACATACACACTAATGAATGTACATACTAACGATTATGCAATAGTTCACTCTACGTATAAGAATGAGGAGTACACACACACTAATAATAATACCATATTTTATTCTGAGTTTAAAAATGACGAGTACATGCACCGGAAGTGTTTGTTTGGGGACGTAATTCAATATATATATATATATATATATATATATATATATATATATATATATATATATATATATATATATATATATTTTTTTTTTTTTTTTTTTTTCACAGATTGCTTTAGCCCGTTAAAGTGGTTTGTGAATAATCTTCACTTTGTCTGGATCAATTGAATATCATAACTTGGTGTATAACATGTACAGTTTATGAAGTAATTTCGGACGATGCATGGACATGAACTTGGTTGGGACGACACATGTCCATTATGCGAGAATACAAGACAGGAATCAGACACAAGCGTGAGCTAGATACTCTAAATGTCTGTATACATGTTGGTCTCAGATAGGTTCAACATGACTATCCTCTAAGCGAGAGGTTTAGCACACTCGTCGTGCATTAGAAACTCTATGACCCGTCCGACTAGCTGAGCCAACCAAGCAACTACCTTCGGATCGGGAGGTTTCGGGTTGAATCCATAGCCATGTCATACCTAAGAATTCTGAAATTGGCACCAACCTCTATGTGTCTTAACATTCAGCATTAGGAAGAAGAGCTAGGACTGGTCACATATGACGTATGATATGACTTGTGGTAGTTTCACGTCAGTAAGGCTGGGGTATGATAATGCATTGATGTGTTACTGTAAAGGGACATCAATTCACAGCGTCACATCCAGACACCGTCAAGGCAGGACTGAATACCTGTTAAAATGGCGTTTACATTCATCACCTCATACGAACAAACACCGACAAGTGCACTTTCCACATGACTATATTGTTTGCCGACTACAAGAAATTTAGCAGGTCAAGCTGTCTTTTCGCCGTTTGATTATGTAAATACGACTGATTCGTTCTTAACCAAAGCATAGCTGTTTTCCAACCTAGTTTACCTATTTTGCAGTGAATTATTCTGATAGGCATATTCACGGACCGAATTTAAAAAGACAGGTGAATATACGCCAGCTATGTAAGAATGATGTGCCCATTCACACTGATGAAAATTCCATATTTACCCTAGTGTAAGAATGAAGAGTAAAGAAAATACCATATTTTACCCTAAATACAGGAATGACGAGTACATACACACATATGAAAATACCGTGTTTAGGCTAAATATAAGAATGACGAGTACATGCACAAAATAAAGATATCATATATTACTCTATATGTAAGAATGACGAGAACATACACACTAATGAAAATATCATATCTTATTTTATCTATAAGAATGACGAGCACATATACACTAAAGAAAATACCATATTTTCCTTAAAAGATGAAATGAAGAGGAAAAAGTATTTTTCAAAGATATTTTAACCGCATTTTTTATCTAATGATTGAGAACGCAAACATCGCTGTTACGAAATGTTTCAAAGGGAAGTTATTTATCAAACAATTTGCGTGATTTACCTATATTAAGTTTATCTGTATTCAGTGAAGTAGTGCACACACTGTAGCTGTGACGTCATATGAGTCATCGAGGCGCGTGATTTAGATATGGTGGATACTTACCGGTGTTTATACGAAACACATCCTCTATTCACAATTTCTGCTTGATGTTGTTTGTTTTATCGATTTTTAAAGTAAAATACCTTTTCGAGCAAATATACTAATTATATTTTTATGGAAAAAGTTGACTTTATAATCCAATAAAATTTTCTTTTTTATTTTTTACGGAAAAGAGCCGAACAATCAAAGATTCTCGCGACTACAGCTGCCTCGAAGAATTTCATTCTGAGGCACAAATATTGCCAATGATTTTGTATGCGGACAACGCGGGTGCGCAGTCTGATCAGAGTCATCACTTTCCATACTCAATTTCCATACTCAATGACCCAAACATCCACGTGCTGGATACTTGAATCTTTTGATCGGCGGACACTTCTATTGCTTCTAAATGCGTAATATGTGCAAAGACGGCATCCGTACTATTATTATGATTTTCATTATTATTAGTAGTAGAAGTAGTAGTAGTAGTAGCAGCAGTAGTAGTAGTAGTATAGTAACGGATAGATAGCTGAGGCTACCGTACAACTGTTTGGTTCTCTCCGAATGACCAGCATTGCGTTCATAAACAGAAAAGTGACGAAACAACAATAGTTTTAGTACTTTTTTTATTCATGCGTCGCAGGTCTGCGCGAAATCGCAGGCGGATCGAGCCTGGTTGTATAATAAAGGAGGTCACTCGAATTTTACAGTGTGTGCTTTACAAATAGGAACATTATTCGTGTTATTATTAAAAGTAAACTCGGACCAGACTGGTAGCACAAACAAAGATATTCATATGCAGCATTTTTATTTAATTATTTATTTATGTATCTCCTGGAAAAGTTATCATCTCATCTCGTTAAGCATAGTTTATAATTTAGATACAAACTCGTAATATCTAGTTCATCTACTTATCCATTTCCAACTTTGTTCTTTCTCACAAGAAGATATAGTACATAAGATTATTCAATACCCGTTAACTATTTCGAATGCGAAAATGTGTGACCAATACACCGGTAGTGCGGTGCGCTACTGAAGTGTACTGCAAACAGTCATAAAGCCCGCGTTCGGAAAACGACACTTTTAACCGAAAGCAGTGGCAGAATATGGGGCCTGGCGTTAGGAAATGTACTTCCTGAACATAAACAGACATCAATGACACGGATCAGCTTACGCATCTGCACAGTCTGATCAGAGCCGTCGCAGTATGTTTACAGTATCATTGGATACTGCGGCAATGCCAAAAATCTTAATCGGATTGTGCGTTTTCGCTGGCTGATCTGGATCTTTACTGCATACCCCGAACAGACATTTTCTCATGCGGTAAAAGACATCACGAAAACATGCCAATATAAATTTGACCCTCTTAAAGCCCACTTTTGTATAGTAAAACTAGGGTTTACAAGGGTATACATTATTTTTCTTATTTCTGCTAAAAAGCATAGATTGTGGATACTCGCTAGAACCTCCTCGTCGAGGCGGTTCTAACGAGTACCACATCTATGTTTTGAGCAGAAATATGTAAAATACCAGGATTTTTCATCTGAACATTTTCATTTTTTGGTGGTAAAATTTTAAATATATTTGAATAGGCATGCTTCCGAATTGGAGAGAGAGACAGAGAGAGAGAGAGAGGCTTGCCCAAGTCTGTTATATGTATTAAAAGTAAAAAAAAAAATAGTCTTATATCTGCATTATTTAAATAAACAAAATTTTCTTAGCAAATTGGAACCCGCCATATGTCACCCCATCCCAGGTCCCCATGTTTCATTAGAACCTAAACAGACCTGAGCAAACGTACATACTGCTCCAGAAGTATGACCTGCGCCAGTGTGTCTGCGTGCTGATTAGTACAGTTCAAATTCAGCATTTGTGCATGCGATCTACACTGCACTGCGCACATACGTTGGAAATATGGCGTTATCTTACGATCTGTACGAGAACATCAAATATGTGGATAAGCTTCTGTGCAGCGGCATTAACTGATCAGGATTGTTCCTAAATTGTGTAAGCCATGTCCGAAATTTTAGATGCTCAGACTGGTACTTGTATGTGTGTGGGGAGGTGGGAAAGGGGGGCAGGAACAACAGAGTCGATATGTTCATAGACTGACATGTACACATGTGACGTTTATTCTTTCTTTCTTTGTAATAGCAAGCCTTTTAAAACAGACAACAACTAGACCTTATAATATAAGCAACCAGAGTAGACTGGGTAAAGAGCATCTGCGCAGTTTGGTCAGAGTCTACACGGGTCACTGACGTAAATATTTGAATCTTAATAGTTCTATTTGCAAATAACATTGATTTGGTCAGATGCACAAGCGACTTTTACTCGGCAAACTCAATATGTCTGATCTCTCGCATTACGTGAACTTTCCCCCGCACACCCCTGCCCAAAGGATATCTCATTAGCCCTTTTAAAGATATAAAAGCATAAATTTGGACGTTTGCCATTTAAATATGTGATTTTGCATCAGAAAGAACGGTACATTGCACTCCATTTCGCCGTTCCATAAGAAAATGGGACAAGCTTCGACAGTTACGGGGAGTAAATCACTCCATTTCGACAGGTAAAATTGTGAGTAAAGTGACCATTTTTGAAAGAATAAGCTGATGATTCAAGTAAATCGTGTTTTTATCATCACATTACAGATAAACAGGTAGGCCTATAAAAGATGTTAAATTATCTACAGACAGAATATAGACGGATATATTTCCAATTCAGTTGTATTATTACAGTCCGCAAAAAGTGCGACAGTTCGATATGATGTTGACTTTTTCATGGTCAATGGATACTTTTGTTAACACTGGCAAATGGCAACTCCTGAAAGGAGATGACTCATACAATGTCACGGCTTCTAGGTAACGTGACCAAAAATGACTTTTTCTATAAACAGGAAGCGTACAGGTAAAAAAGGTAAGAGAAAAGTCCAGGGAATGTCACAATCACAAACCGCAGCCCTTCCCAGATATCAAGAGGAAGAGGAAGCCGACAAATCCAAACAAGCACAAATCGAGCAAACTTACGAAAAGCACTAAGATTAGCTCTCTCTTTCCCAAGCGAGGTATTCGCAATGCTAAAATAACTGAAAAACACAAGAACAAAATGGCACAAGGTAAGACATACAACAAATCGCCTCGCAGAATAAACCACAAAGCACCAAAGAGTAAGACTAATACCGGGACCACCGCCTTAGAACGGTCAGTAGAGTAAACCACCGGGGGTGGTGTTGGGTGGGGGGGGGGGGGTTAATACAGAGTAAACCACCAGGGAGTTTAAAGCGGGTTTAAATCGTAACTGAAGTTCGAAAAGGGAAATAAAAGTCCTCGACTGATACTGCAAATTACAATTTTAATATTGATTTATTCATTTATTGAAGAAAAAAAAAAACAAATACGTTAAGTTTTTTCATTTCATCTTTAAGTATAAGAATGACGCGTACTTACACACTAATGCAAACACCATATTTTACTTCACGTATTGGCCAGATAAAACCGTGTGGACCTATATCAAAAAAGGTAAGAGTAAAGTCCAGGGAGTGCCACAATCACAATCCGCAAACCTTCCCAGACATCAAGAGGAAGAGAAAACCGACTATTCCAAACAAAAACAAATCGATCAAACATATGAAAAGCACTAAGATTAGCTCTCTCTTCCCCAAGCGAGATAATCGCAATGCTAAAAGAACTGAAAAACACAAGAACAAAATGGCACAAGGTAAGACATACAACAAATCGCCTCGCAGAATAAACCACAAAGCACCAAAGAGTAAGACTAACACCGGGACCACCGCCTAAGAACGGTCAGTACAGTAAACCACCGGGGGTGGGGGGGAGGGGTAAATACAGCGGCTAATCAAACTATGCACTGCTTATCACTCGTCCATCTGTGTTTAGAGACATAAGCAGTAAGTAAAATAAACTTGTTCATGTTTTAGGACAAATATGGTTTGGAGTTAAGGTGTCCCAATATTTAGAGTCAATACAAAATACACTTTATAGAGTTTGATTATTAAACTTCATTTTACAGGTTCTATGGATAGTCGCCACGCATTACCTTCGTGTTATTTGTATCCAAAAGAACATTTATGGATGACGTCGACTGGGTACTTTTATAACAATATTTGGTATCCCCGCCACTGTTACCGCGCGTTTGGAAGAGATGTTCGACAGTGTTTACATGGCTCCCGACTGGTGATAACAGGTGACTCAACAACCCTTGCTTGGTACAAGTTCTTGCAAAGCAATCTGTCTTGTTCACAAGTGTCAGGAAGCTGGCCGAAAAATAAATGGCACAGAAAGAACATTTGTGTAATACGTTCAATTAACTTTACAATGGAGTGGTTGCCACACGGACAGCCTTTCTATGGTGGGACAATGTGGCACACAAACAAATACACAATCAGTCCTATAGCCAGGCATATAAACGAGCTGAATTCTGACGTTAGAACGATTATTGTCATTCATCTATATATACACTTCACAGCCTACCATCACAATATTTTCCGCGACAGAGTAAGATTAATAAGTAAGAGCGTACGTGATTTATTTCTCAGAAACAAGAATGTCACAGTGTTAATAAAAGGTCCTCACACGTATTCGACAACGTCTCTTGGTAGTGACTGTTTAAATGATTATTTTGGGTACTTGTATCGGGACATATTGTTTGAAGAATTTCAAGGCTTACATGATAGGGTTATCTACACGGATCAGAAAGATATGACGATAGCAAAATGTATAACCAGCCACCATCCTCCACAAGAAGTGGTGACAGAGTCTGTCTATCAAATGTTAAGTTATATTTGTGAATAAACAGTACTTAAAGAGACTGTCTAGGAGCAGATGAGTTCCGATGTTGAGAACTAATTCTTCGGACATGTGCACTAAGCGCAGACTCAGAAAAGCCAGTGCATCAGCTGAGTGTTTCTACTCCCTGCCTGAGAAATCCTTGGGTCACAGGAGTTTAAAGTTATACGTTTTATAATAAATATGAATATACTATAAGACAATCGAAGGACGGACACTTTACCGTTGATAAAATACGTTTCGGGTTGATATCATGGCAGGTAATTGCAAACAGATTAATTTATATGCTCTTGTTATTGCACATGTGGTCCGTAATTCTCCGCCGCTTCTTACAGTTTACAGTTGTGTAGATCTTTTACGCAACAGTTATTTGGGTTTATCAGCAAACCACCCTCGGACAGTGACTGGATACGATCGCTATCTTGTTTGTTGATGCGTATCCGCAGTATTCTGATTGGTTGAAATCTGTCACTTCAGTTTAACCTCAAAGATACGAGGGCAAGTCAATAAGTAACCAGCCTATCCTATTTCCAATTGACCGAGACACCCAAGATTTTCATGCCTTGTTTCAATACATGTTTTGGCCTGAGGGCAAAATTGCGCCTTTATCGTGTCATTAACTCATAAGATATTGAATGTCAAACATGGCTAGCGATGCAAAAGTAAGCTTTATGTCAACAGTTGAGTACCGTGCTGTAATTCGGTACTTGTATTTGAAAGGAAAAACAGGTCAGGAAATACATTGCGAGTTGACCAATGTTTATGGGTCTTCCGCACCATCGTATGCACAAGTTAGATTCTGGGTTGGGGAATTCAAACGCAGTAGAACGTCTTTAGAAGACGAAACCAGGTCTGGACGCCCATCAGGTGCCACCAATGAAGAAATGTGTAACAAAGTACGGGATCTGGTGTACTCTGATAGGCTAATTAAGGTGGAAGAAATAGCGAATGCATTACACATTTCACATGGTAGCGTTTCAACAACTTTACATGATCGCTTGGGTATGCACAAGCTAACAGCCCGTTGGGTCCCAAAATCCCATAGCGATGAGCAAAGGGCAACCAGAGCATCAGTAAACAGCGCATTGTTGAAGCGGTTTAGGTCAAAGGAAGATGATTTCCTTTCACGTCTGGTGACTGTAGATGAGACCTGGGTCCATTATTATGAGCCAGAGAATAAAGCTCAAAGTCGCCAGAGTGTAGGGCCGGGGTCTCCGAGGCCAAAGAAGTTCAAAACGCACCCCTCTGCTAGCAAGGTGATGGCAACTGTATTTCGGGATGCACAAGGCGTTATTATGTTGGACTTTCTAGCAAAGAAATGTACAATAACAGGTGCGTATTATGCAAATTTGCTTGACTAACTGAGAATTGTGATCCGTGAAAAACGCCGTGGTAAACTCTCCAAAGGGATTCTGCTCCAACAGGACAATGCAAGAGTCCACACTTGCAAAATTGCAATGGAAGCTATTGAGCGAAATGGGTACGAGCTAATACCGCACTCCGCCTATTCTCCATACTTGGCTCCTAGTGACTATTTCCTATTCCCAAACTTGAAAAAGGATATCCGTGGACGTCATTTCCGGTCCAACGAAGAAGTCGTAGCGGCAGTTGAGTAATGAGTGGGTCAGAGACAAGGACCCTGGCTTCTTCAGTTCTGGGCTGATGGCATTGGAACACCAATGGTCCAAGTGCATCATTCTAGAGGGCAATTACATCGAAAAAAGAAGAGATCGATCTCACCCAGAAATAAGTTAGGCTGTTTTTTTATTGACACGCCATCGTACCAGCCAATCGGATCGAGAATACTGATTTCCTACTAGGTGACGTAAGCAAACCGAATGGCGAACATATTCGGTGACTGGCCGGAAGGTTGTTCGGTGATTTTTATCGCTTTGGTGTAGTATGGACAAGCTTAAGCTCAATGTGCGGCGGAGAAATAGTGGTCTTGTTTGCAATAATAAGAGAATATAATGTAGTCTGCTTGTTAGTTACTACAACGATATTCGCCCAAGACCTACTTTATGACCCTTGAAGTGTCCGTCTTTCAATTTTCTTCGAAACTCATATAGAAAAGCAAAAGATAATATTTCAGCCTCCTGTGCCTTGGATATCCACAGAGTCCACAGCGAATGCTCGGAATCAGACTGACTTTATGCTTCGCTAGGCGCTCATATGAGAATGTTCATTTTCCCATGTTCTTGTGAACTGATTGTACCATGTCCGTTGAAGAGGTTATATGTACCAATGCCGAAAACGATCTTTAAGGGAATCGCTACATATTTTGGGGTGTAACTTTTTCAAAATTGGTATGGTTTTCTTCTGAAAAGGCATCTACTCTAAAAGGTGAGAATTGGGAGCAAACTCTTTCTTTTAGAGCAGATGCCTTGTAAGATTTTCTCCTTTTTGGAGCAAAGTCTCTTTGTAGAGTAGATCCCTTTTCAGAAGGATGTTGTTGCGATGATGGTATACAGGATGTCACAACATCACGAAAACATGCCTATATAATTTTGACCCCTTAAACCCCACTTTTATATAGTAAAACTGGGGTTTACAGGGGTATACATTATTTTTTTTTTTATTTCTGCTCAAAAATACAGACTGTGGAAACTCGTTAGAACCGCCTCATCGAGCGAGTACCCACAATCTATGTTATGAGCAGAAATAATAAAAATATCAGATTTTTTTCATTTCTTTGGTGGTAAAATGTTCAGTGTATTTGAATAGGCATGTTTTCGTAATGAAATTTATTTTTATTGTATAAAATGGCGGAAAACTAGCATGTATCCAGTCCCTTTAAAACATGTTGCCGAATTATTTACAATATTGCGCACAGATAAACCAGCATAAAGGCTACAGACTACCTTTGATTTTTTTACATTTCATGTAGTTTTGCACATATTCTATAACCCGCAACTATTTTGTTTTATATTCAAATAATCAATACTTGGTATTGCCTGACAGCAATCCCTCTATATTTTCGGAAAAAAAAGGAGAAAAAAAAATGGAATGGTAGGCTATGCGTCATGTAATCAGCTTCCGCCGCTTCGAAGATAGTCTGGCCCCAGACCCTTTCTTTATTTTTCTTTTCTTTCTTTTTCTTCTTTTTTTTGAGGTATAGCTTGTAGAATTTTTGTTTACTTCAGTCCCTTGGCTAGAAAGAAAGGTTTTTTGTTCAGCCATAGGTAACTTGAAGTTGGATTAAAGAGGATCATGATAAAAAAATAATGTAGAGAAAGAGAGATTTAGATATAAAACAAAAACGACTGGAGCCAGTCTACTTCGAAGACACTGACACGTATCTTGTAGGAGGTCAGGGACGGTGTAAGGGTAATTTGTACCCCGCATGACTTCCAACTTTCAGGTTCAAACCAACCAACATATACAATTTTGCTAATATCTGCAACATAACTGCTACATTGTACATTGTGACCCATTCTGGCATCACAGCAAGAATAAAATAGTAGCATGCAAAAGTTTTGGAACTATTGAACAGAGAAGTACATCTGTATAGATACAGTAGGGTGCTCTGTAAATTTTAGCAGTCCGAACCCATTTATACGAGGGGCAATCAGTAAATAATAATACAAAATACAAGTCTCCAACTGATATAATTACCGTATTCGACCTAATAACCGCACTGTGCGCTTAGTTTTTTTTTTTTTTTTTTTTTTTTTGTTTTTTTTTTGTTTTGTTTTGTTTTTTGTTGTTTTTTTTTTTTTTTTTTGTTTTTTGTTGTTTTTTTTTGTTTGTTTTTTTCAATTACTGGGAACACTGATTTGTGGTAAAATATGTATCTACCTACTATGAATACACTATAAAAAAAAGATCAGGCTTACTTGAAGACGATGATGCGATTTTTTCTGATTTTCTTTATAAAGGCATATATTGTGGGTACTCATTTGAATTGCATCGACAAGTCGATGCAATCCAAATGAGTACTCACAAAATATGCCTTTATAAAGAAGTAGACAAAAAGTACACTAGCTGTAATCAGAAGACTACGGAATTGCTTGACTGTGCGATTATAGGGATATGTGCGGTAATTAGATCGAATACGGTAGATCACGACGAGCAAACTTCTGTCGGTTAAATGTACCTCATATGTGGACTTTGCAAACAATTTGAAACCTATTTGCTCTTTTGGTCATGCCAATGAGTACCTTATGTGGAGGTACCATTTATGCGCTTGAGTACGGCAAATGCTTGATTAATATTACCAGAAACAAACGTAAATCGTATTTTTGTAATTTGTCAAAACTGAAGGAAACATCGCCGTCAAACAGGGAAACATCCCTGTCAAACGGGGAAACACCGCCTTAAACGGATAGATAATAGTACAGCAGATTCTGCCACTATATATTCATTTCATCTGCAATTACACTATGAAGCAGTTTTAAAATGGAGCTGCGCATGTATATGCTAGAGGGCGTAAGCAGTGTTGCAAACTTCATGACTGCTTATGAAGAGTCCCAATAAAACCGAGACTCCCATTTTCTTATCTGTAGTGTGTTCTTTGTTTCCAAAGGCAATTCTTTTGACGTTTATTAAATGTGCCAGATACATTTAATTACCGAAAGGACATTTACGATTAAGACTGAGATTCTCTCTAATAGTCCAAGTTGATAAAGTAGAATTTTAAAATCTGCGATATGAGCTGAACAAGTTTTTGGTCTACTCGATCAACTACTTACGTTAATTATTTAATACTCCTACAATAACCGACTTGTTGGTTTAAGGGGGAAACATACTTTTATTTTCAAGATACTGACTAACGTTTTTGACCGGAAGTAAAGTTATTTGTCGGCGATATTAAATTTTTCTCAGGGTAACTTATCAGTGAGGTCATTTTTGAAAACCATTTGCAGTGTCCAGTGAAACTGGATCATAAATTCACCTTGAATCTGATTATTATACCACACAGATACATTGACACTGTGGTTGAACAGTTCTTATATGGTTCGAAGTAGCTGTACTTACATTGTTTTGTTTTATTAGAAAGCATTTGCTCTGACTAAATAATAAAAAACTTATTTAAAGTATAAATATAGAGGGGCTTTAAATTTTGTTCTTCAGTTAAAGAGTATCAGCTACAGTGGATCGTCGTTACAACGATACCCTTTGTTTTCAATGATGCTGGCATTTAAATGACTGCTGTTGTAACGTCTCCTTACAAGCAGCAGAATAATATGTAAGAAATGACTTGTTTTGTTCACAGAACATAGGTTTTAGATATTTCGTTAGAATCTTCCCAGTAAGCATTCTTTATAAATCTATAGCGGGCCGTTATCGGCCCGTCAGCTACCCTGACGTGCCGATAACGGCCCGCTATATATTTATAAAGAATGCTAGCTGGGTTAGAATCGCCTCCAAAATCTGTATGTCATGAAGTATTTAATGCAACATTCTTGTATAACTTCTAATTTAATGTCACCCATTGAGCTAAGGTTTCGTGCCAGTCTACTTATCAGTACAACAAATTGTGCCATTGTTGCGAGTGTATATATAAACAGGGTAGACTGTAACTTTTCTGCGATTATTCACGTATTCTCCACGATTGAGTTTCGACGAAATATAATTATTCCCGATGGATAGAATTACTACTGGAGCTCATTCCATTTACTTCACTCTAGTTCCATAACCATTTACGCATTCATGTTTAAATAAAGCAGTATCAAATAACTTCCCACACAAGCTGTTTAGTGCATTAAACTGCGATCTCTGGATTCAATCTTTTTGTTAACTTCTCACATTACGCATGAAAATACAAAAAAAAAATCTATATTACAATGTTTTATTTATTCTTTTTATCAATTAAGCAGTATTGTAACAAAAGGGCATGAACAACCAGCGATCAGCCTTTATGTCTGCGCAGTCTTGAAACTCTTGGTTCTTTGCTAAAAAGGTCCCTTTTGATCTGCGAGGAATTTATGTGAGCAGTAAAGGCACCATCACGAGAATTTGTCCGTGTTTAAAATGGGTGTCTATTGCCCTTACCTTCTATGCAGATATCTGTCTATACATTATCCGCAGACAGGACCAAAATTATTCGGATGCAAAAAAAAAAAAAAAAAAAAAAAAAAAAAGGGTTTCTGAGCGGAGTGCATCTTCTACATAAATAGTACCTGCTAGAAGAAGTCCAAACCCATACAGGAGGCATTCGCAATTTCCAGGGTGGGTTTATTAAGTAATGATTAGAAAATCCGGTTAAGGTTTCACACGCAGGGGTACCCGCAATGTGAGCTGATATGAGTAGCAAGCACTCGTCAGGAATCGCGATTGCATATGGTGATAACATTCTTCTATGTTAACAACTTTATTCTCTTGAATTTCCGTTAACTGGGCTATTTGATTTTTTATGTTGTTGTGGTGGCGGTTGCTTTTCGTTTGATTATTATTGCAGTTTGTTATTTGTTTCACTTTCCTTTCCATATCATTACAGTTCTCAGAGGAATTGTTAAGGAGTAGTACTTGACGATAATTATAGATATTTTCGCCAGTTCATAAAAACATATGTTGTGGTACTCATTAGAAGCGCCTCAATATATGTTTTTAAGCAGTAATAAGAAAATTTATACCAGCATTATCACCAAGTACACTTCCTTAACAATTCCTCTGCTTCTGCTACGCTTTTCTTTTAAAAACGGTATTTTTCGTGTATGTTGAAAAGGTACGAGGGATGTTCGAAATGAATTGCTTATTGTCCTCTAGCTCGAAATCCACGTGGGGCACGATAAAAACCAATACATACCTGTATAGGGCTATTCAATATCTACATAATGGTGTATAAATGTACATGTTAGACTAAGTGTAAGACATAAAATTTGCCATTTGAATACACGCAGTCATTGACCACTGCAGTAAAAATGGTTGGTAGAAGCGTCGACAAAAAAGATGAAATACGGGATTACATCAAAGCTCGCTCAAAACTTGGTTGTTCTTTGAAGAAGCTGATGACTGAAATTCTACTGCTTTTGGACCTTCTTGTGTGTCTTATGACACAGTTTGGCGTTGGAAAAAGAAATTTGAGTGGTGTGGAGTCCATCAAAAATGCACCGAAATCAGGTAGGCCAAAATCTGCATCTCGTAAAGAAATCGTTTCCAAAATAAAGGAAATCATTGAAGGAGATGCCAGATTTACAGTTCGTGATATTGCACGAAAGGTAGGCATATCACTATCAACGGTTCACCTTATTTTGAAGAAGCATTTGAAAGTCAGAAAGATTTCTGCTAGATGGGTGCCACATCTGTTGACTGACGAGCAAAAGAGGCAACGGGTTAAAGTGGCCAAAAAGGTGCTTCAAATGTTTCCAAAATATGACAAAAAGCAGTTTGCCAATGTCGTCACAGGTGATGAAACCTGGGTCCATTATTTTGAGCCCGTCAGAAAGGTTAGCAATAAGATCTGGGCCACTAAACACAGCAAACGCCCTATAATTGCCAAACGTTCTTTGAGTACAAAGAAGGTTTTGTATGCATTCTTCTTCTCTGGTGGAGGAGTCGCGATAAAAGTGCCAGTGAAAAAGGGCAAAAGCATCACCGGAAAGTACTACAAAGACGTAGTACTGAAAAAACTGAAAAAGTATTATCAGAAACGACGCCCTGCCACTGGTTTTAAACATGTCCGTCTTCTACATGACAATGCTCCAACTCATACCTCCGCAATAGTTACGGCGGTTTTGAAGAAAGAAAAAGTAACTGTTTTGCCTCACCCCCCGTATTCCCCAGACCTTGCCCCATGTGATTTCTTTTTGTTTCCGAAATCGAAAGCATTCCTTGCTGGGCGGAAATACCAGTCCCGACAGGCACTTGGATCTGCCATTCATCAGTACCTTATTACTGTGCCCAAATCAGCGTACCGTGACGCCTTCAAGAAGTGGATAAATCGCTGAAACTTTGCATTTCTAGCCACGGGGAGTACTTCGAGGGCATGAAATGAGTACTTTTGGGCTAACTTGAAATTTGAAGTCTCCAGATAGAAATAAGCAATTCATTTCGAACATCCCTCGTATATAGGTACATGACATTGTACTTACTTGATACTCGTTTAAACGTAAAGCAATTTATCCACAATGAACAAAAGTAAATAAACATTATTAATGCGTAATGCTTGTAGTTTGATTAAGCAGAGACGTCACGGAGGGTATCACTTACTTGGATAAACGCAAGATTAAGAATAGCACACAGTCACAGTATCTGTTTATATTTTCTATAGAGTAGTTTAAATTTTGTGATCCTTTGTAACCATTGAGCCCATTCCGAGATCTTCAAAACGTATATGATTTGGAATGACCTTAGATATATTTGTAATTTGGAGCTGCATCAAAACTAAGAAACAAAATTTTAGAAAACATCTAAACAACTCTTAAAACTTGGAAAGTCTTCACAATCTATACCTACTCTGTATCACAAAATAAATATGCTGAAACTGAACTCCAAAAAGCAAACATGCTAAACGATTACTTCTCCTCTCAAGCCGTAGTTAATGATGCCAGCAAAACATTGCCACCACCTAAACCCATTTTACACGACCGCCTTGAAATCCTCGAAATAACCCCTGGGTCTGTCAAAGACGTATTTGATGGCCTTGATGTAGACAAAGCCTGTGGCCCGGATCTTATGAGTCCACGGCTTCTTAAAGAAGGCTCCTCCGTCCTTGCCCAACCCTACTCCATCGTATATACCTCCTCTCTCCGTCTCGGGCATTTTCCAAACTCCATGGAAAGACGGAAATGTAACAGCCATTTATAAGAGAGATGACCGATCAGTACCTAAAAACTGTAGACCAATAACTCTTCTCTGCCAGCCAGGCAAAAGCATGGAAAGATGTGTACACAAAGAACTTTATAATTTCATTAACGAACATAACCTATTAACACCATTTCAGTCTGGCTTTATACCAGGAGACTCCACGACCTTCCAGCTACTACATACTTACCATAAGTTTTGCGAGGCTGTTGACAATGGTAAAGAGGTTCGTGTAGTCTTCTGTGATATAAGCAAGGCGTTCGACAAAGTTTGGCACAGGGGTCTAATTCACAAACTAAAGGACATCGGATGCTCTGAAGCCCTACTAAACTGGTTTTCCAGCTATTTGTTCAACAGAAGACAACGAGTAGTTTTCAACGGGCAGACATCAGTGTGGACTTATGTTAAAGCCGGTGTACCCCAGGGCTCTATTTTGGGGCCTCTGCTATTTCTTATTTACATCAACGACATAGTTCATGAGCTCCGTGCATCTGTAAGACTGTTCGCAGATGATACAACATTATATATAATAGTTGAAAACCCCAACACTGCAGGCGCCATTCTCAATGGCGATTTGAACTGCATTGATATATGGGGAGCTGACTGGCTGGTCGATTTCAACGCTGCTAAAACTTTATCTATGATCTTGTCTTTGAAACGAAATCCACCACCCCATCCGCCCCTCTATATGAATGGAAAACCTATAGCAAACACAATATCACACAAGCATTTAGGATTAACATTTAATACCACCTGTAGCTGGACTGAGCATATAAGCAACATAACAGCAGCTGCATGGACCAGACTAAATTTATTAAGGTCTCTTAAATTTAAAGTCAACAGGCTAGCACTCGAAAAGATGTACATATCCTTCGTTAGACCTCTTCTTGAATACTGCGATGCTGTCTGGGACAATGCCTCTACTGAAAGTAAAAAGCAGTTGGAAGCTGTTCATAACGAGGCAGCGAGGATTATCACAGGAACAACTAAACTCTGTAGCATAAGCAATCTTCTTTCTAAACTCGGATGGGAATCTCTCCAAGCAAGGCGTACCAAATACAAGCTAATAATCTTCTATAAAATTATCAATGGTCTTACGCCCGAATACTTACAATCCCTGATACCACCAATGGTTCAAAACACTACCTCATACAATCTGAGAAACTCCAGCGATCTCCGTAACATTCAGGCCCGCACGAACATCTTCTACAACTCATTCCTTCCTTCAACAATTAGAGCATGGAACGAACTTCCAGAAGAAACCAAAACCGTTCCATCTGTTGCATCTTTCAAATATCGTCTAAATAGGGACTTACTCAAACCCCCCCCCCCCCCTCCCCCAAATACTTCAACTGCGCTCTCGCATTGGTCAGATTATGCATGCTAGACTTCGAATGGAGTGCAGTTCTCTTAATGCCCATCTCTACAGAAAAAATATTGTTCCCAGTCCATCATGTTCTTGTGGCGGCTTCGAAAGTGTATACCACTTCTTTTTCGAATGTCCCAATTACGCAGACATAAGAACACGCTATCTTCCAAACAATCTCAAAGACCTTAATACTAACCAGCTCCTCTGTGGCATACCGAATGCAACTGTAACAGACAATGAAACTCTGTTCTGTCAAGTGCAGGAATTCATAATTTGATCTAGAAGGTTCACTTAAACTTATTTGAGGCACCAAGAATTATCTGACACTAAAAATCTTGATGAAGAAGAAGAATAAGAAGAAGGAGAAGAGGAAAAAAAACAACAACAAAACTTGCGGAGCCGATCAACGACGGTCATTTAATTCTTCTTTTTTTTTCTTTTTTTTTTTTGTATATATAAGATGGGCCATTATCACCATCATCATCATTTTCATTTTCATCGTATTGTGCAACTGTCCGTCAGTTATTATTATCATTATTATTATTATTATTATTACTGTAATTATTATTATTATTATTATTATTATTATTATTATTTTCTATAATATGTCTACATATACTTCTACTGTTGGTAATTTGTGTTTGTAACATTTTCCGTCTATCATTCATGTATGTCATATGTACTACTTAGCATTGTTCATGAGATGATTTATATAAGCTTTAAGCTTTTTATCAAATCCTGTACCTTATGATAATATGTGATATTCATGTGAATCAAATCAAATTCAATAAATATTGTTTAAATCAAAACTAAGGGTGAGGTTTCGGGCGGTAAAACTGGTTTAAATCCCCTCACCTCCTCCAATAGTTTCCTACTGACCTTTCTCAGGCGGTTACTCTTTGTCGGTTCTTTTACTGTGTCTGTGGTTTCACATGTGGTGTTTGTTATGTCCCTATTTGTTCCTTATCTCTTCTATTTTTGATGTCTTGATAGGACTAGGCGTCGTGATTGTTCCATTTCCTGCGTATTTTCACTTATATTTTGAAACAAACAATGTTTTTTATTCTTAAAAATTAATAATCATTTTAGTTTTATTATTTTTATTACTTGTAGTCTATATATGTATTATTTATAGTAGTAGTAGTAAGAGGAGGAGATTGAGGGGTAGGAGAAGAAAGTGTGTTTCGGGGTTGGGGATGGGGGCCGAAGAGAAAGGGGATTAGGAAATTTTAGCTGCATATCCTAATGATGACGGATTTAAAATCTTTGGAAACCACATTGTTTCTAAAGTTATATCCGCTGACTCAAGCAAAATAGAATACTTTTATTCACAGAAAATGCCTTGGTTCAAACATTTGAGTTTCAAGACAAACCAATGTGTCTCTTAAAAAGTAATTTGTAAATCTATGTATGGGGTAAGATCAAAAAGTTATCGCCTGATATATTCTCGTAGAATGAATAAATTGAAATGAAACGCAAATCAGTTGATAATTTTATCTTATTCAACATCCTTGGTAGAAGCAAAAATAAATTTTCAAAGCTACCGTTTCAGTAAGAATTTTCTCTAAACAAAGAAAGTGTGTGTTATGCTGAAAAAAAAATAACAAAGTTGTAGAGTAGTGATAAAGTACTTCTGTAAGAAGGGCATGTCCCCAGAGGAAATTCATGACGACTTTATCAAAGCTCCTGGAGATGAGTCTCCTTCTGTCAGCACGGTGAAGAAATGGGCTGCTGAATTAAGGAGAGGAAGGGAGAGCGTGGAAGATTATGCACGGCCTTGGCGCCCTAAAGTGGCTACCACAGACGACAACGAGCTTGTGCACAGTCTATTCATGTGTGACCGGAGAAGACGCCTGCAAGATATAGCTAGGGCAAATAGGTATACGTTTTAGGGAAACTCAGTCTTTCTAGGCCGATATCTTAGGATTGTTTAAGCTCTTAGCTAGATGAGTAAAAATCAGAAGAACATGCCTGATATTTTAAGTATCTCCAAAACCTCTATGAAGATGACTCTGAGAAATTAATACATCCAGTTGTGAATCAAGATTTGGATCCATCATTTTGAATCGGAGGTCAAAAAGCAGATTATGCTTCGTATGGAAGCACCCTGGATCAGCCCCTCCTTAAAAGTTTAAGGACGAGCATGTGATACGAGGGAAAGGTGATGGTGGATAGTCAGGGCATTATCATGGTGGATTATCTTGAGGAACGATAAATGGTGCATTTAATGCAGAAGAACTAAGGCGGCTGCGTCGGGAGATTATGAAGAAAAAAGAGACAATTGACTCTGCTCTTGTAAGATAATGCACCAGCCCACATCTCTAAAGTTACTATGGCTTCTGCAACTAAATGCAGCTTCGAGGTCCTTCCTCATTCCCCGTAAATCTAGATTTAGCCCTTTCGCACTTCAATTTATTTACAAACTTAAGGACAAACCTTCGTTAAAGCAAATTTGGAAGCACTGAAGGCCTCATAGATGCTGTTGATGTGTACTCAGGTGACCGGGAAGAAGTCTTTGTGGAGATAAAGAAACTGGAACAGCGTCGGAGAAAGTGCATCCAGGCAAAGTAAGATTAAACTGAAACATATGGCACACATCTGCTCTTGGTCATTCCAACCCTACAGGGCCCTCGTAATTAAACACTTATGAGTGTATTTGAAGGCCATGTTTTGTGTCTGTGGCGTTTCCTGAGTATCTCAAATATTCACGTTTTGGTATTACGAAATAACCAGTTCAATGCAATTACAACCTATCCTATCAGAAAAGTTTTTGTATTCAAGAAAACCATTCACGTTTCGTAATGAAATATAAAATAGCATAGCAGGTGTCCAAGAAAATCCACATTCACAGAATACAGCCTAACAACGACATCAAATGGACGAGCAAACAAAACATTACAGAGAGCACACACGCCACAAAACAAAGGAAAAGAAAGCCACCAGCCCCCTCTTCCCTAACAAGATGATACAATGCTACTGACCTTTCAACATCTTTCGGAAAGTCGTATTTTGCCTTGCGCTTTACACAGAAGATGTGAATTTGCAAACATTTCATCAAGGAAATATACCTATATAATTTTGACCCCCTTAAACCCCACTTTTATAAAGTTAAACTTGAGTTTACAGTGTTATACATTATTTTTCTTATTTCTGCTCAAAATCATAAATTGTGGATAGTCATTAGAACCGCCTCTGCAAGGCGGTTCTAACGAGTATCCATAATCTATGTTTTGAGCAGAAATTTGAAGAATATCTGAATTTTTATCTGAAAATTTTCAGTTTTTGGTGGTGAAATTCTCAGTATATTTGAATAGGCGTGTTTTCGTAATGTGTTACAATTTAATGTAAAAACCATCTGTCGTTACTATGTATACACAAACAGTTTGATTCTATTGATTAGTTTAAAAAATTCGAATATTTTCATTTTTCTCATGGTAAAATGGCTACAAAATATGCAGAAATTGGTAGGGTAGGTAAGCTTCACAGATTTTCACCAAGTTTTCCTTGTTTAAAACTTCTGAAATTTTACAATATTCTTATGGAACATCAATAATTTAAAATCCATAAAGAAACGGAAACAATATTTTTTAATAAAAAGAATCCCAAAATCCAGTTTACTGTAGAAATTGCATAGATCAGACTCATTTTAGGCCACAAAATTAATTTTACTGTAAATATTTGAAGAAAAGAAAAGAGAAGAGTCCAGGGAGTGCCACAATCAAATGTAATTTAAGATTCCCAGAATGTATCAAAATCACAGAACAGGAATATCTTTTTCGACTTTGATTTCAAGACTTTTTCTTCACTAAATACACGTGTAGAGCCTGAGATATGGGTAACAGACACCGCAAGAATAACAATTTTTAGTCTGATTCTACATGAATGCAAAGCCTTTTGAAGAGATGTTCAGATTTAGATATTGGACATAGCGTAGAGTAATAGCTCTTTATCCAGGCATTTCCATAACGTTCACTTAGAAATACAGCATTTTTGCTCCAGGGCAAACTATTCTTGGCTTTAGGAAATGACGCGAACCAGTCCACTGACAAGCATACTTCTATTCTCCGACTATCGCTGTGGTATGTATAAATGAGGCGACATTAGCTGAAATGAACCCAAACGCAAATGGGCTATTCAATAAGTACTAGCTTTTGCAAATAGTTTGGGCTACATTAAGCTCGCATTTAAGCTTTTCAGAAATCTTTCCAGCCAGCAGTTAGAAATGTGCTGCAAATGCAAGCTATGATAAGGGCAGTTAATTGAGAGATTTGAATAGTTGTCAGGGTTTTCTTTTAAAAACGGTATTTTTCGTGTATGTTGAAAATGTATATAGGTACATGATATGGTAGTTTTCGCGCCTTTTTCGTGGCGGAGATTTCGCCACTAAAAAGGTTTCGCGGCTTTTCGGCTCGGTGGTCATTTTTCGGTTAATCAATATATAAATAAAGCGTGCCAAGCGAAAAGGTGTCGTGTACGTACATATTGTAATTACCGTAAATGATGGGACGAAAAAGCCTAAACAAACAGCGTAGATCCAGAACAGAATGTTTTCTTTTTAAGTCATGATAACACTGTGGTCCCAGATCAGATCAAAAGCACTAACTACCAAAAACAACAGTACTAACAGGCCTGAGCAAACAGTATGTACCCAGATCCGACTATACTGCTTTCATTGCATGCTCTGTACAATATTTCGACCCAGGTCAGATCATGAGCTGTGTTTACTATAAATTATTTGAAATGTTTTGATAAACAAAAAAGGTAAGAGAAAAGTCCAGGGAGTGCCACATTCACAAACCGCAGCCCTTCCCAGATCCCAAGAGGAAGAGGAAACCGACAAATCTAAAAGCACTAAGATTAGCTCTCTCTTCCCCAAGCGAGGTTATCGCAATACTAAAAGGACTGAAAAACACAAGAACAAAATGACACACGGAACAATATACAACAAATCGCCTCGTAGAATAAACCACAAAGCAACAAACAGTAAGACTAACACCGGGACCACCGCTTTAGTACGGTCGGCAGAGCAAACCATCGGGGGGGCGGGGGGTTTAAAGCACTTTAACAGCTAGCTAACTTCACCCTGGGTCCCGATGCTACTCTTAATACAGAAATACATAAAAATTCGGTTCGCATAAAGGCTCTCAACTCAGTCAATGCATCAAAGCGAAAACATAAAAATCAAATTAATCATTATAATAAACAAAGACGAGTACTCATGGCTTATTCTTCTGTACGCCAGATTAATAAACCTGATAAAAACTTAAACCTAAGTGTAGAACAAGGTCAGATCAGACTGTTTGTTTTTATGTTACTTATAACAGTATATATCTAAATCAGATAAAGAGTGCAGCAATATTATAACTGTACATGTGCCAAAGAGGAACAGGCCTGAGCAAACACTTTAGATCCATATCAGAGCAGACTGCTTTCGTTTTTCTGTTATGCCCAACCATGTAGACCCAGTTCATTTATGTGGCACTCCAATCAAGATCAGAACTGTTAGCAGTTCCATTAGATCATTTTACTTCAAACCGTTTTCATTACATAGCCTATGTAATAAATGTAAATGAAAAAAAAACACACGCCTTGAGAAGCTGCACCCTAAAAAGCACAATGTTCTAACTGTGATACATCTTTTGGTTGCACTGACTAGTATTTTGGCTGTGATTCTGAGACTTTTCAATGCCAGTAGAAGTAAGAATACTAAACATCAGCTTTCCACACAGGTAATTCCGCATGACTAATTTCTGTAAAAAGTGATGTGCGCAAACAATAGATGTTTAATTCCCAGGTACTATTTCTTCATGTACAAAAATAAAGTTTGTGAACGAACGAACATCCCCTTAAAAATATTAAAGCATGCCAGTATGCCATACTAAATATTATTTACATAAAACAGTGAAATTCGTACAATAAATTTTTCATACTTATTCGGCTACTTTTGTAATTGTACTTGGGACCAATTTTGGCTACGGCAGTTTTAGTAGGTGGAACTTTTTGTCTGAGGCAGTTTCGTCTGCAATTCGTAATTGCATTTTTATAATTTTATAATATGCTATATTATTTGGTATATAATTAACGTTTGAATTTAATCATCCAAGTACATTTTAAACTACTCTCATCCTAATTAGTGGCGTAAACACAGGTTTGTTCGTCTGTCAATACTGACAATGACCAATCCTAATCAACTGTGTGATGTGTTATTATTTGTGTGTTCTAAGATGGCTAATGAGACCAATCTTAGCTCTAAACTGCCTGTTGCAAAACGAGTATACACGTCATCCTACTAATATTGTGACTTGAGCATTAACCACCTAATATTCAAAACTAGCATAAGCAAACTAATATTGTCAAATGAGAAAAAGAAAATTTGTATTGCAAAGAAAAAAATAGCCAACTAATATTTCAAAACGAGAAAGCCTACTAATATTGGCCTGAGGAAGGTCTGAGGAAGAAAGCTCTTTTGGTGAAGCCTTAGCTCTGGCTTTCCGCTGTTCACGTTTCTGCTCGGCTTCGTTGATTCTTTTTGCTTCATATTCACCAGCTCCCCTTCTTAAGAGGCCTCACCACTTTGTTCGATCCTGTGCAATCTCTTCCCACGACTCTGTTGGTATGGTGAAGTATTTAAGGGAAGCTTTGAGGGTGTCCTTGTATCGCTTCTTCTGACCACCATGGAGCGTTTTCCAACTTGTAGTTCTCCATAGAGGATTTTCTGTGACAAACGTTCATCAGGCAACCTGGTACATGGCCTGTCCATCTTAACTGTGCCAATTTTAGAAGAGTATGTACACTCTGCATCCCTGCCCTTTTAAGGACTCCTTAAACACAGATAGCGATCTTGCAAGTAGCGAACAGGTGTAGATACTAGGTAGCAAAACCGTTTTCCTCGAAAGTGTCCGAGGGACGAAACCATACATATTGCAAACTTGCAAGCCGCGAAACCTCCGTTAACCATATGAACATCCCTGTGAATTCTAAAGCAACCACAATAGGGAGCAAAATATTAATTCTAATAAACTCTAATTTTTACATCTATAACGAGAGTTCATTTCGGTTCTTTTGGATTAAAATGTTTCGGTTCTGTCCGTTTGTATACTCTGCAAATCACTCACGAGAGCGGATAATATTCTCTGTCTTCCCCAGAAAACTATCACAACTGAACGGAAAGATTGCTTTAGTTTGCAAGTAACTGCGAACGTCCAGCTTAACTGCATGCAGCTCATCGCGGGTAAACAAGCCAAATCTATTTAAACCCAAATTAACAGATTAATACAAAAATGGTCTTTTATGGTCGTTTGTTTATACGATCTATACATGTTTGTTTAGATGCAAAATATTCTAGGCTCTATTTGTGAACTGTCCTATACCCACATAGGTGCTGTAACGCACCCTAATATAAACACACTCCAGTGTATTTGTTTCATGCTGGGTAAAACATTAGGCACACAATATCTTGTAAGGTTTTCTTACTTATCCAGGAAAACAGACTTTGACTTTTTATGCAAAAAGTCATAGCCTATTCTCTTGGAAAAATAAGAAAATCCCATGAATTTATCATCTGCTGTATTTGGCCAGAGAGGTATGAGGATTACTTTTGGTTATTTTATTTTGTCAGTTAAATGTCACAGCTGAATGTCACATTTTATTTTGTTTCACATTGCATTACAGTAATTTCACAATAATAAGAGCAGTTCACGTTCTCTCTGTTACTCTGTTCAATAGACAGCAGCAGACCTTTCATTTGGAAATTTTCAAAGAAGCTAACTTGTTTATCATTTGAAATCACGAATTATTTTACTGCATCTGATAAAACATCTCACGTTTTTTTTTTTTTTTGTTTTTTTTTGTTTTGTTTTTTTTTTGTTTTTTTTTTTGTTTTTTTTTTTTTTGTTTTGTTTTTTTTTTTTTCTGCCAAATGCATTTTGCAATAGTATGTGGCTTAAACTTGTTTTGCAATATAAGTTGGCTTATGCCCGTTTGGCAATATTAGTTGGCTTATTCTCCATTTGCAATATTAGTTGGCATTTGCTCGTTTGGCTCAATTTGCTTATGCTCGATATTAGTAATTTTAATTGGCTTATTCTTGTTTTGCAATACTATTTGGCAAATGTTCAATCGCATTAGTTTGCTTTTGCTTCATTTGCAAAATCAGTTTGCTTATGCCCGTTTGCAATATCAGTTTGCTTATGTTCTTTTTGCAATATCTATGTGTTTATGCTCGTTTTGCAATATTAGTAGGCTTTCTCGTTTTGAAATATTAGTTGGCTATTTTTTTCTTTGCAATACAAATTTTCTTTCTCTCATTTGACAATATTAGTTTGCTTATGCTAGTTCTGAATATTAGGTGGTTAATGCTCAAGTCACAATATTAGTAGGATGACGTGTATACTCGTTTTGCAATGTATTAATTGGCTTATGCTCATTTTATGATATACTTTCGCTTATGCTCAATTCGCAATACCTCTTGGCGTGCGTTCGTTTTGCAATATAATTAGTCTCGTTTTGCAATATTAGTAGGCTCGTTTTGCCATGTTAGTTAGTTTATGCTCGTTTTTCAATATTATTTAGCTTAAGCTCCATTTGCAATATTAGTAATCTAATGCTCGTTTTGCAATTTTCGTTGGCATATGCAGTTATAATTCGCTTATGCTCCTTTTGCAATGTAAGTTGGCTTATGCTTGTTTTGCAATATCAGCTGGCTTACGCCATTTTTGCAATAAACGTTGATTCATGCTCCATTGCGATATTAGTTGCCTTTTGTTTGTTTTGTAATGTTAATAGCTTGTGCTCGTTTTCAATATTAGTTAGCTTAAGCTCCATTTGCTTTATTATTAAGCTTATGTTCATTTATAATATTAGCTGGTATATGATTTTATTATTATTTTTCTTTCTTATTTTTTTGGCAGTTATAAGTGGTTTGATTTCCTTTTGTAATATCAGTTGTAATAAAAGTTGAGCGTATGCTCGGATTGCAATGTTAATTGACTTATGTTTCATTTGCAATTTTAGTTGGCTTATATCTGATTTGCAATTATATTAATTGGCTTAAGCTACTTTTGCAATATTAGTTGGCTCTGTTTGCAATAGTAGTTTGTGTCTGCTCTGTTTGCAACATTAGCTGGCTTGTGCTTGTTTGCAGCATTACTTGGCTTATCCTCGTTTTGCAGTGTTAGTTGGCTTATGCTCGTTTTCCAATAATAGTTGGATTTTATTTGTGATAGTATTAGTTGCGTTTTGCTCTTTTTTGTAATGTTAACTGGCTAATGCTCGTTTCTTTTTTTTTTTTTTTTTTTTTTCCCCCAATATTAGTTAGCTTAAGCTCCATTTGCAATATTATTTGTCATATGCTGCTCGTTTTGCAATATTAGTTGGCTTAAGCTCCGTTTGCAACATTGGTTGGTTAATGCTCATTTGGCAATTTAAATTAGCTTATAGTCCATTTACAATATTAGCTGGCTTATTCTCTATTTGCTGTATTTGTTGTCTTTTACTCGTTTTACAATGTTAGTTGACTTATGCTCGGTTTGCAACATTAGTTGGCTTAATCTCATTTTTTTGATATAAGTAGGCTCATGCTCGTTTTGCAATATATGTTGGTTTGTGCTCTGTTTGCAATATTATTTGTCATATGTTCTATTTGCAATATCAGTTTGCTTATGCTCGTTTTTCAATATTAGTTAGCGTATATCCCTTTTGCAATATTAGTTGACTTATGCTCGTTTTGCAACATAAGATGGCTTATGGTGGTTTAGCAATATTAGTTGGCTGATGCTTCTTTTGCAATAGTTGAATTAACCGTTAGTAATTTGACGGAAATTCTTAGACGTTTGCATGTAGTTTGTACTAGTTATCGTTGTGAAATAAATACAACTGAAATCTCAATTAAAGAATCATTTAAAAGAAGGTCGTCCTCTGTTTAGAAATACTATAGCCATAGTCTTCGGTTTAGTAATCAGCATGTGCGACATTCAACATAGCCAAAAGCAGTGTGCTTTAGACGTTTGAGGTTTTTATCTTGGTTGAGTGTTTATATGTACTTTCTCAGAAAAATTAGAAAAACATTTCAAAATGTCGACTGACGGGCGTTAAATTTGATTTTGATTTGATTTGATTCCATTTTAATTAACTCGATATTTTATGGGAACAGGGTACAAATTAGGTTGGTGAGACCTAGAACAAGTAAAAAATTATACGAAGACAAGGGTTATATCCTATAAAAGATTTCGTTCTGCGATTTATTTTGTCGGTTAAAGGCTCACCTGTAATACGAGACCAAACTGGGAAGCAGTGATTATTGTGAGGGTCTGTTTTCAGCCAAATGCAATAACGGAAGCCTATGGAAAAGTGATTACCTTTCTGTTCATTTATACTCCTGAATGTACTTCTTAGTAACGAAACTATCCTCCATAGTACCCAGCGATTGGGTATGTGAACAACTAAGGACCTGATCGGAATGCGAGGGTATGGTCCGCATACACCCAGAAATGTCATTTTTCATGGCGCGGCCCACATGCTCCTGTAAAGACAATGCAGTTCTTTCAGGCCACTCTTCCAAAGTAGTAATCCTCCTGAGCACTCCATGGCGTTTCCTCTGTTGCAGTGATTCGTTGTTTGTGCTTATCTGGCGTCACCTGTGGCGTTTCATCACAAAAACATTCCTATATAATTTTGACATCCTTAAATCCCACTTTTATATAGTAAAACTGAGGTTTACAATGGTACACATTATTTTTCTTACTTCTGCTCAAAAACATAGATTGTGAGTAACTCGTTAGAACCGCCAAGCAGAGGCGGTTCGAACGAGTACATACAATCTTTGCTTTGAGCAAAAATATGAAACATATTAGTGTTTTTATCTGAAAATTTTCAGTTTTGGCGGGTAAAGTTTTCTATATATTTGATAAGGCGTGTTTTCGTAATGCTTTTATCATTATTTGTTTCTCATCTCCCTTTCTTTCTGTGCCTCGGAACAGTAGTGTTTTGTGTGTGTGGCATTTCCTCTGTGTATTAACATTTATTTTTTTACTTTTTATTTTTATTTTTTGTTTTGTTGTTGTTGTTGTTGTTCAACTTCTTCAAAGTTGCCAAACAGTTGGACTCATTTTATTGATATGATCCACTGTTACCATATTTACGTGAATCATTTGGACCTTACCGTACTTGTTCGAAACCTAAACGTCCATTTTGCTACCTGTTGAGGTGTTGAACTGGATAAGAGGTAAACCGCCGTCAGACGATGTCTTTATTGATAGTTCAGACCATGCTTATCATAACCGTTCGATAAAGCATTAGATTAATTATCAAAATATGATTAATGCCGAATACTTATGGTACCTCTTGTTTATTTAATAACTTCTGTATTAAACTTGCTTTCAATTTGAAATATATCCAATCTGTCACATCTTAAGGTTTAAGACATATTTTATGTGTATATTATCAACACCATGTATGAATAATGACATATTATGGTTAACATCAATATACAAATAAAATTCGAGAAAAGTCCTTGCGACATAGGCTATTATTATTGTAATTTGATGGAAGACGAATTCCTATAATAAAGGAATTCGTCTCCCAATAAATCACAACAACTGATTCTTCTGAGAGCACAATCGCATATACACATGTAGAACAGGTATTCTCTGGCCCGTGAAGGATGGATCATTTAAGAACAGGAAAAAAAAATACTCCAAATATCACCCGGAAACGGAAACTGAAGTATGGGCGTGTCTCGGGCAGATACAATATCAATGTATACTAAGTTTGGTGAAAATTAATTAATATTTACACAAGTTTTGATCCGGAAATGAAATACGGACGAACGAACGAACGACTGACGGACGGACGGACGGACGGACGAATTGACAGACACACGGACGTCCAACATAAAAACATAATACCCCGCCATTACCGTGTTGCGGGGTATAAAAAGTGAAAACGAAAAGTATAGAGGATCAAGCTAGGACAAAGAAAGGAAATAAATGGATTTCAAGGAGAATCCGAAACAATTATAAGAATATTTAAGGCATTATTGTTGCATAAAAAGTAGTGGCGCACGTTATTAACAGCCGTGCATTAACCGGCGAAAAGCCGTGTATTTACAAAGGCAATTCACGCGCTGTTAATGCACGGTTACGGAACTTTCGATATGATCGTACCGGGGCCACAGATTTGCTGCCGTTACGAAATGTATACTGCCTGGCCTTAGAAGGACCGTGGAAATTACGTTCGCGAGACATCGGTGTAAAGGCGAAACAAAACAAAATGCAAGATATAACGCGAAATGTAGCAAACGTTTTCAGTAATTATGCAATAATAGCGATCGAATAACGTTTTTCAATGCATTAACATTCGCAAGGTCCCTTGGGAGGTGTTGAAAACCGCGGCCGTCGGCCTCGGTTTTCAACACCTCCCACGGGATCTGGCGAATGTTAATGTATCAAAACCATGTTTGATCCCTATAGTTAAGTAAGTGAGATATATGAGCTATATGTTTTTTATGTATGTTAGAAAGAACTTCCAAAACGTATGTTTCTTACTATTTATTTTTGAATATGAGGTTATTGTCTTGGCCACTAAGCGCGGAGATCACATAAAGTGATTGTTAAATAGATGGACAATAACATGACACTTCATCCAACATTACTTGTCAAAGTTTATTATAGTGGTTACATTCTAAAAGGAAATGCAAGTTTGTTTCAAGTTGTCTACAGCTGCACTAAGGGCTATCAATAATATTCTTGTAGCACAAGTAGTATTTCAAGGGGCTTCAATTTGGGTGTTGTTTTGTATGGTAAACTTTCCCATTTCAGTCACCGGAGTAGTAGAAAGTGGATCTGCCGTAGGCATACGTGTTTAAGGTCTGGTTAAATGCTTCCTCCGAAAGTGAGTTCCCAATCAGCAAACCTATATTTAACCGTCATCGGACCGATATCTTTTGTACCGCTCAGATAGACAACTATTATGGCTTTCTGTTTGCTTGACTGAACGCCGATCTTTTTCTAATGAGGTCTACTATATAAGGAAAGAACTTGCTCCAACTGGGGGCAAATTCTTTCCTAAAAGAATATGCCTTTTCAAAAAGGGACAAAAAAGTTTTGCTAGTGTTGATTCCCCTGAAAGTCTATCAGTTCCCCTTTAAGCATAAAGTATACGTAAATTTAAAGAATACGGAATGATTATATCTAATTGTTTGCACTATAATATTCTTAAAAAAATGTAATCTGCGGTTTAACGCCATTTTCAAAATAAGTGTCCAGATATGTAATTATAGCACAAAGCGACAAATAGGCAATGGCAAAGAACTGCATTTTAGTCTGCAGCAAAGTCAACAGGTGTGGGGGGAACGGGGGGGGTGCGTGGGAGAGAGAGAGAGAGACCGACGCAAAAAGTTGCCCTTTTATGACGTTTCATGACGTTATTTGCTGAAGATAGAGAACGAAATTTTAATAGACACGTCAAAGGTCTAACGAGACCCGAGGTCATCCTCCACATACCCTACAATGCTATATTAACTTGATTCACAACGAGTCATCAGACTCATGAGCTAATTCAAACCAATGTGGTAATAACTATGCATAGCGGACAGTGTGACTTTTCCGACATGTACAAATTTATACATATGGATGACAAACGTCTTTACCCGTACATATACACTATCTATACATTACAGTCGACTTTCACTTTCTCGACATTGCTTTTCTCGAATAGCCACTTATCTCGAAGCGAAACATGAAAATCTAACAACAGGTAAGAAAATATTGTGTAAAAGAGGGGGAAATTGCTCTTAAGGAACAATTTCCCCTCTTTTCCACAATATTTTCTTTAATTTTAGGAGTCAAAAAACATACAGTCGACTCTCGTTGTCTCGAATTCCAAGGGACTCACTGAAACACTTCGAGATATCCGTACCTCGACATATCAGAGTTGAGAGAGTGAGGAAAACAATAAATTGAACAACCACATTTAACAAATGAATATGTAATTTGACTCCTGAAGTTAGAAATATATATAAAATAATGTGGAAAAGAGGAGAAAGGAGCAATTTCTCCTCTTTTCTACATTATTTTGTTACCTGTTGTCATGGTTTCATGTTAAAACAGGGACAAGATTTTCACTTCGAGATAAGCGGTAATTCGAAATAAGCGAGTTCGAGATAACGAGGTTTGACTGTATTCATATGAGAAATGTGGTTATTCGATTTATTTGTTTCCTCAATTCTGCAAATCTGATATGTCGATGTACGGATAGATTCCGAGGATGCGCATGCTAATCTGGGCGTTCGCTGTCCGTATATGCCCGAAGACTCGTTTTCGAATAGTGCGACCCATATGTGTTTGGCTCTAATGTATCACTGATACGATTTAGGACCAAGGGATGGATCCAGAATGATTTCTGAGGGGTGTCGAATTTATCATATTGCCGTTCTTACGCTAAGTATTCGGAGATATAGGCCTGAGCAAACAGTGAAGACCCATATTAGACGACGAAGAACGCGGCGGTGTCTGATCAGGGTTGACAGTGTTTCTCACTCACCAAGTACAATTGACTCTCGTTATCTCGAACTCGCTTATCTCAAATAATCGCTAATCTCGAAGTGAAAATATTGTCCCTGCCTAAACATGAACATCTAACAACAAGTAAAAAATATTGTGGAAAAGAGGAGAAATTGCTCCCAATTTCTCCTCTTTTCCACAATATATTCAATATATCTCTAACTTCCAGAGTCCAATTATATATAAATTTGTTAAATGTGGTTGTTCGAATTATTTTCCCTCAATTCTGAAAATCTGATATGTTGCGGTACGGATATCTCGAAGTGTTTCAGCGAGTCCCTTGGAATTCGAGATAACGAGAGCTGACTGTAATTCAAACGCATTTACAGGTAGTAAACGGACTTGTTCAAGATAAGTATAAGGAGTAAAGGGTGTAAATATTTAGTTTAACCCTTAAACTACCAATCACAACTATTGTCGTCTGCGTTGTCATCTGCTTGTTATTTTAAAAGTCATTTTTGCAAACAGTGTGGACCCAGATCAGACTGCTCCTTTAGGAGCAGTCTGATCTGGGTCCACACTGTTTGCCTGTATGCAAAAATAGGTTTGAAAAGTTTGCAAGAATATTTAGCAGACGACATAAGCAGGCGACATTTTCAGATGCAGTTTTTCTTGGCGCTTTAAGGGTTAACTACTGTATCCCAAATTAATCGAATGTATCCATCCATGAAATGAAAATTTGAGTCAAAGGAGATTCGACTGAACCCCACAAACTCGTAGATGTTAATCTGCAACACACATAATTTTGTTTTGACTGAAATGGCCTTTCCTTATATTGAAATAAGTTAAATATATATGACCAATAGAAATCACTCTTGGTATTTTCTTCTTTATTAAGACAAGCCTCATGCTCGGTGGGTGGGGGGCGGGGGCGGGGGGTAACTTGGGGTTAAATATGGTACAGGTGTGCGAGCCAGTATTTCGAAACCTTCCCCATTCATATACCTGGCATTTGAAAACATGGGCTCATTCATATACTTGATCGTCCGAAATGTTGACCTGTTCATAAATGTGTACTGCTCTGATTTTTATACCCATTTATTGCTGGCAGTTAGACAAATGTAGCAGTCAATTCATTGTATACAAAGAGAACAAGCAGCCTCAAAAAATCTCTGAGCGAAAAATACACGCATTTACCGGGATGTCAGAAAAAAGAGGCCTTTCACATACTAATCAAGAAAAATCGGGTCAGTCATATACTTTTTGTTGAAAAAAAGGGGCTCATCATATACCTGGCAGCGCTGAAAAGGGGCCATTCGGATTAGCCATATACCATATATAGGAAGTTATCCACCCTCCCAAGCTCCTCAACCCCACCCGCCCCCCCACTGCCTCCCCCCACCCCCGCCGCCACACACACACCACCGGGCTCATGACTATTTAGTGTAGAACAGTCGAACCTCGGTATCTCGAACTCGCTTATTTCGAATTACCGCTTATCTCGAAGTGACAATCTGGTCCATGTTTTAACATGAAACTATGACAACAGGTAACAAAATAATGTGGAAAACAGGAGAAATTGCTCCTCAATTTCTCCTCTTTTCCACACACACACACACACACACACACATATATATATATATATAACCAGGAGTCAAATTACATATTCATTTGTTAAATGTGGTTGTTCAATTTATTGTTTTCCTCACTCTCTCAACTCTGATATGTCGAAGTACGGATATCTCGAAGTGTTTCAGTGAGTCTCTTGGAATTCGAGATAACGGGAGTCGACTGTATTTGGTCTGCTATATCAAGGGAGATAATAGAAACGCTACTGCTGTCTATAGAGGACTGATGGTTAAATAGCTACATTAACCGCTCCTTATTTTTAGAACCATGTCAAGCGAGAAAGTGACTTCGAACATATGCAAAATGCGCAGAGTCAGATTATCCTGTGCATCCGAAACGTACCATCCAGGCCTTTGCTCTCCATTTATACATTCCGTAATAGTCACTGATTATGTTAGCAGATAGCGAAGACCCTGATCGGACTGCGCGGATGCGCAGTCCGATCAGGCCTTCGCTGTCCGCACATGCCCGGAGACACGTTTACGCAAGGCGCGGCCCATTATTCACCATTTGTCATGTCAACTACATGTATTTGCATCAGTGACCACGTGTATAAAATTAACACATAGTTTTACGCATATAGGTTTACGCATTCGATTGAAGTGGAACAGGAGCTCAAGATTTACAACAGTCATGAATTACTGTATTTAGCCTCTTGGCGCCTGCTCAAGACCTACACTGTTTGTCATTCATCCAACAGTTTATAGTAAGCTCATCAGTTCGCAAACGGACTTGTTCAAATTTTACCACAAATATGGTAACGGGATAATGTGTTCTGCGGTGTCTGCTCTGGTAGTTATAGTGTTTGGTCAGGCCTCTTGGTCTAAGTAATTACACTTTCATGGGAGACCAATCAACAGCGAAAGAATTTGCTGTCCGTGGGAATGGAATGCAGAATATATATGTTTATTTAAGCAACTTTTTTTACATTTTTTTTTTTTTTTTTTTTTTTTTAATAAAACGGGTTGAGGTTTAACGGCCCAGTCAACCTTTAGGGTCATGTCGAGCGCGCTCACACATTTTTATACCCCACCACACGATAGTATTATGGTATTATGGTTTCCCGTTGGACGTCCGTGTGTCCGTCCGTCCAGCCGTCAGACGTACGTCCGTCCGTCCGTCCGCCCGTTTTTCGTTTCCGTATGATAACTTGGGTAAACTTCAACGGATTTTCACCAATCTTGGTATGTGTATTGATATTGTAGAGATCTGGGTAAATTTCGTCAAATTTTGACAGAGTTTATTACGAAACACTCCTATTCAAATATATTGAAAAATTTATGACCAAAAAAGGACAATTTTTAGGTAAAAATTATAATTTTTTTCATATTTCTGCTCCAAACATAGATTGTGGGTACTCGTTAGAACCGCCTCGGAGAGGCGGTTCTAATGAGTACCCACAATATATGTTTTGAGCAGAAATATGAAAAATAATGTATACCCCTGTAAACCCCAGTTTTACTATATAAAAGTGGGCTTTAAGGGGGTCAAAATCATATAGGCGTGTTTTCTTGATGTATCTGCCCGAATGGCGGGGTATTATAGTTTAACGTTTTTTGTTTTTTTTGTTTTTTTTTTTTGTTTTTTTTTTTTTTTTGTTGTTGTTGTTTTTTCCTGGCTAGGCTTAGTCTTCAGTTTTTTTTTGCTCATTCTTTTTCCACTGATACCTGCCATTCTTGAATCAGCGGAAGGGTATGAATGACTACAGAAGATATTTCATGATCAATCTCCAAGAAAGAAGCCGGCCTCGGTGGCTCAGTTAGATGCGCCGTCCGACTGGAGACCAGGAGGTCGCGGGTTCAACCCCCGCCGCCGAGGTCGGCAACATTCTTTCGTAGAGATTGATCGTGAAATATTTTCTACGGTCATTCTCTCCCTTCCGCTGATTCAAGAAGGGCAGTTGTCAGATTCTGGCGAAAGAATGTGCACAATACTGGTTAACCGCTTAGAGGACTAAGCCTGCCCAGTAAACGTGTGGTTAGGTAAACTGACCGCGCTCGACATGACCCCATTGGGTTGACTGGGCCGTAAAACCTCAATACAAACGAAACCAAGAAAAAATGTTGCCGCACCCAGCGGGGATTGAACCTGCGACCTCCTGATCATCAGTCATTTGAAGAAAGCTTGTACGAGCAAACAGAAAGTCAAAGAAAGCTCTCTCCTTTCAAAAAATGGCGGAAATTTTATCAAATTACTTTTAGGCTAAACCCTGACTGAGACTCGCTATGCGCAAATGGAATCAAAGTACTGACAACACTGATGGGTCGATTGTTTCTGAGTGCAGGCTGAGAAAATGATCATGAACGGGGACACGATTGTTTCATTTAAGCCCCTTTTGTATGAGGACTTCAACTTCATGTAATTTTGGCAAACAGTGCAGACCCTGATCAGACGCCTCATTCTTTGGCGTCTGATCTGGGTCTGCGGCTGCGCTATTTGCCGATATCCCTTTTGTGGGCTGCTACGCATTAATGGTTTGATACGTTATCCAAATGGTTTGAATATTGTGTAAGCGCGGGCCGATCTATGCCTTCGTTGTCATCATTAACATTTTGGTCGACTGTTTACAATCATGCCATAGTATACAAACGCTAAAGTTTCCTTAAGGTCGTTGTCGACGTTATTATCATTGGCCAATGTAATCAAACCGTGTGTTAGATGCATTCCAGGTAACGGTTGAGTAGAGCCGCGCTATTCTTGTTGCTGTGACGTCAAAATGCTGCTGGTAGAAGGTTACCCGTATCTGTGAAACATGGACTGGGGCATTTAGGACACTGGCAAACAGTGCCGCTACACTGGTTGCATCACGCTGACGCATTACGAAAACACACCTATTCAAATGTATAGAAAAATTCTCCTTTAAAACTGAAACTTTTCCGATAAAAACTCTGATATTTTTCATATTTCTGCTCTGCATATTTCCACCTCGGCGAGGCGGTTCTAGCGAGTACCCACAATCTATGTTTTAGTAGAAATAAGAAAATAATGCATACCCCTATAAACCCCAGTTTTACAATATAAAACGGGGTTTAAGGGGGTCAAACTTATATAGGCATGTTTCCTTGATGACCTTTATAGTCATTATGATAATAATAAAAAAACACTCAACCAGACACCCTGCTATTGGAAATAGACAAAGAGTTATAGTAGAAGAGGCAATTTGGGTTCACGAACAGGAAATACCTGGTTAGAGTGCAGAGATTGGCAGGTGCTTCTGAATTTGTACAGTTCACATATGCACGATGGCACGGTTTCCCGTTACGCAGCCTGATATAACAATGCAAAAATTTAATGTTAGTCAATAGTCCATTTTAACCTGTTGATTTTTAGAGCCCCATAAAAGTTTTCGTTATTTGTGTTGGAGTTCAACGGCCGTCGACACTATAAAGCTCATGTCGAGTCGCCTAGTTTAACTATCCAAACGTTTCCTGCGCAGAGTTTGTCCTCTAAGCGGTTAACAAGTACTTATGCACATTCCATCGCCAGAACTGAGAACTGCCCTTCTTGAATCTGACTACTGCCCTTCTTAACCCTTGTCATGCTGAACATATCAAGAAGCCACGCCCACTTCTGATTTTTAGCCAATCGGATTACTTGGTTTTTATTACAAATTCACATAATGGCAAACAGTGCAGATCCAGATCAGTTGGCTTCTTCAGAAGCCAACTGATCTGGATCTACACTGTTTACCTATGAAGGTTTATCCGGGATCAGCAGGATAAGGGTTACACTAGCGTTTAATCCAGTGGTAAATTAGCATATAAGTTTGCTCTTAGCAATTTTCAAGAGTTTTTACAACAACGCCTGTCAAAGCTATACATTTTATGTTTATGTTTGTTTTGGAGATGCGTCCGCTCATCTGTAATGTGAGCATATGATACAATATAAATACAAAATATTTATTGGTATTAGACATATACAATGCTTTTCGCCAAATACATAAAGTGAGTGATTAATACAACACTCACCTATTTCCAAGAAGCGAAATATTTATGGGTAGTGCAGGATGACAAAATATCCAAGCCGGCACACGCCGCCAAAACAGACTAACAACGTCGGATCAACATCGATTCGACTTCATTACTACGAATCGCCGTCGCCTCGACGCTGCCCCATCGTCGCGTGCCATCTCGGATAAAAGACAGTTGGACATATCGAACATCATAGTATCATGTGCATTATTGCACACTCAATATTAATATATACGATTCAGTTACGGCTGCAATGTTCGTCTAGAGTTGGCATAAGATATATATTTCGACAAATTATTGACAGTTCTTGAGTTTGTTGTCTGCATGAGAGATATGAATTTTCTCATACTTGGCCATCTACAGTAATAGGACGCAAAATATTTTCGACTGATATCAGTATAATATGGGCAAACTTACAGAAAATGATATTCATTTTCAGTGCTATTCATACTACAGTTTACACACTTTCTTTCCTCTTTGAGAGTTCCATTATAACGGCCTGTTTCGATTGCAAGACTATGGGAGCTAAGACGTAAACGACTTAATGCAAATTTATGCTTCCTATCATGGGTTTTATTAAGATAAGGTTCGTATGTTGTATCCAATTTAAAGCTAGAATACGTTTGAAGTTTGGTTAATTTATTGAAGGACATTATTAGCTCTTGGTTAGCAGAGTCAAGAATATGTTGTTTGATTACGGAGAAGGGTATATTTTCAAAAGCATATTGATGATCCTATATATAGCTCAAACCTAAACTGTCCGACATACTTTTGACATTATAAGCCCAGTTATTGCCATTGTAAGTGACATTATTTATGACGTCATTTGCGAGCATACATGTATTATATGTATATTTCTAAGGAGCAGATTATCTGTGTGAACCAGTTTAATCCAGTATCGTATTATTCGCAGTTTTCTAAATATTATCGAAGGTTTCCTTCCTAGCTCGCAGTAGATTTTTTGACTCCTAAAATGTTTCTACAAAATCGCATATGCAATCGTTCAACGTCAGGGGCTTTATAAAAACCCCATACTTCGCTGGCGTAGGTAAGTACGGAGCCGACAAGACAATCAGAAAGTTTAAACTTTTCAGTGTCGGATACCGTTATATTAAGAAACAGTCTATTTAAATTATGAAAGTCAAAGACACCATAATCTGATAAACATTTTTGCGTTCTATTCCAGCTTCCATTTTTAGAGATTATTATTCCCAAACATTTAAAACTGCCCACCACTTCAAGCAGTGTGTTATTATAAAATACAGTCGACTCTCGTTATCTCGAATTCCAAGGGACTCACTGAAATACTTCGAGATATCCGTACCTCGACATATCAGATTTGCAGAATTGAGGAAAAAATAATTCGAACAACCACACTTGACAAATATGTGTTATTGGACTCTTTAAGTTAGAGATATATTAAAATATTGTGGAAAAGAGGAGAAATTGCTCCTTAAGAGCAATTTCGCCTCTTTTTCACAATATTTTTTACCTGTTGTTAGATTTTCATGTTTAGGTAGGGACAAGATTTTCCCTTCGAGATAAGCAGTTATTCGAGATAAGCGAGTTCGAGATAACGAGAGTCAACTGTATATCAATATTTGTCGAATATCATTATTTTTGTCTTATCAGTATTTACTCTTAGCTCCCATAATGTACTGTATTCATGTAATTTAGGAAGCATATTTAGCAGTGTTTCTGCAGATTTAGCAAAGAGAACAGCGTCGTCCGCATAGAGTAGCATGAATAAGGTATAATCATTAATTAGCAGGGTTTCGTCAACATTTGATGAAATACTTTCAATGAAAAATATAAACAGAACATATGAAAAAGGATCACCCTGTTTTAGCCCAGCATTTATATTATTTATTTTTATACCTCACACAAGCTTTGACACCACTGTACATAGCTTTTTTATACCTCACACAAGCTTTGACACTACTGTACATAGCTTTAAGTGCTTTTGTCATAATATTTGTGCAACCATCTCTAATAAGTTTCTGCCACAAAAGACTCCTGTTTATAAAGTCAAATGCTCTCTGATAGTCAATAAGGCAACAATACATCTTGCCACCCTGACTTAATATTTTAGATATAAGAGCGTAGAAAATAAATACAGTCGACTCTCGTTATCTCGAAACCAAGGGACTCTATTAAACACTTCGAGATATCCGTATTTCGACATATCAGATTTGCGGAACTGAGGAAAACAATTAATCGAACAACCACCTTTAACAGAATGAATATGTAATTTGACTCGTAAGTTAGAGACACGTATATTGAAAATATTGTGGAAAAGAGGAGAAATTGCTAGGAGCAATGTCTCCTCTTTTCCACAATATTTTGTTGCCTGTTGGTAGATCTCTGTGTTAAACAGGGACCAGATTTTAACTTCGAGATAAGCAGTTATTCGAGTTAAGCGAGGTCGAGATAACGAGAGTCGACTGTATACAATCTACAGTAGATTTGTTCTTCTGGAATCCAAACTGACAGTCTGACAGCTTATCATTCTCAGAAATCCAGTCCATAAGACGATAATTTAAAAGATGTGAATATGCTTTGGATAATACGTTTATAAATGTAATACCCCTTTAATTATTCACGTCTTCTAAATCATCTTTCTTATGGATTGGAGTTATAAGACCTTCAGACCACTGTGCCGGGTAAGACTCGCTTACAAAAACAACATACTGTGCTTTCGACATCTTTCAGAAAGTCGTTTTTTGCTTGATGCTTTACACAGAAGAAGTAAATTTGCAAACTTTTGTCATTATTTAATGCAAAACCATTTGTCGTAACTACCTATGTACAAAACGTTTAATTCTAGTTGGTTTTTAAAAAATCAAATATTTTCACTTTTTCCCATAGTAAAAATGAAGCCAAATGATGCCGAAATTTGTAGGGTAGGTAACTTGGAGCCAGATTTTCAACATGTTCCTCTTGTTCAATTTTTCTGAAATTTTCACAATATTCACTAATTCAAATTAAGCAAAGAATAGTAAAAAATGTTTTCTTAGACAAAAATTCAAAAAAGTCACTGTACTATAGAAATTGCATAGGTCAGACCAACTTTTGGCCATAACTTTAATCTTTGTGTAAATATTTGAGAACAAAACACAGAAACATAAAAGACAAATGGTTTCTGTTAAGATATGGTCAACCAGAACAAAATATTTTCATTTAAAATAAAACGCCAAGCAAAAAACGTCTTTCCAAGAGATGTCGAAAGGACAGTAGAAGTGGTGACAGTATATCATAGGCGCTTTTAAAGATTTCTGCATTAAGGCCGTCAATGCCCGTGCTTTTATTTGATTTTAAACTAATAATAAACTCCAAATACTAAGGCTGGCACAATTAATCGGATATTCGATTAATTGATCGATCAATTCCGCAAAAATGATTATCGATACAGATTGGCTAATAATGGATCTTTTGATTTCTGTGTCTCTTACTTTACCGTATTTACCCTTAGTATCCAGACACCTCAACTCCTTACCATATTTTATCTAAAATTTAAACAAGTAAAATTTACTACCCAATGTTGCGTCTAAAATTAGCTGAATGAGTGGCAAACAGTGTAGACCCCGATGAGACGCCGCGTTTAGCGGCGTCTCATCTGGTTCTGCAAGGTTTGCTCAGGCCTGTCTGGCACAAGGTAAGAGTCATGCCCAGACAGACAGGTAAAATTATGACCTAATTTTCAGTCGATTATCGATCACAATGGCAGGACTGACAATCAATTATCTTTTCAGTTCTACTTGGCAAATACAGAGGAACCTCAGTGGCTCGGACATCTTTGGGACCATGCAAAATTTGTTCGAGTCATGGGTAGTTCGAGCCACTGAGGGTTAATCATGGCACCAGTTCAGGAAGCAAATAGCAATAATTTAGGGAAATCTTTTCGATTTTCTACACAACTATTGTATGTTGAGTATACTCTTTAAAATCGCCTCGATGAGGCGATTCTAATGAGTACACACAACATACAATTCCATGATAAAATAAGAAAAAAAAAAACCTAAATATTTGTTTTCTTGAGCTATTGGAAGGTTGTAGGGACTGAAAAACGAGTTCGAATCATCCACGGCAAACGAGCCATCCGTGCTCGAGCCATTGAGGGTATACTGTACAAATTATAACCCTTTCAGCGGAGCACTACTCCCTCCAGAAATGAACCACTATGTGTGAATATACAGTAGAACCTCGATAATTCAAACTCCAAAAATTCAAAATTCTCAATAATTCAAAATCATTTTGAAGTCCCGACTTTAATATATGTCTGCATTTTAACCCTCAATTATTCAAAGTCTCAATAATGCAAACAAAACTGTTTGGTCCCTTGGACTTTGAATTATCGAGGTTCCACTGTACATCTGGTACACTGACGGTACATTTTATAAAACGTACAATCGTTCAATAAGCGGGCAGCGAATGTCTTGCTCAGATCGTGCGGGTGCACGGTCTGGCCTGGGCTGTCGTTGTATCGCTTCTGGTTAAAAGGCTTTTTTTTCACAGGGTACTATTTGTGATTGATATCATAAAGCACGAGTGATTAATAGTCCGACTCATATCACCCGGAACGGTTACTTAAAGGCATATGTGTACAACAAAAGGCTGCGTTCAACAGTGCAAGTTTAGGGCTGCATTCTAAAGTGCAAATTAAGGGCATATGTGTACAGCAAAAGTCTAGGGCTGCGTTTAAAAGTGCAAGTTACTCACAAGTGTTTTGCCCTGGACCGCTGCTCCTGTTGGCCCGCGTCATTAGGTAAAGGGATCCCGGGCAAAACGTCCGCTATCACTAAGTGTGCAGTACTGAACACAGCCCAGGTGACGTGAGGACTCTCATAAAGTATGATCAACGACACTCCGGTACGTGCTCAAACTCAAGCGTATGCATTGAATGGCCAAAACTGTGGTTTTATGTTCGTAAAATAAAAACCAACACAAATAAAAAGCATTATTTACCTCAAATTTCCCTAACAAGGAATATATTTAAATTCATTTTGTCATTTTACCTGGGCTCTCCATATAGAAATCGACCTCATGACATCTGCAACAAGCGTAGACTCAGATCAGACTGTGCATTCGCGCAGTTTAATCAGGGTCTACGGTTTTCGCTAATAGAATCTTTCAAGCCCACAGACTACATGTTAGCGACCAGAGAGTGACAAAAGGTCAGACTGCGCGGATCTTTGTCGTTTCTGGTTTCATCTGTCGTAAGGTCGGATTTTACTCGGAGGCTCAAGTGTTACATGTATCACTGTAACATGATCTATACTATTTTTATACAGTCGTCCCACGTTATAATAAAGTCCAAAATAGACCAGCATTTTTAGTTTGAGATGACAGTAGTTTTTGATAAAATGATTTGATATCCTAGCGTACATGTATACCAAACTAAACTAATATTTTCTTTATTCAGTTTAACTTACGCAGTTATTTCAGATATCAGTGTTTGAGATAACGAGAGGCAGCTATTTTCCTGAAATGAGCGACAACGTGAGAAAAGTGTCATTAGGCATTATGCAAAAGGTGATGCTATTGCGCAACCTGTTCATCCGAACAGTCTGATCAGGCTTTTCTCTGTCGTGTTGTGAATGTCATAGTATCCAACGACTTGGTAAGCTGAATGTGAAGTCCCTGATCAGCCTGTGCTGATTTGAAGGCTGGTCTGGCATTCGCGGTCCACGTTGCATAATGACTCTTTCCTTGTGGTATGGTTCGAATGAGTACCTTTATTATATTTGTTCCCAATGCAAAATAATTACGAATACATGCCTATTCAAATATATTGACAATATTTCATCACCAAACACTGAAAGTTTGCAGATAAAATACTGATATTTATTATTATTATTATTATTATTATTATTATTATTATTATTTTTCAAATTTCTTCCCAAAACATGTACTGTGGGTATTTGTTAGAACCGCCTTAGCGAGGCGGTTCTAACGATACCCGCAATCTATGTTTTTGAGCAGAAATAGGAAAAATAATTAATACCCCTGTAAGCCCAAGTAATTTTTTAAATAAAAGTGGGGTTTAAGGGGATCAAAATTATATAGGTATGTTTTCGTGATGCAATCTGCACGTCCGATCAATCTGGTCAGAGATGTCGTTGTCCGCATTAAGAAACTTTACATCCTTGGCTGTCCAAAATGCGCCCATGGGAAGATTCTGATCAGCCTGCGCATTCGCGCAGGCTGATCTGAAGTTTCACTGGGTCCGCAAGACCGAAGGCACGTTTCCTAACATTATGGCATAATTATGTAATGGTGTGGTGTGTTAAAGATATAATCTATGGTCAAACGTCATTTCCCATGCTGTAATGAAGTCAACATCTCCATCGTATAAATAGTCTCTTTCATACATTTCTTTGTACAATTCTACCAGATTCTTGGCGTTTAACTCAGCACTAGAAAACCATTTCAACAGTGCATTACTTTTTTGATAAAGGTCAAGTTCATCTTTAAAATCCGTTAAATAATCATGCACATTCCTGTATTGGTCCACATAGGGAGGGACAAACAGAACCTGAAGACCCATTTTGTAAAAGAAGTATTCTGCAACATAACTCCTCCATATATCCGATACTCTCCCTGTTACACTTGCGGGCAACGCCATGTATCTAAATGCGTTTTTCATCCACAGTGTTGCCTGTCCATTGAAAGGAGTGTACGCATTCTTTGGAACCATTACTGGTAAGTGACTGGTTGGAGTGGCACCAAAATTGAATGGAGTATCTCTAGTAAACCGGTAGATGGCGTCCACATCTGGCTGAATATTAGCCAGCGACTGAATGACACCGATTGGTTGAACCTCTGATGACGTGCATAGCTGCGGAAACGTCGTCTTATCCCGTATATGTTCCAATGGAAATCCCCGTGGCCACGTATACGTTTCGTTCACGGCAAAGTATGGATAAGGATTGAAAAGGTGGTTTGAAAACGTACCGCAGACGGTTCTATAGATTCTGGTAGTCTCCGCCAGATTTGCCGGCACAAGATTTATATTGTCGTCATCAAAATCCCATATAACTTCGGCTCCAAGTTTTATTGCATACATGTACCCTATATTCTTTCGAGCAAAGTGATTCCAGGGTATCGTTTCTGACAGAAGCGGAAATATCCTACTCTGGTCATCCGTAGACAGAAAAACAGTGCTTTCCTTATTGAAAGGTCCCAAATTGGTAAGGTAATTTTCTCTTGATGGTGTTTTCATATCTCCCACTATCACTAAACACCAGCTGCGATTTTGTGCTACCTTTCGGACAGAGTCTGACGGTTCGAATATGGTTGTGACAACGGCCCAGAGTGGGCAAGAAACGTTAGTATTAAGGTTTACTAAATTCATATTTGATTTGTCATTATCAAATTGCTGACTTGTTAACTTTCTTACCTTTACCTCTGAATACGCACTTCCAACATATTTAAGGGGTTTAGCATTTTCGTCCGAGAATAACTTCCGTCTAAGTACACGGTTATATGTAAATCCTGTAACAATTACAGCAACTATCATTATTGAAAATGTCCCATACTTGTTTCTTCCCATCTTCATCTTTAACAGAACAAGATAACTAGAAACCTGTAATTATACAATAAAGTTAAAAAATGAGCAAGTCCGTTTTACAGCCTACAGTGTCAAAAACCGCTAGATTAGTTGCAAACAGTGTAGACCCTGATCAGACGCGGCATTCTGTGGCGTTCTGTAGCATTCTGGTCTGGGTCTACACTGTTTGTTCAAGCCCGTTCGTCCGAGTACTTAGAATAAATTGGTAGGTGGTACTCCACGCGCGAAAATCTATTGCTTCGCTTCAATTTCTTCAAATGTTAATGAAATATAATGTTAAGGTCCTCACTTTTTACCAGAATCCTTGTTTACTTGAGTCTGGCAACAGCTGTTTGCTGTGTGTTCGTTGTTGTATAAGTCAGGTAAAAATAGAGTGTCGTTACCTGGTGAGTGTAAAAATCGATGCGTGTATTTCGTTGACAAGCATTCTCGTAATGTAACATAGTAATATAACATATTAATCTGTGCTTCACTAGTTTTATTGTTATACTTATTCCCTAAATTGCTAGGCCCAGCAACATACAACGTGGTTACAACGTCGTTACAATCTTCGCTGCAATATTACGACGTAGCAGTGACGTTGAACGACATTGATGCGACGATGTGTGTTTGCTGGGAGGGAGTTCAAAAAGTTGACACTGTGCCCCACTAGAGTCATTATTATTCCCCGAATTCCTCGATTTTTTTTCTAGGAAAATGAAACTCTCTGAGTTTCTTGCATAGGTGTGGGTTATTTTCGATAGGCGCCAAGTGTAAAAGGTGACAAAAATGCAAATACATTTTCCGCGCCCGGGAATTAACCTCGGGCGGATGGAATCAACTCTGCAAGGTCGCTATAACAGCCTGCTTGTACTGCCTTGCACCAGCGTGCTTTATACATAGACCCGCTTAAAAGTGTTATTATCATTTTTTTTTTTCTTTTTGTTATTAATCACTTGACCTATTTTAGTAATCTATTGGCTAACATACTGTAACATCATAAACTGTTCTTGTTATTGCGCGGATTGTTAACGCTACCAGGCACCCGAGGCACATAGAGGCAGCGGCGATTGTTATGTGTTTGTATTTGTGAACTGTGCTACACTGGTTCTTGTATTAATATTTCAATTTTATTATATACACACATACATGAATGGCTTGTATTGCGTAAGATTAACCTATGACAGTCGACTCTCTTTTCTATTACTGCGAGATAATGTAATTTATTGTGTGTTTTCCTTTTGATTCTTTCAGCAGAAGCTTTTTTTTTTATTTTATTTTTTTTTTCACCTCCCCCCCACCCCCCCACCCCCCCCCCCCCCCCCCCCCCCCCCCCCCGAAATTGTCTCTAGTGGAGACAGTTTGCATGAAATATATTAAATTCTGTTTTCTTGGAAATATAAATAAAAATGTTATCAATTTGTCGTCTGCTGAGTTAGCCCAGAGAGTGATAAATGTTAAAGCATTTGATTAATTGAGTTGGGGCTTAACGACACGTCAAACCTTGTAGGTCATTTTGTGTCATCTCCCAGAGAATGGGAGAAAAGAGATAGAAGAGATAGTAGAGAAGATGAAAGAGAGGGAAAGGGAAGAAAGAGAAACAGGAATAAAAGTGAAGAAACAGAAGAAATAAAAAACATTCCCCCTCTACCCTTACCTGCTACAAGGATAGCAGACCTTAGCCAACTGTAAGCCAATCACAGCTGGACGCTTTGTGGCGTAAGATACATGGCACCTTCGCCACACCCGACCACCCAATAAAGGTTAAAGCATATCTGAAGGGTATGTAAACTGAACCACCAAAACTAATACACGCTTAGCTTGCTGTGTTAAATTCAACTGACGACGTCATTACGAAAACACGCCCATTCAAACATATTGAAAATTTTACCACAAAAATAATGAAAATATTCAGATAAAAATTCTGATATTTTTCATATTTCTGCTCAAAAAATAGATTGTGGGTACTCGTTAGAACCGCCTCGGCGAGGCGGTTCTAACGAGTACCCACAATCTATGTTTTTGAGCAGATATGAGAAATAATGTATACCCTTGTAAACTCCAGTTTTACTGTATAAAAGTGGGATTTAAGGGGGTCAAAATTATATAGGCATGTTTTCGTGACGTTTTGAAATACTTTTCTTATTTGTTACCAGAAAGTACGGTTTTAATGCATATCTAATGATCATGTGAAATAAATTATCAAAACTAATGAATAGACCCGTGGCGCACCCACCTATCACAATGAACAATACCTACACATTACGAAAACACGCCTATTCAAATGTATTGTAAATTTTACAACCAAAAACGGAAAACCTTCAGATGAAAATTCTGATATTTTTTTTTATATTTCTAATCAAAACATAGATTTTGGGTACTCTTTAGAACCGCTTAGGCGGTTCTAACGAGTATCCACAATCTATGGGGGTTTTATTTATTTATTTTTTTTTTTTTTGTTTTGTTTTGTTTTTTGTGTTTTTTTTAGCAATTTAAGAAAAATAATGTATACCCCTGTAAACCCCAGTTATAAAAGAGGGGTTTAATGGGGTCACAATTATATAGGCGTGTTTTCGTGATGCTCGCCATAAACACTCCGAGCACTTGTGACTGGAGATAACATATCAATAAAATTGCAGAGACAGCATGGGGCATGCAGAATAAACCTTTTCGAGCACTTAAATTTCCAATACACACACAGGAGTGCACTTGAAAGAATGTATTTTGCTTTCATACGCCCTTTACTCGAAAATAGCAATACAGTCTGGGATAATTGCACAAAAGAATGTAAGACGCAATTAGAGTCGATTCGCCGTTGGGGGTAGGGGGAAGGGGTGGGTAAGTCTGATGTTTTTTCTGCTGCATAGGCTGGGCCCCAGCCATACCCAAAATATATCCGGTTTATCAGCAATACAAAAAAAAAAAAACATCTGCAGATATTAGCATACCCAAAAAATATATTCCCCTTCTTTTCTTTTCTTGTTTTTTTTTTTTTTTTTTTCTTTTTTTTCATTTATTTTTCCTGTACAATGATTGTATAAGTAATATCAATGCTCTAGACAGTTTCCAACAGTAGCTCCTTTCTTCCTTAAATGGCATGCAGTAGATAAAACTAAATAATAACAACTGTCAGTTCAACAGAAGGTTCAAACCCCGATTCTTACGATACCCAAAAATATACCACGAATTTTGATAGACACCCCACCCCACCCCACCCCATCCCACGGGGCGGATAAGCGAGGTAAGATAAGATCAGATGAAAATCGCGGAAAACCCATTCCGGTAGGCAAGAAAGTCCACACTATTTGCCATTCATCCGGCAATTTTACACACAGGGCTGTGGAAATATACAGTCGACTCTCGTTATCTCGACCTCGCTTATCTCGAATAACCGCTTATCTCGAAGTGAAAATCTGGTCCCGGTTTTAACATGAAAATCTAACAACAGGTAAAAAAATATTGTGGAAAAGAGGAGAAATTGCTCCTCAGGAGCAATTTCTCCTCTTTTCCACAATATTTTCAATATATCTCTAGCTTCAAGAGTCTAATAGCATATATATTTGTTAAATGTGGTTGTTTGAATCATTTTTTCCTCAATTCTGCAAATCTGATATGTCGAGGTACGGATATCTCGAAGTATATCAGAGAGTCCCTTGGAATTCGAGATAGCGAGAGTCGACTGTATGTCCAACTTGTCCCATTTACCTGGTGACAAATTACTTGTCCTGAAACAAGAACTTCACAGCTCTAGCTAAGACGCTAAGATTATGAGATATATAATTATTTCTCGAAAACATACGTTGTGGGTACTCATTAGAAGCGCCTCAAATGAGTACACACAAGATGTTTTGTACGAGAAATAACACAAATATCAATTTTCAGGCAAGTAAATCTTGGTTGGACAAGTAGTGTAAGAGAAGTATAAAGTAAAGAGTAAGGGATGTGGATATCTAGGGTGAATACGGCATCCCAATTTTATCATCTTTATCCAAACTCTCTCATGACTGGAACTATTTTGGTAGGAAATCATAACGAGTGAATGTGAAAATTCAAAGGTAAAACATGAATGAAAATGTAATAAACAGTTTATTTGGTTGTTTTGATCAATTACGGAGAAATAATTCACTTGTGTTCTATGGCTTCAGGGTAAAACACTCATTCGCTTTGCTCACTCGTTTTTTACGCGCAAGCCTTAGAACACTAGTGAATGATTTCACCGTAATCGATCAAAACAAACAAATAAACTCTATATAAATGACTCTGCATCAACCTATACGTATGGTATGGTAAAATGAGTTTCTTCTCCGCAGATGCACTATATATACGAGGGATGTTCGAAATGAATTGCTTATTGTCCTCTAGCTCGATATCCACGTGGGGCACGATAAAAACCAAAACATACCTGTATAGGGCTATTCAGTATCTACACAATGGTGTATAAATATACATGTTAGACTAAGTGTAAGACATAAAATTTGCCATTTGAATACACGCAGTCATTGACCACTGCAGTAAAAATGGTTGGTAGAAGCGTCGACAAAAAAGATAATAACGGGCATACATCAAAGCTCGCTCAAAACTTGGTTGTTTTTTGAAGAAGCTGATGACTGAAATTTCTACTGCTTTTGGACCTTCTTGTGTGTCTTATGACACAGTTCGGCGGTGGAAAAAGAAATTTGAGTCTGGTGTAGAGTCCATCAAAAATGCACCGAAATCAGGTAGGCCAAAATCTGCATCTCGTAAAGAAATCGTTTCCAAAATAAAGGAAATCATTGAAGGAGATGCCAGATTTACAGTTCGTGATATTGCACGAAAGGTAGGCGTATCACTATCAACGGTTCACCTTATTTTGAAGAAGCATTTGAAAGTCAGAAAGATTTCTGCTAAATGGGTTCCACATCTGTTGACTGACGAGCAAAAGAGGCAACGGATTAAAGTGGCCAAAAAGCTGCTTCAAATGTTTCCAAAATATGACAAAAAGCAGTTTGCCAATGTCGTCACAGGTGTTGAATCCTGGGTCCATTATTTTGAGCCCGTCAGAAAGGTTAGCAATAAGATCTGGGCCACTAAACATAGCAAACGCCCAATAATTGCCAAACGTTCTTTGAGTACAAAGAAGGTTTTGTATGCAATCTTCTTCTCTGGTGAAGGAGTCGCAATAAAAGTGCCAGTGAAAAAGGGCAAAAGCATCACCGGAAAGTACTACAAAGACGTAGTACTGAAGAAACTGAAAAAGTATTATCAGAAACGACGCCCTGCCACTGGTTTTAAACATGTCCGTCTTCTACATGACAATGCCCCAGCTCATACCTCCGCAATAGTTACGGCGTTTTTGAAGAAAGAAAAAGTAACTGTTTTGCCTAACCCCCGTATTCCCCAGACCTTGCCCCATGTGATTTCTTTTTGTTTCCGAAATTGAAAGCATTCCTTGCTGGGCGGAAATACCAGTCCCGACGGATCTGCCATTCATCAGTACCTTATTACTGTGCCCAAATCAGCGTACCGTGACGCCTTCAAGAAGTGGATACATCGGCTGAAACTTTGCATTTCTAGCCACGGGGAGTACTTCGAGGACATGAAATGAGTACTTTTGGGCTAACTTGAAATTTGAAGTCTCCAGATTGAAATAAGCAATTCATTTCGAACATCCCTCGTATTTAGTGGAAAAGCACCAGTAGAGCAAAGAAATGATGATTTAATTATCTTGCACGGCCTCCGTTTTTATGCGAATCGGCCAATAACCTATTACAATTATAGCTTTTACCCGGCGTTACGGCCGTGATACCGGTGTTTCAATTAGACAGGCTGTGTGTTAGGGAGTGATATTTTACGGGCTTCACCATACGAAAACGTGTCTTCGGGCGTATGTGGAGAGTCTGATTAGGGCCCTCGCGATTTTTTTGACATCAGTCTGTACCAAAACATACTCTTTTCCTCCGCGGCTAAAATTAAATCTAGTGCAGATTTCAGTTGAAGAAACGTGAAAAAGATTGCCTTTGGAAACAAAAAAACACACTACGGATGTGAAAACGGGAGTATCGGTTTGATTGAGAATCTTCCATTACGAAAACACGCCTATTTAAATATATAGCAACTTTAGCCTCCAAAAACTGAAAATTTTCAGATAAAAAACTCTGATATTTTTTCATATTTCTGCTCAAAACATAGATTGTGGGTACTCGTTAGAACTGCCTCGGCGAGGCGGTTCTAACGAGTACCCACAATCCATGTTTATGAGCAAAATAAGAAAAATAATGTATACCCCTGTAAACCCCAGTTTTACTATATAAAAGTGGGGTTTAAGGGGGTCAATATTAGATAGGCATGTTTTCGTGATGATAAGCAGTAATGAAGTTTGCAATACTGCTTACACCCTTTAGCGTATACTTGAGCAGAACTCCGTTTTCAAATATAATACAATGGGCCCAATGATCCCAAAGGAAATGAAAAACTATCTGCACTATGGTGATGTACAGGGAGACGTTCTACCGCCGCCACACGGCATTAACACCAGCTGCTGTGTAATAAAAAGATTGCCTTTGGAAACAAATAACACACTACGTGGATAAGAAAATGGGAGTCTCGGTTTTACTGGGATTCTTCGTAAGCAGTAATGAAGTTTGCAAAGAAAAAACGTTTATTTTAATTCTAGTGGATAAATCATCATCTTTATTTTAACTCTAGTGGATAAATTTTCAGAACACACTACGGATCAGAACACGGAGGTATCGGTTTATTTTAACGCCAGTGGATAAATTATTGTCGTTAAGAAAAAAAAACAAACAAAAAACGTTTAACTCTAGTGGATAAATTTTTGCCTTTATATTTCGTCGAAAGCCGTATCACCCAAACTACGCTACCATCGATGATCGTATCGCAAGATATTCCGGCGACGACCGTATCCCGATAGTTTTCAGTTTCAAATGTCCATAAAATCTGTCGGTGTGCATAAATTATGCCAAACTTATTCTTTTGTAGAAGTATCAGTGGTAGGTAAAACAAATACAGGAGTTGCGTGTTTTCTGACCTATTTAAGCACTTTAAATAACTGATATTCTATGAAAATCGATGTTTGTGACAGAAACGTCGTTTTGTTGTTTTTCGGTGTCACAAGGCTGTATAAGTGAACAAACAATTAACGCGATATCCCTGTCAAAATCAATGGCGTCCGTTTGTAAATGTTACAACTTGCGTTTTCGCCTCTAAGCATCCAAGCAAGGTCACCCCTCTGTCGATATCCGTACTGCTCGGTCGAAAACCGTATTTCTCGGTCGACAGCAAGAACGCAGTACCCGCTCGGTCGACATCATAGGTACGGATTTTTGTATTACCCCCGTGATATACTGAATCGCGTGTTTGAGGCGGCTCTTATAATAGATTTCTAATCAAGAGGAACGTTTCGAAACCTGCTGCCATTCTACCTAGCCTATTGATTTTTGTATAATTTCAGCCCTTACGTGGCAAAATAAAAATGTTCGATTTTTTTGAAACCAGTGAATAGAATAAAAAAGCTGACGCACATATACTCATGACAGAAGGCTCTGCACTGAATAATAACAAAAGTTAGCCAGCTCACGATTTCGCAGCAAAGAGCCATGCGAAAACGACTTTCTGAGAGATCTCACTTAGCATTCTTCTCCAATACTTTTCGGACCGTTATCGGCCCGAGAGGCACTTTGTCGTACCGGAAACGGTTTGATACAGCCAGCTAGGATGTCGCAAACAGTAAAATGTTAGCCTACGAAACCAGTGTTTCAGTAGTCTGGCTCAGATCAGACGTCTAATAACGCTTTAAGCCTGAGAATGCGCTGTTTCCGTATGCTCAACACCTTCAGAACAAAGCCAGCTGCGACAACCAAAAATAGTGTGTGTTCGCGCATGTGCGCAATGATAGTCCGCACAATGTTACTATGCGTATTGCCGTCCATCGATACATTGTACTGCGTCAATCGAGTTTTAAGTAGACAGCAAAGGCCCTGATCAGATTGCGCATGCGCAATCTGATCTGGGCCTTCGCTGTCAATCTATACCCTAAAACATCCATTTTCGCTTGGCATGGCCAAAACGAGCCGTGCCATGAGAGAACGTCCGAACAGTAATATATATATAATTAAATGTTCACCCACGCAATCTTATCAATGCATTACCTATTCTTGGATGTCGTCTGCAGTATATACTGACTCCGTATGTAATCCAGCGATAGCAATCCGACGACAAACGTTCAAAACGATCGCAGCCTTCCCCGGCCGGACGTGCCCCTACCACTTATTTTGTCATGATGCCTCAGGTAATTTGTCTGAAAGATAAGGTTTCGTACTTTATTGAGACTGGATATTTCTTTAGACAGACCAAATGGGATTGATTGCGGACGCTGTAAATGCACATTGATTAGCCCTAGTAGTAGACTGGCTCCAGTCTCTAGTGACAAAATATTATTTTCTCATAATCTATTTAATAATCCACTAAAATAAAACCAAAGTAATATCATGACTATAAAGGCTGGTCACTAGTACCAGCTTTTAAAGTCATTATATTTTTGTTTGTTTGTTTGTTTGTTTTATTTTACTGGATTATCAAACAGAATTATGAGAAAAATATTTAGTCACTGGAGACTGGAGCCCGTCTAGCCCTAGTAGATTTTATGTCAGGTAAGCTTAGGTTTTGTCGTACGCTAGCTTATATTTTAAGAAAACGGGTCGTATAATGCCGCAATGGCTGGCTAGTACATGGATCAAGCGGAAAAAGTGTCTTCGACAATGCAAAAAATGGGTAGATACAGATCTTCCTGCGCATTCGTAAAGTATCATCCGGGCCTTTGCTCTCCATTCATACATTTTGTAGTAGTCTACATTCGGTATGCAAACAGTGAAGACTCTCATCAGACTGCGCGGAGGCCTTCGCTGTCCGCATATGCCTATGACACGTTTTCGCATGGCGTAACCCGTATATCGTTCAGTGGTGAAAGTTTTGGTTCACGGAGTATAAAGTATAGGACAGGGTGTTCGGTACAGCCGACTTAAGCTCGGTATCATTATAAACATAAAACATTTTCATTACACATTACTGATTTTTTCAGTATTGATTTCAACACTCTAACCTGGTAACACCTGCATGAACCGGGCCATATTTACCCTAAATATTTGAAAAAGATTCATACCACTTTACCGTATACCGGTCTTCAATATTTTGATTTTTCATTAAAATTATTGTTTACAACAGAAAATTCGTATATTCATTGTCTTGTCTTTGCGTTCTGAAAGTAGAAAGAAAAATATTTTGTAGGAGCACACACATGTGCGTGCGTGCGTGCGCGTGCGCTAGTGTGTGTGTGTGTGTGTGTGTGTGTGTGTGTGTGTGTGTGTGGTGTGTGCGTGTGTGTGTGTGTGTGTGTGTGCGTGTGTGTGTGTGTGTAACGTAATTATATACTTGTGTGTCTTATAAGCCATATCTGGCTGGACGTCATATATTGGTTTATCTATGTACACGTATTGTTTTATTTTGATGTGTTACACTATATTAAACTACTACTACATAATTGTTTGCAACAATTTGTATTTTAAATGATCATGATTGATAATAAAAGAAAACGTAAATATTGTATGTTCTTTGTGCCTGGCCACGCCATCTTCTTATTACCTAACTTACAAAACAAATTTAAAACATGATTGTTTATTTATTCAATCTTTTGTCCGAATACTTTGAGGTAAATACTTTATTTCTTTATTACGGTTTTCTAGTAACCTTATACATGTAGTATAAACACGAACAAGGAAAAAATTGCACCACATCGTTGGTTGATCTATATCATTTCACTGGCTTACTTGAACCATATCATTTCAATATATCATACATCACGAAAACATACCTATATAATTTTGACCCCCTTAAACACCACTTTTATATAGTAAAACTGGGGTTTACATGGGTATATATTATTTTTCTTATTTCTGCTCAAAAACATAGATTGTGGGTACTCGTTAGAACCGCCTCGGCGAGGCAGTTCTAACGAGTACCCACAATCTATGTTTTGAGCAGAAATAAGAAAAATATAAGAATTTTCGTCTGAAAACTTTTAGTTTTTGGTGGTGAAATTTTCAATATATTTGAATAGGTGTGTTTTCGTAATGATTTTCTCCTCGCTCAGAGAAAGTGGGACATGTGTGGATCGCAAAAGCCCAGATCAGCCTGCGCATTCGCGCACGCAGTCAGATCAGGGCCTTCTTCCTTCTCTGCCCTTAACCAGTGTCGGTGGATAATTTAGAGCCACTGCATAAGTTAATACTAACTAGACAAAGAGCAAAGGGCCCGGACGAAACCATGTTGATGTGCAGCAGCATCTGAAAGCACCATTTTATTTGACACACTTCATATAACATGAGAACGGTGGATACTTTTCACAAAGGTCGCTATACAATAAAATATAAATATTGTTTTACTACCGTATTTAAACCATTTAACAGTGAACCCTCGTTATAACGACAGCATTTGTTCCCAAAGATGTTGCCATTATTATGAATTTGCTGTTGTAAAGAATCCTTAATGGACAGAATGATAGGTTAGAAAAACACCTTCCTTTATTCTTATTTCCCCATAGAACACATGTTTTGGATATTTGTTAGAATCGCCTCAGCGAGGCGATTCTAATAAAGAACATATGTTTTGGGTATTTGTTAGAATCGCCTCAACGAGGCGATTCTAACAAATATCCAAAACATATGTTGCTTGTAATTTTAATGCAATGTTCTTGCATAATTTCTCATTAACTGTCATCTCTTGAGCGAAGGTTTGTGGCATTCAAATTGTCATTATAACGAATTTTGTCGTTGTATCGAGTGTTGGAATAAAGAGGGTTGACTGTATTTGGAGTTTACAGGGAAGATTCAGATCAGACGCCGCAGTTCATGGCTCTTGATCAGGATCTACAATGTTTGTCAATAATCGTACAGTTTTAAGACGTTTAAATGCATCAGTTTGAGCGGTAAAGTGGACTTCCCCAGAGGCTTATAATTCTGGGCCCAGTTGTTCAAAGCGTGGTTAGCTTAACGAGCTCGTTAAGGGTCATTTCGTTAATTGTTTAAGCGGATTCAATATACAATATTCTGATATTTTTGTTGAAAAAATGTGAGTAGTTTTTGCACTGCAAAAGCTACTCACATTTTTTCAGCAAAAATTTCAAAATATTTGCGTATCACTCGATGTAAATTTTAACGAATCGTTAGCTAACGACGTCGTTAGCTTTGAACAACTGGGCCCTGCTTAAGAAGAATTGTTTATGATTCTACTTTAGTAGAATTGCTTATAATTCTAATTTTAAGTAGATTTATAAGCCTCTGACTCCCCATAAAGAATTGCATTCGACTGGCGCAAAGTAACCCGACTTCTTCAACCTCAGCTCATTTATGCCGAATAAACTCATCTACTTTATTGATTTGGACCAGTCTATTTCCAGTAAAATAGGTGTCTGTCTATTGATATTATTACAATGATTTATAGAAATTCCTGCATTTAACAAACTGATGGCTTCTGATCAGAGTCTATACTGTTTTCCACTGTCCCTTATGTGGGACGCTAGGCACAAATGGGTATATTAAGAAAAAAACGAAAATAACTCGAAATCAAAATTTGTTTATGTAACTGACTTGGACATTCAACTGACTATGCGGGCACTTTGACAATTGATCAAATATGGACATAGTTATTGTATATACGTACATAAAAAAAAAAACATGTACAGAAACTAACATAAGATGCAATTTTGTAGACTACATGTCAAATCTGTTATAAGTCGGTGTATTTTATTATTATTATTATTATTATTATTATTATTATTATTATTATTATTATTATTATTATTATTATTATTATTATCAATGCCTTCTTTACTGTCGAACTGTCCAAAGCTGAATGTCTTTCTCAGCAAAACGTCCTCACCTGCACATAACCGAAAAATGCGCCATAGCACTCATTCCGATTATTACTCAAGGGATATTAATTTTCTTTTTATCTAAAAACAGAACTCAAGCAAATTACATTTGTTCATATTTTATGACAAGAATAAAAAGTAGGTAAAACAAACAATTTAGGGTATATACGATCATTATTGAAGCCCTGGAGGGCAATTTTGAATTAAGATTAAAGACTTATGACTCATGAGTTTTGAGTTATGACTTGTGACTTGTGAGTTATGAATTGTGACTTTTGAGTTATGACTTGTATAATCTTGCTGATAAGAAAAAAGTGTCACCACTTCCTTTATATAGGCAGCACACGACAGCTATATATTTATCGTTTTATTTCCAAGGAAATAGTTTTTGACATTTCATGCAAATTGCAAGTTTTGAGTTATGATTTGTGGCTTTTGAGTTATTACTTATATGGGTATGCATTATTATTCTGCGAAGCGGTTCTAACGAGTACCCACAATCTATGTTTTGAGCAGAAATATGAAAAATATCAGAATTTTTATTTGAAAACTTTCACTATTGGTGGTGAAATTTTCAATATATTTGAATAGGCGTGTTTTCGTAATGATTTGTTCGGATTTATGGCAAACTCTTGAAGAGTGCATAATGTAACGAAAAATTAGTGTGTGCACAAAACATGTCCAGTTTAGTAAATGTTTTATCGAAAATGCGAGCCCGATACATATTATTCTGGTTATTGTAGATACCTCGACCATTTAGGTTTTAATTATTAATGTTAACTGAATATGCACATGCTGAATATCCACTGCGTTTCGAAAGCCTGATTTTTCGAATGACTGATAGTCCATATGACACAGAATTTGATGCAGTAAGTACGAAAGACCGGTAGTGTCATTTCAACTACATTAATTCAAGGTTTCAACTTCACGAATTCACGATTTCAGCTTCACGAATTCACGAATTCAACTTCACGAATTCACGAATTCAGCTTCACGAATTCAACTTCACGAATTCAACTTCACGAATTCACGAATTCAACTTCACGAATTCACGAATTCAACTTCACGAATTCCACTTCACGAATTCAACTTCACGAATTCACGAATTCAACTTCATGAATTCACGAATTCAACTTCACGAATTCCACTTCACGAATTCAACTTCACGAATTCACGAATTCAACTTCACGAATTCACGAATTCAACTTCACGAATTCAACTTCACGAATTCAACAGTTGAATTCGTGAAGTTGAATTCGTGAATTCTTGAAGCTGAATTCGTGAATTCTTGAAGTTGAATTCGTGAAGTGGAATTCATGAAGTTGAATTCGTGAATTCATGAAGTTGAATTCGTGAATTCGTGAAGTTGAATTCGTGAAGTGGAATTCGTGAAATTGAATTCGTGAATTCATGAAGTTGAATTCGTGAATTCGTGAAGTTGAATTCGTGAATTCGTGAAGTTGAAATCGTGAATTCGTGAAGCTGAAATCGTTAATTCGTGAAGTTGAAACCTTGAATTAATGTAGTTGAAATGCCACTACCGGTCTTTCGTAAGTAAGTGAATGTTCTGAATTTCATAAAACCATAATTAGTCATACAGGATCCGTGTAACTAGTTACTGACGAAAATACGTGTCTTCATTATCGATATGACGTCGGTTGCAAGGGATGCATATGGAACGCCTTTACTGCCTCCTGGTGACTGATTTCATGCTATTGTGTGAACTCTTCGCTATATCTTGTGCTTTCATCATTATATCCTGTGCTTTAACTATTATATTGGATGCAGTTGATATTAACTTATGTATACATACCATTATATCATAGGCAAACGTCATTGTATCTCGTGCTTTAATCATTATATTGGATGCAGTTGATATTATATTATCTAAACATACCGTTATATCATAGGCAAACATCATTGTATCCTGGGCTTATCATTATATTGGATGCAGCTGATGTTATATTATGTATACAAACCATTATATCATAGGGTAATGTCATTGTATCCTGTGCTTTAATCTTTATATTGGATGCGGTTGATATTATATTATGTATACATACCGTTATATCATAGGCAAACGTCATTGTATCCTGGGCTTATCATTATATTGGATGCAGTTGATATTATATCATGTATACAAACCATTATATGATAGGCGAACACCATTGTATCCTGTGATTTTTTTTCTTGATGCCGGGTGCAAGTAATATTTTATTATTCATGCACAGGATTATATCAAGGGTAGACATTATTGGATCTTGTTATTTCATCATGATGTCGGTAGCAGATACTATTATACTATGCATAAATATGATTATATCATATGCAGACATTATTGTGTCCTGTGATTTTATAATTATGTTGGGTATACATGACAATAAGTTGTGTAAACGTACCGCTATATTACAGACAAATTTCATTTTATCCTGGAAAAACTTCATTATGTTCTGGGCAAATCCCATTATGTCGGAACAGGCACCACTATATTCTGGGGAAACGGTATTATGTTTTCCATATTTATCGTTATATCTTTGGAAATCATCATTGTATGGTGCCACTTTACTGTCTCTTTGTGCGTGTATAAATGTTGTTATGCCAAGTCATCATTATATCCTGGTCAAACATTGTTATGTCCTGGGCTGTCATCATTATGTCCTAAGCAAACAACATGTCATCATTATGCGATGGGTAGCCACCATTATGTCTGTGGCAAACATCATTTATTATTGCCAGTTGAAGTGTATGGTGGCATATTTCTGCAACGAGATAGCTAGATAGCTATCACTCGCGATAATTTAAATAAATATCGAGATAGTTTTACGCTTTTTGAAAACTTTTTCTAGATAGTTTAAAGTTTCCTTGAAATATTAATGCGATAATTAAAAATTTCTACCTCGCTTTTTTGTGTTTGTGCCCAGAGCTGCCATGAAGTAGCTAGATAGCTATCGCGATAATTTCAGAAACTATCAAAAAAAATCCTGAAACTTCCTGAAAATATTATGTTGATAAAGTTTTCTGCAAATATTATTGTGATGATTTAAATTATTATTTCGATATTTCCGCTATGAATACCGGAATGGGCCTAACCGGAATGAACCAAAACGAATGCGGGATGTTCATGTTAGTAGTAGTAGTAGCAGTAGTAGTAGTGCTATTATTTATTTGCTGAAATAGATTGTTTCCTCCCTAGTTGAGTGTTTTTTACTTGTTATATCGAATATGGAAGAAATAATTTAAAAATAAAATGAGTTGGATAGATCTCAGTACATAAGTAGTTCCACGTGATCTTGCTACATTATTAATTTCACGGCCCTTGGAAACATCCAGAACCGTCCACTCATCTATAAGCAGAAACACACACAATAATAACAAATGTGTTCCAAAATACAGATATCTATTTATAGATGAATAAAAAATGGCGGAAATATCGAGAAAATAATTTAAATGTTTTAATTTAATTTAAATCAATTTAAATGATCGCAATAATATTTCCAGGAAACTTTAGATTATCTAGATAATCTTTTCAGGAAACTTAGAGCTTTCGCGATAATTTCTGAAATCATCGCGGTAGCTATCTAGCTATCTCATGGCAGATCTGAGCACAAACGCAAAATAAATGAGATAATAATTCTAAATTATCGCAATATTTCCGGGAAACTTAAAACTATCAAGATAATATTTTCAGAAAATTTAAAGGTTATTACGATATTGTTTTAATTACCGTGATAACTATCTAGCTATCTCGTGGCAGAAATATGCCACCATACACAGGATATAATTTTGAAATCACGCAGAACATTGAAGCTTGTCCATGATATAACAATATGTACGTTTGATATAATGATAAAATACAGGATACAATGGTCTTGTAGCAGAACGGCTAAGAGCCATATTTTCAATGGATTGTGCTATTCCGGATACAAGCATGGTTTTTGGCACAGTTGTAGACCATGACCGACTAAGCATTTTAGATATAGAACCACCTTGACAAATGTGTACTGCGCATGCGCAGTGCATTTTCGCGCAACCCGTTTTTGGTATAAACATGAAAATTGTGTAAGATACAACACCATGGCCTACCTTTTTATAAGAATAATGAAACTTGGTACAGTTGCATAGCTTGACTGACAAAGCGTTTCCAGATATACAGCTCACTTGGAAAATGTATATTGCGCATGCGCAGTCCATTTTTTGTTGAATGCGCGGTCCATTTTGCTTGTTTTGGTCTGTCACCGAACATGCGTTGAATTGTAATAGGTGCAGTTAAACTATGATTTAAGCGTACCGTTCTTGAAACATTTTCATAAATACTGGCATATCAATGTTTCAGCACCCAACAGCTGAAAATAAGGGCCAATCTCGTGATGTCGTAGTCATTGAAATATCTTCAACCAGCAAGGCCATTAACACATTACAAGAATCGTACACAACTGTACCGCCTTTGATTCTCCCATCATCTACTCCCGTGGTACCGCCCCAAAATGGCGATCTTATAGGAAACGGTATGTCTTTACCAAATGCCTTTCAATGCGAAAAAAGCTGGCTAGAAAATGTTTTCGAAAAACTGACGCAGGGCGACGTACAAAAGGATGAATACATATCTTGGGCAGCTTACCATGCCAGTTTACATAATGAGCTGTCTCAAAGTATTTCTCTTGGAGCTATGCTCCCCTTGTTTAAGGAACAAGCTCACTCTCCTGCAATGATAAGGCACTCAATGAGTGTTGTTAGAAAGGCAGTCCAATTTCTCAACCCCAGCCAAATTCCAGTGTTACCTTTGATCAACCCCTCTATGCCATTGCCAAACAAGTACAATGGAACTGGCCAGAGCAATTTGGTGAAGACCAATTTGTGGTGATGTTAAGAGGTCTTCATATCGAGATGGCAGCTTTCAAAGTCCTCGGTGGATGGCTGGATGGCAGTGGTTGGACAGACTGTCTTGTACAAGCAGGGATTGCTAAAGTTGGTATGGCAGATTCTTTCCTTAAAGCCAGCCACATAACTAGGACTAGGCATGCTCATCAGGTAGCAGCCGCTGCATTGTTTATTTTACAAAAACATGCATATGAAGAGTACAAGACTGCAGCCAGCCCCGATGACATGTTAGACTTTGATGGCTGGTGTTTGCAGCAGCAACAGGCTATCCCACAGTTTAAATACTGGAGTCTCACTCTCGAATTGATACTCACCATCTTGATTTTCGTCAGATTCTCCGGACGTCCGATTTCGGTCTATACATCGACTCACTGACACAGCTTGCACCTTGGCTGTCAGCATTGGATCACACTAATTATGCAAGGTATTTACCAGTTCATATACGGGATATGATTGGTCTTGAATCAAAACATCCAGAAATCGCAAACGAGTTTAAGGCTGGCAAGTTTACGATTCAGAAAAGTCAGAGATTCTTTTCCGCAGTCGCGATAGATCACGCACGTGAACAAAACAACGCATATGTCAAGGGGGATGGAGGAGCTGTGGGTTTAACAGAAAATCCCGGTGCACTCCGTCGATGGATGCTGGCGGGTCCAGAGATCACAAGAATAATTGCTGAATTTGAAGACCAGCTAACGACTGAAGATGTCGATGAAACACGTCACCATGAACAACAGGAAGCCATTCAGAAAACATTCTTTGAACAAGTGACTGCTTTGGTATCCTACTTCGAAGAATCTGGTAATCCATTTCTGGAAGCAAGTAGTGATATAATATCTCTTGACACGAAAGATATTGCTGACTCAGCCATGCGGAAAACTGTAGATGAATCAAACGAATCGGTCAGGAGCAGTTTGATACATTTGTTGAGGAGAGGCTCTTTCACAGAACGACGCCACTGTATGACAGTATACCAAGAAATAAGTTGGTACTATTTAACAGTCAGGATAAGAAGGCGCAACCGAAAGGCAAAACTGAGCTTGCCCTTGCCAAGAATGACACTGCTCTATTTTCCAAACTATACATCGGATGTCAGCATAGAGGTGGTGATGTTGATGAATTCTTCAAACACGAGAACCAAGCCTTTCCACCGTCTTTGTCTGACTCTGGAAAATTACGATTCTCTACAAAATCAGATTTACTTCCCAGCAAGCAAAAAATATAGGACCCACATTGGCCCTAAATGGGTATTTATATGGGTCCTACATGGGCAACCCATAAGGGACTCATGTGGGATTTGCAACAGGGTTACATGTTGGACCCACATGGGCAAAGCCATGTGGGAACTATATGGGTCCAGTATGGGAAAAATCAACCCACATTTATCTTCCAGAAAAACAATTTGTACACATTTTTACACAAATGATTATAAGTCCCCAGTCCCAGCCCATTTGATGGACTGGTAAGGTCCCAACCGATAGAGACCTATGTACGTGTGCAAGTTATTGCCTTAAAAATATAGGCGTCTTTTTTAATAGTTGGAAATTGTTGTTGTTGTTGTTGTTGTTGTGCGGATTTTTAACGCTACCAGGCACCCGAGGCACATAGAGGCAGCGGCGATTGCTATGATGTACATGTATTTGTACAGTCTTGCTTTCATGGATCACCCATGCACACTTGGTGCCGCTGTCTGTCACCAAGCGCCGCCCTGTCCACTTTATACTCAACCCAGGGCACGTCGAGTATGAGCTAGGCGTAATAATGGTCTGAATAGTTGGAAATGTTGGCATCATGCGTATTTATATATACCTCTCAATTTTAAAAATAATAGGGACATACGAGTTAAAATAAAAATATGACCATGAATCGACGTCCATGTCGGGAAAATAGTTAAGATAAATTTAATAGATACTTTCATTTTGTAATGAACTAACTATTATTTTTATTTTATTATTATCATTATTATTTGCATTTATATCAGGAAATTTACTATTTTTTGATATTATGTTTAAATAGTGGTAGAGTTGTTCCCCTTAATACCCATATGGGTCCCATACAGTAATGGGAGGTCAACATTGGAACCATAGAGGTCCAATATCTGTATCACATGGGAGCCATTTGGGCCCCAATTATGTATCTAGAAAATATCACTTTTCCAGGATTATTTCATATTTTATCTCGGGGGTCCCATATATTGAAATGTATTTTTATAGTTATCAAATTTTACCAATATGGGACCTATAAGGGTCTTATATGGGCAAAAAAGCCTATATGGGGCCCAAGTAGGACCCAAATGGGGATAAATGCCCCGAATCTGCCCATATGGTTCCCATATATACGTGTTTGCTGGTCAAAGTTTACCAATATGGGACCTATATAGGTCTTATATGGGCAAAAAAGCCTATATGGGGCCCATGCAGGACCCGAATGGGATAAATGCCCAGATTCTGCCCATATGGGTCCCATATATACATGTTTGCTGGGTTGTCTGTTTTGAGACACTTGTCCCTTTTGTGACAGAATCTCCTCAGGAAATAAGTGCAATCACTTTAGATGGGGCCGCAATTGTTCAGATGCTCAAACCTATTGGAGTTACCACATTTGAACAATAGGCCCAAGATATTTTCAAACCATATATCATGTAGCAACTAAATGCAGTTGACCGAGTAGATATCGTCTGGGACACATATAAAGTTGACAGTTTGAAGTCCTCAACACGAGAGAAGCGTGGAAAAGGGATCCGTCGAAGGGTTACCCCGTCAACAGCCGTTCCAAAGAACTGGCAAGATTTCTTGCGCGTTGATGACAATAAAGAATAATTATTCCACTATCTCTCACAGGTTTCTTCTGCTTGGGCGTCCGATTCAAACAAGGAGATCGTGGTCACAGACGGTATTGAAGTGTTAGTTTCTCCAGTTCGAGATAGAATCTACAACATCGCTTGCTCCATGTTTGCATGAAGAGACAGACACAAGGATGTTTGTTCATGCTGCAGATGCAGCGAGCAGAGGGCATAAGAAAATGATTGTTCGCACTGTTGATACAGATGTTGTAGTGCTAGCTGTGTCTGTCTTTGAACAACTTGGAATAGATGAACTTTGGCTTGACTTTGGTGTTGGAAAACATCGAAAATACATTGCATCTCATTTAGTGGCACAAGCGATAGGAAGAAGGAAATCTAAATGTCTTCCATTCTTCCACGCGCTAACACGCTGTGACACAACCTCTTCCTTCCTTGGCCATGGTAAACGGAGTGCTTGGGAAACTTGGGTAAGCGTCCCTGAAGTATCAGAAAGCTTTGAGCAACTATGCAAAGCTCCAGAAAGGCCATCTACAGCTTGTTTATCAAGCATTGAACATTTCGTCATACTACTGTATGACGGAACAAGTACTTGCACAAGTATTGACTTTGCTAGAAAGCAATTATTTACAAAGAAGGGTCGATCAATGGAAAGGCTTCCTCCTACGCAAGCAGCATTGCACCAACATATTCTGAGAGCAGCGTATCAGGGAGGCCATATCTGGGGACAAGTGCTGAATCTCTCGCCAGCATTACCAAGTCCAGAAGAGTGGGGTTGGATGAAACAGGAAATTGGATTGTTTTGTCCACTATGGACCACAATTCCACAGGCATCATTAACTTCACTTGAATTAGTAAGGTGTGGCTGTCTCCAGGGTTGCAAAACTAAGCGTTGTAATTGCAACAAAGCAGCCCTGCAATGCACGGCTCTTTGTGCCTGTGACGGTGGCTGTGATAGTTAAGGTAACTGCCATTAGGTCTTTGCCTTTCTGTGGCTATGTCTATCTAAGCACAAAATCAAAAACAGTTTCTGAAGCGCAAAACAAATTTCAGAAGTTTCATGTACTTTTTTTCTGCGCATGCGCACCCCAAAAACGTCGGGGGACCAAACTAAGTGTGTGTTTATTCGTGTTGTTGTAAATGATCTCCAAAAATATAACAGGCACAATTTTATGAAATGATCAAATCAGATATTCTTAGACATTAGGAAGTTCAAAGTCGCGAGTTTAGGTGCAAAAGTTGATGAAACCATTGGTGACAGAAATGTAATGTTTTGCGCATGCGCATACATACTTTGTTAGTCAGTGTCCTGTTTCCATTTTCCATCTACTATAACTCGTAAAGCTGTAAGGATGGGCATCATGTAAAACATGTATATCTGTTTAAAAGAAGGCACGCATTTGTCCCATTGATCAGTAAAACGTAGGAGAAATTATACACTAAACCGGAAGTAGGTTTTTGCGCATGCGCAGAACTATCCATCATTGTCAGGGAAATAATTATTATGAAGGCATAATGCACCCTTTGAGTCAAATTTATTGACACTAGTTGCAAGTATTTACCAGTTTACTCAAATTTGGTGCAAATTGTATACACCGGAAGTGAATTTTACTTCGCGCATGCGCAGAGGAAATTTGTCAAGGTGGTTCTATATCAGAAAATCATCGGCTTAGCAACCTTAACAATTGTGGAATGTTTCATGCTTGTATCCGGAATAGCACAATCTTGGCTCTTAGCCGTTCTGCTATGTCCATGATAGACTGGTATGTATCCATAATTTAATATTGACAGCATCCAAAATAATGATGGAATCATATGATACAGTGATGTTTTTCCATAACATAATGTCAATTACACTCAACATAATGACGACATCACAGGATGCAAAGACGTTTGCCCATGCCAGAATACTATTAGTACATAACACAATATCAGCTGCATCCAATATAATGATGAAAGCACAGGATACAGTGATGTTTGCCTATGATATATTGGTTTGTATACGTACTATAATATCAACTGCATCCAATATAATGATCAAATCACAGGATACAATGACGTTTGCCTATGATATAATGGTTTGTATACATAATATAATATCAACTGCTTCCAATATAATGATCAAAGCACAGGATACAATGACGTTTGCCAATGATATAATGGTTTGTATACGTAATATAATATCAACTGCATCCAATATCATGATTAAAGCACAGGATACAATGACGTTTGCCTATGATATAATGGTTTGTATACGTAATATAATATCAACTGCATCCAATATAATGATCAAAGCACAGGATACAATGACGTTTGCCTGTGATATAATGGTTTGTATATGTAATATAATATCAACTACATCCAATATAATGATCAAAGCACAGGATACAGTGATGTTTGCCTGTGATATAATGGTTTGTATATGTAATATAATATCAACTGCATCCAATATAATGATCAAAGCCCAGGATACAATGACGTTTGCCTATGATATAACGGTATCTATACATATTATAATATCAACTGCATCCAATATAATGATTAAAGCACAGGATACAATGACATTACCCTATGATATAATGGTATCTATACATATTATAATATCAACTGAATCCAATATAATGATCAAAGCACATGATACAATGACGTTTGCCTATGATATAATGGTATGTATACATAACATAATATCACCTGCATCCAATATAATTGTTAAAGCACAGGATATAATGATGAAAGCACAAGATATAACGAAGAGTTGACACAATAGCAAGAAGGCAGTCACCAAGAGGCAGTAAATGCGTTCCATAGATGCATAAATATTCTAAAGTATTTGTTTACTCGAGCTATTGGAAGAATTTCCCCAAGGACTAAAAACAATATCGAATTAGCCACGGTAAACGAGCCATTGGTGTTCGAGTCATTGCAGTCTACTGTATAAAGTTGTAATTAAATTATAATCATGGAGGCAGAATACTATTGTTCATATTACTGTTAGTCTGCTAAACTCACTCCGAAAAAAGGCCCAATCAGGTAACATTTGAATTTCAGTATAGCTGCCCAGCAGAAACACAACGATGAAACAACGTCATGTCAATTCATCGTTGAGTCAACGTCGAGCACAACGTCGATTCAAAGAAAATCAACCACAAGATGTTAAATCTACAGTACTTCGACGTTGTTTCTACGTTGTGTGTCCGCTGGGTATACGTTCAAAGCATCGTTAGCTTAACGGGCTCGTTAGTGGTCAAAATGTAAATTGTTCTAGTAAGTACAATAGCTAATTCAAATGTAAATGCAAAAGCTACTTATATTTTTTTCAGCAAAAAAAATTAGCGTGTAAGCAATATTTAATGATCAAAGTTTTAACGAGACGTTAACTAACGACATCGTTAGTTTTGAACACCTGGGTCCTGATAATTAATTAATCTTTACTACTATATGGGCGAATCTAACAGACGACAAATGGATAAAATTGTCCTTATATTTCGTTTATAACGAAAGCAACAAAGCAAATACATTATTTGTGTTGGTCACATCTGCCATCGGTAGCTTTCCTCATGTACATCACGAAAACATGCCTATATAATTTTGTCCCCCTTAAACCCCACCTTTATATAGTAAAACTGGGGTTTACAGGGGTATACATTATTTTTCTTATTTCTGCTGAAAACATAGATTATGGTACTCGTTAGAACCACCTCGTCGAGGCGGTCCTAACGAGTACCCACAATCTATGTTTTGAGCAGAAACATGAAAAATATCAGAATTTTTATCTGATTTTTTTTATTTTTTGATGGTAAAATTTTCAGTATATTTGAATAGGCATGTTTTCGTAATGACACGGTCAATTATTTTGTTGCCTGCTGAGGAAATTGTAATCTTACGTAAAAAGAATGCAAAAGAAATGCAAACAGGGCAACTACAATGTTATATGAGCCGGACACAGCATATTCTACAACATTGTATGTGCGTCCAGCGAAGACTGAGATCAGTCTGCGCATCCGCGCTGGCTGATCAGAGTTTTCGCTGTCTGCTTGAAGACTCTTCGGATCCTTTGTTATCCACAGAGTGCCCCGCGAAGACTGATCAGACTGCGCAGATCTGATTCTTCGCTGGACGTATATGTAATCTTGCAGGAACTGCTGTGCCGCGGCTCGTTTGTCTTAAGTGCGAAAGAAAACAAACTAATCAAAGCACTGACAGCACTGGTGGGTCGATTGTCTCTGAGTGTAGAATGAGAAAATAGTCCTGAACGGGGCCTTAAGCTTGTTTCGTTTAACTCTTAACTTCCTGTAATTAAAGCAAACATTGCAGACCTTGAGTTTGCACTGTTTGCCAATTGGTCAATGATTATCAACACCTTAAAGGGGAACGCAATCCTAATATAAAATATATTTCACAACGAAGAGCTTAACAAACAGTAAACATTGATACAAATTTGATCAAAACGGCCAAACAGTAACAAAGTTATCATTGTTTGAAGGATTTAATATGGCCGACATCGCCGCCGCCATTTAGAATATTCAATGAGATTTTTAAGAAATATTAAACTTTAAAATTTTGTATTATTTAAATTACAAAAGCATTTGTCTCTATAAAATAAATTTCTTACCACTTCAGGAAAACATGTTTAGAAACATTAAGACAAAATATCCATCTATATACAGTCGACTCTCGTTATCTCGAATTCCAAGGGATCCTCTGAAACACTTCGAGATATCCGTACCTCGAAATATCAGAGTTGCAGAAATGAGGAAAATAATAAGTCGAACAACCACATCTAACAAATGAATATGTAATTTGACTCCTGAAGTTAAAGACATATTGAAAATATTGTGGAAAAGAGATTTCTCCTCTTTTCCACAATATTTTGTTACCTGTTCTTAGATTTTCATGTTTAAGCAGGGACCAGATTTTCACTTCGAGTTAAGCGGTTATTCGAGATATGCGAGGTCGAGATAACGAGAGTCGACTGTACTGTTTATTTTATTTATGCATATTAAATTAGGGCTATGTCTCGTCACAAAGCCTAAAATGGCGGCCTCCATGACGGTTGGTTTTCAAATATTTAAACTTCAGTAACTTTCTTATTTGCTGGTCAATTTTGGATCAAATTTGCATCAAAATTTACGGCTTGACAAATTCTTTCCTGATAGACACACTTTCTTTCTATGTTCCTTTCCTTTAAAGAAAATATAGATTAAATATATTTTATTGCATAAACACAATAGGATTAGACATGAGTTATACAACATTAGAAAGCCCTCTCCCTAATTAAAATGACATAGTACAAATGGTACAGTGGTGAACATGTAACTTTTCATAAACAAATACAAGAAATGAAACGTTAACTTCATACACTTCGTCATAAGCAATAGCGACATCTGTTTCAAACTACAATCCGGAAATATAGTCAATCATTATATGAACTAATGGAGAATACACGCATTACTTTTTATCCAAATTCATAGCTATCTTTTGATGAATGGTAGAATAGCAGTTGTAATGCACTTACTCCTTTCGTTGCTATATGTTCTACAACCATTCAGTATTACATCTAATGTTATAGTTGGAATGACCCCGAAAATCTCTAATGAGGTTTCGGCATTGTATTTCAAAGAACCTGCATTCAAAGAAATAGTATTGCGCATTTTCGACGTGAGCACCACAGCTACAGGTTAATGAGGAAACAGTGTATACTCTTCAAAGATCAGCATTTACATCACGATAACATGCCTATATAATTTTGACCCCCTTAAACCCCACTTTTATATAGTAAAACTGGGGTTTACAGGGTTAGACATTATTTTTCTTATTCCTGCTTAAAATAGATTATGGGTACTCGTTAGAACCGCCTCGACGAGGCGGTTCTAACGAGTACCCACAATCTATGTTTTGAGCAGAAATATGAAAAATATCAGAAATTTTTATCTGAAAATTTTCATTTTTATGTGGTATTTGTTGTTTTTTTGTTGTTGTTTTTTTTTGGTTTTTTTTTTTTTTTTTTTTTGTTTGTTTGTTTTTTCGTATATTAGAAAGGCATGTTTTCGTAATGAATCGCTGCAGTTATGACGTATTCTTGTTAACATTACATTAGATTTTCTTTCAACGGTACCAGGACACCATTGACCTTATCATTGTGGTTGCATAACTTAGCTTTAAAATCTGATATCGTTTCAGAATCACGTACCGATAGATCAAATTCATTCCAAAGTCACATTGTAGTTGTGAAGAATGAATTGTCGAAAAAGCATAGTCGCGAGAAAGGTATATGAAAGTTTTGATTACTTCTAAGATTATAATTAGTAGTATCGTTTATCTGGTTTGGAAGAAGATCAGGGCCCAGTTGTTCAAAACTAACGATGTCGTTAGTTAACATATCGTTAAAACTCTGGGCCCTGTTGTTCAAAGCTAACGACATCATTAGTTAACGATTCGTTAAAATTTACATTGAGTGATATGACCCTTAATGATCTCGTTAAGCTAACGACGCTTTGAACAACTGGGCCCTGATCACTAAATATGGCATATATGCTGACATTTTCGCTGAAAAAAATGTGAGTAGCTTTTGCTTTACATATTTTTTTTCAGCAAAAATACCTGTGAATAAGATATTGTACTTACTAGAACAGTTGACATTTTGACCACTAACGGGCTCGTTAAGCTAACGACGCTTTGAACAACTGGGCCCTGATAAGTATGATGGAGCATCATTATGTACTATTTTATACATTAAATTCAGTTTCTTACTTTTTCGTCTGTCGGCACATGTATCCCAACCAATTTCAAAATATAAGGAGTTAATAGATGAAAATATTGTTTGTCCAATTACAATTTTTGCTATATTTAATTGTACCTGTTCCAGTCAGTTTGCGATGTTGCAACAAATGCTTTACTCTGATTCGCATCTAAAAGAAATACAAAAAGACACAGAGCACAGAATTTATCATTTTTATATGCACCAAGACTTTTTTCCGCGGCGGGGTGGGAGCGTGGGGGAGAGTGGGCGCTTGTTGGTCAGCTTGAACAAAAAAGTGATGAGAAAGGATGTTTCTATTTCAGTCTGGGCAGTGCGCAGACTGAAAAGCAGTGGGAAAAGAGTATGTTTTCACGAGTCTGCTAAAAACGCTGTGTTTTGAGGTGGGGGTGGGGATGGGAGTGGGGTGGGATAAATAAAACCTGATGACCATTGTATACAATGAGGAGCATTTATCCGAAACGACCTCGATTTTATCTTTGTCCCAACTTTTCTGTATTAAGATACGCCTTTGAATGGTTTCCCGCTTTTGAACGTATAATCTTACATCTGTGTTTATGCAACGTAAAAAGTTTGCTGTGGCATTGTACAAATCAAGCAATTTATCAGTAAGTTGTTTTACATGTCTGCCGTGAAAAGGAGTACTTCTCTTATCACACAGTGTAAAGGGTTACTTTTTTTAAGAGAAAACAGTGAAAAGGGTATCATTTTTTTTATATTTCGAGCACACTGTTTAGGGTATGTTTCGCAACGATTTGTTCAAGGATTGGTACCAAACTGATCAGTAAGTGCATCGCTCACTTCCCCTCACCGCAACCCCCACCGCATCCCCAACCACCATTGCCCCCGTTACCCTACCGCCCTCGTTTTTTTTTTACCTTTGACACTTATCTTTTTAAAGATATGTCTTGTGTGGACGTAGTCTTATAACAGTTTGTTCCAGGGCGGGTCTTTTTTCGTGTTATGTGTTTATGTGTTAGTTGCATTCGGAGCTGTATTGTTCAGTGCTTTCGTTCCATAATATAGAGATCAAACATGGTTTTTCATGCATTAACATTCGCCAGGTCCCGTGGGACGTGTTGAAAACCGAGGCCGACGGCCGCGGTTTTCAACACCTCCCAAGGGACCTGGCGAATGTTAATGCACTGAAAAATCATGTTTGATCGCTGTTATTGCATAAAAACTGAAAACATTTTGCTACTTTTCGCGTTATTTCTTGCACTATTTTGTTTCACCTTTTCACCGATGTCGCGCGAACGCTATTTTCATGGACTATGCTCGTTCTAAGGCCGGGCAGTACACATCTCGTGACGGCAGCAATTCTGTGGCCACGGTACGAGCATATTGAAAGTTGCGTAGCCGTGCGTTAACAGCGCGTGAATTGCCTTGTTAATACACGGCTTTTCGCCGGTTAACGCACGGCTTTTAATAACGTGCGACACTGCTTTTTATGCAATAATTCTGTTTTGGAGTGGGTTGTACAGCCGGTCCTCCATCCTGGAGACCTCCACGCTGAGAACGATTATCTCCACCGTAGGAACACTCTCTTCATGCAGTTACAGCTATACTTAGACTGGTTGCTTTTGTGAATTTTCGCAGGGTCGTTTTGCTTTTGCAACCTGAAGAATTCTTAGAGATTGATTAAATGTTTATCTTTGCCAATTTGTAAGCTCTGAAAGTTGTTTTCAGTAGAAGAACGAGAGACGCCCATATAAATAACAACTATCTATATGTTTGAAGTTGTGAATAGAGAATCTTCCTAATTTCATGGGAAAAGTAGTACTTGTAGAACAGTGTTATAATAAGAGAAAGCACACTACAAGAAGAAGCCATTAAATGTAAAAAAAAAAAAAAAAAAAAAAAAAAAAACAACATATCTTGCAGTTTCATCACGAAAACATACCTATATAATACTGACCTCCTAAAACCCCAATTTTATATAGTAAAAGTGGGGTTTACAGGGGTATACATTATTTTTCTTATTTCTGCTCAAAAAACATAGATTGTGGGTACTCGTTAGAACCGCCTCGACGAGGCGGTTCTAACGAGTACCCACAATCTATGTTCTGAGCAGAAATATGTACAATATCAGAATTTTTATCTGAAAATTTTCAGTTTTTGGGGTTATTAAATTTTCAGTATATTTGAATAGGCTTGTTTTCGTAATGTAGCGCACTTGAGTCTGAGAACTTGTTAGAATCAGCTTAGTAAACTGTTCTAATGTGATTTGCATCATAGAAACTCTGTTTAAAAAATATGAGAAAATGTACTTTATGACACAGGCACCAGGTTAAGACTGGAATTATCCTACATGTTGGCTTTTTCAAATAGACAGTGAACATTGATAAGGCATAGCTCCAAATAAGAGAGGGTATTAAAATAATATTTTTCTTAGTTTTCCATGAAAACATACGTTGTGGGTATTCATTAGAAATACCTTTGTGGGACACTTTTAATGAGTACCCACAACAATCGTTTCCTGGAGGAATAAGAAAATATATAAGTATTTTTTCATTACGAAAACACGCCTATTCAAATATATAGAAAATTTCACCTCCAAAAACTGAAAATTTTCAGATAAAAACCTTTTTTTTTCCATATTTCTGCTTTGAGTAAAAATAAGAAAAATAATTTATACCCCTATAAACCCCAGTTATACTATATAAAAGTGGGGTTTAATGGGGTCAAAATTATATAGAGATTTTTTCGTGATGTGGTTTAAGAAAATATATAAGTACTTTTTCATTACGAAAACACGCCTATTCAAATATATAGAAAATTTCACCTCCAAAAACTGAAAATTTTCAGATAAAAACCTTTTTTTTTCATATTTCTGCTTTGAGTAAAAAGAAGAAAAATAATTTATACCCCTATAAACCCCAGTTACACTATATAAAAGTGGGGTTTAATGGGGTCAAAATTATATAGGGATTTTTTCGTGATGTGGTTTAAAAAAGTACTCTATCTGGAGATATGTAAGGATATGTGAATGTACAGGCTGATCTAAATCTTCACAGGGCATAGGTACCATGTTGTAAGGTAGCATTTCTCACTGTGTAGTTCAAAAATAAAACAAATCTTCTCAATAAATGTGCGCTGTATATTATAAAGTTGATATGAAATAAAGTTAACATTACAGTCGACTCTCGTTATTTCGAAGTCCAAGGGACTCTCTGAAATATTTCGAGATATCCATATATCGATATATCAGGCTTGCAAAATTCTGGAAAAAATAAACCACATTGTACACATGTAAAATGTAATTTGATTCCTGAAGTTTGAGAAAATACTGTGGAAAAGTGGAGAGCAATTTCTTTTCTTTTCCACAATATTTTGTTGATAGATTTTCATGTTAAATCAGGGACCAGATTGTCTCTTCGAGATAAACGGTTATTCGAGATAAGCGCGATAACGCGAGTCTACTGTACTAGGCTATGGAGGTGTTCTATCTTTTTTATCAACCCTCATATGAGCTTGTGTCTTGGAACTTTTACTACTTCCTTATTTGAAAACTCTTGTGTTTGTTTGATTAAGAGTTGTATATGTGTTTTATAAGGCCTAAGATAAGATATTTTTCAAAAGTAAATATTTAGACCATGTCACAAAAAGGGGCTTTTGCGCATAATCTGAATGGCGAAAGGACCTTGTTAGATGCAGGTCTTTACTTTTCAGAAAGTCGTTTTTTGCTTGACGCTTTACACAGGAAGTAAATTTGCAAATTTTTGCCATGATTTAATGCAAAACCATTTGTCGTAACTACCTATACACAAGACGTTACATTCTGGTCATACGTTTTCAGAAAATCAAATATTTTCACTTTTTCCCATGGTTGTGTGTTGAGGTTTTACAGCCCAGTCAACCCAATAGGGTCATGTCGGGCGCGGTCAATTTACCTAACCACACGTTTACTGGGCAGGCTTAGTCCTCTAGGCGGTTAACCAGTATTGTGCACATTCTTTTGACAGAAACAGACAACTGCCCTTCTTAAATCAGCGGAAGGGAGAGAATGACCGTAGAAAATATTTCATAATCAGTCTCCATGAAGCCGGCCTCGGTGGCTCGGTTGGATGCGCCGTCCGACTGGAGACCAGGAGGTCGCGGGTTCAACCCCCGCCGAGGTCGGCAACATTCTTTCGTGGAGATTGATCATGAAATATTTTCTGCGGTCATTCTCTCCCTTCCGCTGATTCAAGAAGGGCAGTTGTCAGTTTCTGGCGAAAGAATGTGGACAATACTGGTTAACCGCTTAGAGGACTAAGCCTGCCCAGTAAACGTGTGGTTAGGTAAACTGACCGTGCTCGACATGACCCAATTGGGTTGACTGGGCTGTAAAACTCCAACACAAACAAACAATCTCCACGAAAGAATGTTGCCGACCTCGGCGGGGTTTGAACCCTCGACCTCCTGGTCTCCAGTCGGACGGCGCATCCAACTGAGACACTGAGGCCGGCTTATCCCATGGTAAAATGAATGCAAATTATGATGAAATCTGTAGGGTAGGTAATTTGGAGGTGGATTTTCAACTAGTTCCGCTTGTTCAATTTTTCTGAAATTTTCGCATGAATTTTGTAAAACATCAATAAGTCAAATTTAGCAACAACAAGTAAAAATACATTGAATTCTTAGATCACTTTACTATAGAAATTGCATAGGTTAGATCAATGTTTAGCCGTAAAATTAATTTTTGGGTACATATTTGAGAACAAACATATACAAAGAAAAGACAAATGGTTTCTGATAAGATAAGGTCAATCAGAACAAAATATTTTCATTTAAATTAAAACACCAAGCAAACAACGTCTTTCCGAGTGATATCGAAAGGACAGTAGTACGTACTTCAGTATCTAGGCTTCATCTTGATGTATGATAGTGACCCTGATCAGACTATGTTCCATGTTTCTCCACAAAAACATATAAATTTCGATATTCATTAGAAGCCTCTGAGTGGCATCACGAAAACATGCCTATATAATGTTGACCCCCTTAAACCCCACTTTTATATAGTAAAACTGGGGTTTACAGGGGTATACATTATTTTTCTTATTTCTGCTCAAAAAATAGATTGTGGGTACTCGTTAGAACCGCCTCATCGAGGCGGTTCTAACGAGTACCTACAATCTATGTTTTGAGCTGAAATATGAAAAATAACAAGCTCCATATCTAGATCTGTGCTGAAAGTCCAAACTGCATAGGCTCATCTTGATTTTCGGTGTTTGCTTTATGTGTTAGGTACCATTTTTTGCATGATATAGCTGAAATTTATTTTTTAATTCTTAAAGCACTGTGCAAAATTATAGGTGACATTCTATTTTTGTTATTATTTTTTTCACAGAAAATAAGACTTAATATTTCATGCCAATCTTCTACCTAGCGGTAGCAGACAATCATTACGAAAACGTGCCTATTCAAATATATTGAAAATTTCACCACCAAAAAACTGAACACTTTCAGATAAAAATCTGATATGTTGTTCTTATTTCTGCTCAAAACATAGATTGTGGGTACTCGTTAGAACCGCCTCGGCGAGGCGGTTCTAACGAGTACCACAATCTATGTTTTTGAGCAGAAATAAGAAAAATAATGTATACCCCTGTAAACCCCAGTTTTACTATATAAAAGTGGGGTTTAAGGGGGTCAAAATTATATAGGCGTGTTTTCGTGATGTCACATTAAAGATCAAGCCTTAATTCCTCTAAAAAATGAAATAAAACAATAACCTCAAAATGTTGTCTGAAGCAGTTGTGATTAGCACTTTAAGGGCTAATTTTCTTTGACAACAAGATAGTTTTAAGCAAAGCTTTGTAAATGTAAACTTTGCCCAGTGATCTATAATTCTGGCTTTAATTGTCTATTTGACATGATACGTACAGCTGGCCACCAGTAGTCGCAGGTGTTCAGATAAGGTTATATCTTAGCTCATCTGAGCATTTAGGCATTTAGTATAGATAAGCTCCGTTGTCCTTCCGTCGTCCGTCGTCCACACTCTTCAAACCTCTTCTCCTCAGAAACTACTAAGCCAGTCAAAGCTAACATTCATATGAAGCCTCAGTGGGATGGGGAGGGGGGGGGGGGGCGAGCGAAAGCTTGCTCGCCGCATCTGGGTCGCATGACCAAGATAGCCGCCACGCCCATATATGGTAAAAAAATCTTTAAAAATCGGTTTTCCTGGAACTAAAGGGCCAGTGGCCTTTGTGTCTTGTTTGCAGCACTGGGAACATGGGTCCAACAATATTTGAAAAACATTTCGTTAACCATGACCTTTTTTGACGGAAAGTTTTTTTTTTTTTTTTTTTTTTTTTTTTTTAACATAGCCTCATTGACATAAAGGCAAAAAGTAAAAATCTTCTTGTCTGAAACTAGAAGCAAAGGCCTTTTGATACTTGATAGGTAGCTTTATCTTCTCGACCTTTATCAAGGTCGTTCAAATTATAAATAGCCTTGGGGTCAAACATGGCCTCGCCCAGGGCTCACTTTTTTACTGGGAAAAAAATCCCACACTCTTCAAATGTTTTCTCCTCAGAAACCACTGGGCCAATCAAAAGCAAATTACATATGTAGTCTTCTTGGGCGGGAGAATGAAGTTTGTCCGCCACATCTGGGTAACATAATCAAGATGGCCGCCTTGCCTATATATGGTAAAACACTTTAAAATTTTCTTGTCCGGAACCAAAGGGCCACTGGCCCTGGGACTTAATATGCAGCGTTGTGGGCATGAACCCAATAAAGTTTGAAGAAACAAATGATAACCTTGGGTTAACCTTGATCTTTTTACGGAAAGGTCAAATTGTTTTAACATAGACTCCTATAGGCAACACTTCAAAAATCTTCTTGACTGAAACTAAAAGGCCTAGATCTTTGATATTTCGTATGTAGATTTATGTTGTAGACCTTTATTCGGATTTTTTAAAACTATAGCCCTGGAGTAAAATAACCTCGCTTAAGGTGTCACTTGTTTAACATTGACTCATAAAGGGGAAACAATTTAAAACATTTTCTTGTCTGAAAGTAGAAGGCCTAGGGCTTTTGATATTTGGTAACCCACTCTTATGGACCTGTGTAAAGATTGTTCAAATTATAGCCATGGGGTCAAAAATGGCCCCACCCGAGGGCTCACTTGTTTTACATAATAGACTTCAAAAATTAATTGAAGCTTAATTCAATACCAAGTTACTATAGGATACATAGACCAAAGGTTTTTCCAACCGTGCCGGCTACCATACTCGTGGGTTGCAGTCTTTAAAATTGTGACCATAACCTTCCTCTGAACAAAAAGTCTCAGGTGAACTACAGGACCATTGCTATTATTTAGTAATTAGTGTTTACGTTTTTACAATAAAGATTAAAAAAGTACAAATGATTCTAAATTGTTGTTTAAAACTTTCTAGATCAATGATTAAAAAATCACAATTGTTTTTTGTTGTTGTTGCTTTTTTTTTTCTTTTTTTTTTTTTTTTTTTTTTCTCTCTCTCTCTCTCTCTATTAGATCATAATATCAGTAAAGCATATACGCGGTTTTGTGTTAAGCTGTTGTATTCCATTCAACATTATAATGCGGAGCACTTATCAAGTAATGGTTTACACCACTCTAGCACTTTCTTTCAGGGCGGAAAACATTGCTAAAACCTGTTAGATGCTACTCTTGATGAAAAGTTACAACCTTTTTAGCAGTTAAGGGTCTCTGTTGCATCAAATGATTATCTATACTTACTGATTAATATACCCACAAAAGTATATATGTAGTGACTGGTACTATACATTAGTGTTTCCACGGTACTAGTGACGATTGGACGTTTCCACGGAATGCAGTGAGGGTTTCAAAGTCACTGAAAACATAATATATTAAAGTCCCCATAAGAAACAAGTGCAACATTTCTCTGTCTATGTTCTTGCGAGCATTTGGTTTATCACCGTCTCACCAGAAATGTCGATCCTCGCTCACATAAACAGAGGATGATCAACAAAACAGCCAGGTCCCAATACTGGCACTGTATACAGAAGTGATCACATGGTGGAGATGGTTATTACTGGCACTGTATACAGCAGTATTCCCAAGATGCAGACCGTCATTATAGGCAATGTATCCAGTCAGTAGTGTTCCCACGGTGGAGGTGGCTATTACTGGCACTGAAAACAGTAGTGTTCCCACGGAGGTGGTAATTACTGACACTGTACACAGTAATGTTCCTACGGCGGAGGTGGTCATTACCGGTCCTGTAAACAGTAGTTTCAGTGGTGGAGGTTGCTGTTACTGGCATTGTATACAGTAGTGTTCGCACGTTGGAGGTGGCTGTTACTAGCACTGTATACAGCAATATTCCCATGATAGAGACCGTCATTACAGGCAATGTATCTAGTAGTGTTCCCACTGTGATGGTAGCTATTACTGGCCCTGTATACAGTAGTGTTCCTACTGAGGATGTGCTCATTACTGGCACGGTACACAGTAATGTTCCTACGGTAGAGGTGGTCATTACTGATCCTGTATACAGTAGAGTTCTTACGGTGGAGGTTGCTGTTACTGGCACTGTATATAGTAGTGTTCCCACGGTGGAGGTGGCTATTACCAGCCCTGTATACAGTAGTGTTCCTACAGAGTAGGTTGCTGCTACTTGCACTGTACACAGTAATGTTCCTACGGTGGACATAGTCATTAGTGGTCCTGTATACAGTAGAGTTCCAACACACGAGGTTGCCGTTACTTGCACTGTATATAGTAGTTTCCAAAAGTGGAGCTGGTTATTACTGGCTTGGCACTATATTTAGTGGTGCTCCCACGGTGGAGGTGGTCATTACTAAAATACTGTGTACAGTTGTATTCCTATGGTTGAAGTGGTCATTCTCGGCACTATATACAGTAGTGTTCCCACGGTGGAGGTGGACATTACTTAGTGTGCAGTAGTGGAGGGTGTCATAATGGCACATTATATAGTGGTATTCCCAGGATGGAGGTGTTTAATATATACAGTACTGTTCCAACGGTAGTGGTGACTTACAGGCCCTGTAAACAGCAGTGTCCTCACGGTGGAGGTGGCTGTTACTGGCACTATATTCAGTAGTATTCCCACGGTGCAGGTGGTCAATACGGGTACTGCATACACTAGTGTTCTAACGGTGAAGGGTTCATTACTGGCACTGTATCAAGTAGTATTAAAACGGCGGAGTAGGTCGTTACGGGTCATGTATACAGTAGGGTTTCTAAGCTGGAGAAGGCTATTACTGGCATTGTATACAGAAGAGTTCCTGCGATTCAGATGCCAATTAATAGCACTTTTTTACAGTAATGTTCCCATGGTGAAATATTTGTATAGTATACATTAGTTATCCCACAGTTGAAATGGTCATAACAACAGTGTTCTCACGGTGTAGGTGGGCATTGCTGTTGCTGTATACAGTAGTGTTCCTACGACAAAGGTTGTCATTACTGGCACGTTATACAGTAGTGTTCCCACGGTGGAGGAGAACGTTACCGGCGCTATATACAGTAGTGTTTCCACGGTAGAGGTGGCTATTCTCTGGCATTATATTCAGTTGAATTCTCACAGTGGCGGTCGTCAATACTTACACTGTATTCAGGAGTGTTTCCACGTTTGAGCTGGTCATTACTGGCTATGCAAAAACAGTGGTGCTTCCACGGTAGAGGTGACTATTACTGGCATTATATTCAGTAGTGTTCCAACGGTGGAGTGGCCATTACTAGCTCTGTAAATATAGTAGTGTTCACATGGTGGTTAACGGTCATTTTTTGGCACTGTATACACGGTGTAGGCGGCTGTCACTGGCCCTGTATACAGTAGTGTTCCCACGGTGAAATAAAGATTGCCCTTGGAACCAAAGAATATACTACGGATTAGAAAATGGAAGTCTCGGTTTTATTGCGACTCTTCATAAGCAGTAATGATGTTTGCAACACTGCTTACGTCCTCTAGCGTATACCTGAGCAGCTCCATTTTCACATATACCACAATGGGCCCAAGGTGTTATTTATGGCACTGTATACAGCAGTGTTACGGTGGTGGTAGTCATTACCGCTCCTATATGCAGTAGTGTTCCCACGGTGGAGGTGGGCATTACTGGCACTTTATTCAGCAGTGTTCTGACGGTGGAGGTGTTCATTACTGGCATTGTCAATACAATAGTGTTCCCACGGTGAAGAAGGTCATTACCAGTATTATATACAGTAGTGTTCCTACGTTGGAGGTGGCTTTTACTGGCTCTATACTCAGTAGTGGTCTCAAGGTAGAGGTGGTCATTATTGGCACTGTAAATACAATAGTGATCCCAGGGTAATTTCTGGCTCTGTATGCAGTGATGTTCCCACGGTGGAGGTGGAAATTACTTGTACTGTATATAGTAGTGTTCCTACAGTTGAGGTGCTCATTACTTGCACGTTATACAATAGTGTCTCCACGTAGGAGGTGGCCATTACTGGCGTTGTTTTGAGTAGTGTTTTCATGCTGGAGGTGGTCATTACGGGCACTGTATACAGTAGTATTCCCACGATAATTGGCCATTACTGACACCATATACAGTAGTGGATTCAGATGTTACTGTCAATGAATAACTTACGGTACTTGGCATCTGACTTTGCGATTCTTTAACTGGCCATAAAACATCAACATTTATTTTCCTTAATGTGCATAATGTACTGTGATATTAATTCACTTATGCCTAGTGGACACTTCTGTCCTTATTAACTGGAAGGAAAAGATCATTCGTTGTTTTCGGGGCGTCTGGTTTATTTTATTTGTCATCATTTTTATTGTAGAAATTCATGCATCTTTAGCAAACAGTGCATGTACTGAACAAACACGTTCCTTTTTAGGAGACGTTAGCCGTTAGAGAATGGGAAGTTCTCCCTCCGAACCTTGTGCAAGCAGCATCTGCACACGAGTTCATCGCAAATCCAACGACCAACACAGCCACTCATGCTTTCAATTGTAAATACAGTAGAACTTCAGTGGCTCGAACCCCGATGGCTCGTTTACCTTGAATGAGTCGAACACGTTCTTGAGTCCGCAGGGACTTCCTCCAAATATGATATACGGATAATTTAGGGAGACTTTCTTCTTTTATCTTGTAAATGTATGTTGATGCGATTCTAATGAGTACACACAACATACATTTTAAATATAGAACACCGAAAAGATATCCCACAATTTTCTCCATTGTGCCTCCTGGTGTGGCACTAATAGTAACCTTCCGAGGCTCGAACTACCGCTGTCTCGAACAAATTTTCATGGTCTTAAAGGGGTTCGAGCCATCGAAGTTCGACTGTATAGATTTTAATTCTTTTGCTTGAGTCACTTGCCCGCGATGGTAACGTAGAAGAAGAATGGGTTAACTGCTTCAGGGGTCTAAACCATTACTTAATAAGTTAAACTGCTGAAGAGTCTAAACCAAGTTGTGATTTGCATATCAGAGCTGGAAGTACCATAAAACGTCAAATCTGAATTTTCTTAAATGTGCATTAGATGCTGATAAACTGAGCTGCATCGTCAAGGGACGAACTGTTACAAGTTCGGTCTATCCGTCGATTGACATTTTAAGTCTGCATGACCACTCATCTAGAGAAGCTAGGATTGCAAATATCGAGCGTTCTCACGGTAGAGGAACGCGTTCTCAGCGTGAAGGTGCCCAGGGTGGAGGGCCGGCGTTACACCCTATTGCTATTTTGGAATGTTTATGACAGCGCCCTTTCTTTTGGTACTGTCACTTCTGTTGCAGAGTGCTATCTGTTGATATGTCTTAAAACTGCTGGGTCTGTGATCGACTCTGTAGACACTAGTTACACGTCGCATTTTGCAGCTTATGATCTTGGTTTATACTATTTGTTCAGGTATTAACGTATTTACCCTTAAATTTTGGATGACTGATATATTTAAAAATGCCTGTACTTGAATGGTGTGTTCAATAGCTAACGATACCCGTTTGTTTGTTGTTGTTGTTTTTTTTTTTTGTTTTTTTTTTTTGTTTGTTTGTTTTTTTGTTTTTTTTTGTTTTTTTTTTTTGTTTTTTTGTTGTTTTTTTTTTTTTTCGTTTCTTCGTTCAAATTGCTTTCCAGCTGACCGAGTTATTTCAAATTGAAATAGATGCAGTCATATACACTGACCAAGTTACTTGTTACAATAAGAAACGACCAAGCAAAGGATGGTCAGGAGTCCACTTTTTACATGACAACGCCTCCTCTCATAAGTGTGAGGTTGTTAAGTCTTTTTTAGCTTCTGAAAAGGTGAAAGTTTTAAACCATCCACCTTATTCACCTGACCTGAGTCCCTGTGACTTCTTTTTATTTCCAAGGCTTAAGAAAATGCTTCGTGGAAATAAGTATACGTCTAGAAGTTCTCTTGGTAGCGCTATTTATCAGTGTCTCCAACAGATACCAAAAGAAGACTAATTATCTGCTTTTCGGGACTGGGTAAAAAGGTTACAAAAATGAGTTTCAGTAAAGGGGGAATACTTTGAAGGTTTGTAATAAAAATATGTTTGATAAAACGTAGCACTGAAGTAATCCGAACCCAGTGACAAAACTTTTTGCAGGACCCTCGTAGTTTGCGAGGCTGTATAAGCTCCTCTAGCACTGGCTTATGCGGTATTCGATTTTCAATGTAACCAGAAAAGGCTCAATGCTCCCTAAGGAAACAAAAACATAATCTGCACTATGGTGAAGTACGGTGAAGTCAATTTTACTACCAGCTGATGTGCCTAAAAACCATTCGGTGAGTGACAAACAGTGTAGACACTGATCAGACGCGGCGGTATCTGATCTGTGTCTACACTGTTAGGCCTCAGTCCTGTTTATCTGAATACTAATGGTAAATATGATAAGACTTTTGACATCCTAAAATTTATATGGGCCGTGGCAAGCGAAAATGTACCTTCGAGCCTGTGGAAAATGTGCAGACTCACAACATCCTGCGCATGCGCAGTCTAATTCTGGCATTGTTTCTTTCTATTGAAAGATTCTATAGTATCTAATGATTCTGTTAGCAGACAGCGAAGGCCCTGATCAGCCTGCGCGGATGCGCAGGCTGATCTGGGCCTTCGCTGTCCGCGCATGCCTGAAGACACTTTTTGCAGGGCGCGGCCTATATGGCTTAACGTGCCTATTATACTGTTAGACATCATGGGGCGCTCCAACAAAAGATGGGGACCTAAATGAAATATTTAATATTTTGTAAATCATTGATGCTAAAATTACGCGAAGCAAATGTTATAGGTGAGATCGTCAGACGGCGAAAAACATTTTTTTTTCTGCTTTTATAAGCTATGGAGAGTACATGGACGAAGCGTGTAATAGTAGGTGTTATTTAATAGTCAGAAACTAGTTTTTTTTTAATTCTATAAAATTGTCTTATGCGGCCACAAGAACTTGTTTTTATTCTCTTTCATTCTTTGTTATTTTCTTGTAGCATGTTTTACCGTAATTTTACCTTAAGTAATCGGACAGACAGGCCCGAGCAAACAGTGCAGTTTCAGATCAGACGCCACAGAACGTGGCGTCTGATCAGGGTTTACATTGTTTGCCAGTCTTCGATAAAATTTTCAAACATAGGAACAGGTACTTAATGGACATGTTTAAAATTAATAACAAGTATTGTTAGACGTTTAGCTGTCCGAACATTTGGAGTAAAAGAGGAACTTCATGCATCTGTGTCTCACGTATGTGCCACAACATGCGAAAATGTCTCTTTAAACATATGCGGACAGCGAAAGTGCAGATCAGATTGCGCGGATGCCTTCACTGTCCGCTAACAGCAAATGTCCGGATTATACTTGGCACGTGCGCAGGATGATCCGTTTCTGCGCATGTTGCGCATGTTCGATGGCACTTTTTCGCTTGACGCGGCCCAAATGACGTCATCAGTGTTAGGTTTTATGTGATGTTATTATAGCATTATGGCTTCTAAAAAGGCTGCACTGTTACGCGCCATTTAACAGTCTGGCGATTTTCTGTCATTTGCATATTTGAAGAAACAAAGGTACATTCAAAATAGTTTCATTTATTATTGAGAACCGCATATATATATATATATATATATATATATATATATATATATATATATATATATATATATATATATATATATATATAGTATAGTATAGATTATATATCTATACAGTCGATTCTCGTTATTTCGAATTCCAAGGGACTCTCTGAAATACTTCGAGATATCCGTACCTCGACATATCAGATTTGCAGAATTAAGGAAAAAATAATTTGATTAACCACATTTAACAAATATATGTGTACTTAGATTCTTGAAGTTAGAGATATATTGAAAAAATTGTGGAAAAGAGGAGAAATTGCTCCTTAGGAGCAATTTCTCCTCTTTTCCACAATATGTTTTACCTAATGTTAGATTTTCATGCTTAGGCAGGGACCAGATTTTCACTTCGAGATAAACGGTTATTCGAGATAAGCGAGGTCGAGATAGCGAGAGTATATATATATATATATATATATATATATATATATATATATATATATATATATATATATATATATATATATATATATATATAGAAAGATGAAATGCACGTTGAATTACCCTGCTTTCGACGTCATTCAGAAAATTGAATTTTACTTTGCACTATATAAAGAAGAGGTAGATTTGCAAAGTTGTATCATAGATTAATGCAAAACTACTAATTCACAAACAGTTTTATTCTATTCATTAGATTATTTGTCCCATAATAAATACGGCTGCGAAATTATGCAAATAAGTTAGGTAGACAAGAGTCATGTTGTCAACATGTTCCACTTGTTTAAATTTTCTGAAATATGTCTTTACGATGAAATATCAATGAATAATTGGGTGCATCAAGAGAAACAATGTCTTCGAGCATCCGCATGATGTGCGGATTCATTTCATCCTGCACATGCGCAAAGTATCATCTGTGCCTTTGTTCTCCATTCACACATTCTACAGTATCCAATGATTAGGTTAGCAGACAGCGAAGAATCTGATCAGACTGTGCAGATGCGCAGGCTGATCTGGGCCTTCGCTGTCCACATATGCTTAAGACACGTTTTCGCGGCTCGTTTAATAAACTACTTGTGCATAAACAGTTTGATTCTATTCATTGGACACTGATTAAGAAATCAAATATTTTTCCCATAGTTAATACGGCTATAGAAATTCAATAGAAAAATTATACAAAAAAAAAAAAAAAAAAAAATAGGTGTACATGTGTATGTAGTCTGGAGGCAGTTTTTAACATGTTTCTCGTGTTCAAATTTCTAAAATTTTTGCAATGTGGGTACGAAGTGATATCAATGCTTAAATATAAGCTGAGAAAACCCAAAACAATGATTTGCTTATAAGCAAATCATACTTAATAATACAGATTCAAAATAAAAAATGAATTGAGACACAGTCTGATCTTAGTATTCGGTGGATGCGCATGCAATATTGATAGAAATGCTGTGCCTCGGCTCAAACAGGACGACTTTAGGCTACACCGTTATACCAAAATTTAATAAATTTTCAATGTAACAGCAATATGATTCTTTAATGTTTGCTTTTATTAAGCTTTATGCAATTTCTTGATTGAAATGAAAATAAAATAGACATTAATCTGCTTATAACACAGTTTGTTTCAAGATATTTTATATCTGCCGGGATCGTCACAAACGGACGTCCCGGCAAGTATAAAACGTCATCAGTGAGCTAATCGAATAGTCTACCATATGTAAAAATCCAAAGCTATATTAAGAGACCGTCGCGATTCGCGCGCCGGTCAGTCATAGAAACCCTATGTGAAATACGAGCCGCATGTGAAAAACGAACCGCAACGTCAGGAAACGTACCTTCCAACGAAGATTCAGATTAGCCTGCGCATTCGGAATCGTTACTTGGCATACTTTGGATCGCCAAGGGTGCAAAGTTTCTTTGTGCAGAAAACGAAGATTCTGATCAGACTGCGCGGATTCGTAGGCTGATATGAGTCTTCATTGAGCACACATGTCAGAAGGTAATTTTTTTTTTATCGTTGTGGATCATATGTTTGTTTTCTGCTCAGTGCAGTTTTCAATCTATAAAAATGGGGGAAAAGAAGATTACGTGAATATTAACATTACAGAACAAATTTGTGGAATAAAAAAAACACAAACCTACATTAAATACAAAAATGTCCAAATAGCAAAATATTGCCGTCACGAAAACATGCCTATATAATTTTGACCCCCTTAAACCCCACTTTTATATAGTAAAACTGGGGTTTACAGTAGTATACATTATTTTTCTTATTTTTGCTCAAAAACATAGATTAAAACATAGATTATGGGTACTCCTTAGAACCGCCTCGCCGAGGCGGTTCTAACGGGTACCCACAATCTATGTTTTGAGCAGAAATATGAAAAATATCAGCGATTTTTATCTGAAAACTTTCAGTTTTTGGAGGTGAAATTTTCTATATATTTGAATAGGCGTGTTTTCGTAATGTTAATAATTTAGACCCAAATATACCCGATTTTCACTATATGGGCTGTACCATGCGAATACGTGTCTTTGGGTAAATGCGGACAGCGAAGGTCCAGATCAGCCTGCGCATCTGCGCAGTCTGATCAGGACCTACACTGTCCGCTTACAGAATCATTGAATACTGTAGAATACATCGATGTATAACAAAGGTCTTATCCGATTGTGCGGCTTCGTTGGCTGTTCTGGATCTTAACTGTTCTCATATGCCTCGAAGACATTTTTCATCACGAAAACATGCCTTTATAATTTTGATCCTCATAAAACCCACTTTTATATAGTAAAACTGGGGTTTACAGAGGTATACATTATTTTTCTTATTTTGCTAAAAAAAACATAGATTGTGGGTTCTTGTTAGAACCGCTTCACCGAGGCGGTTCTTACAAGTACCCACAATCTATGTTTTGAGCAAAAATATGAAAAAGTATTTTGGCTGTAATTTTCAATATATTTGAATGGGCGTGTTTTTTTTTGTAATGGTTTTGCGCAGTCCATATCTTATTTGTCAACATGGGGTGTTTATCGAATAGAATTATTAAAGGAATGAGATTGGAAATGGTAATTTAGTCCTCTGCTTATTTAATTAATGGCTAACATATACATAACCTAAATTTTACTGATTTAGCTCCTTACTACTACACAATATTTGATCAAATTTTGCTCTAAAATGCGTCCGTAGTCACGAGATAGATCGCCATTTTTATTTAACTGTGACGTCACTCAATCACAATACACATAACTAAAACAAGACAACAATATCAGAAACAACAAAGGGTGTTACACGAACATAAAAAGAAAGTGTGAGAGTGACGTCACAGCTTTATACTGCTTCGTTCGTTCGCTGTATATTTATCGATAAGCGGGGAACCGTACTGAAATAATATGGTTATTCACTCGACATGGGACATGGGGAATAATACGAGTGTTTCATGATTTTATTATAAAAAAGTCACTGCATTGTCAACAGAAACTATACTTTTCAATGGGAGTGGTTATTTTATTGTATTATGGTGAAATTATCGGGTCTTACCTGGTTCCGATTTCATTCCTTTAACTTAATGCTCAGCTATGTGTCGCACATCGAGATTTTTTCTTTCGTTGTTTCTTTCAGGTGATATATCTGGTATTAAATGTATTAGTTTGCCTACTGACCAGTCTGTGGTATATTCAGCTTCATCGTTGGGATTGGTCTACCCCTAAGGCTGTACAATCTAACAGAATCATGCCAGACTGTAAAAATATGAAGTTCTTGGTTTACTTATGCACAAAACGATATTTATGTGGCGGATTTGGAGATAGGAAGAGAGGTATGATGTCGACCTACTTATTATCTCTTTTGACAAACAGGACCTTTGTTATAATACACACTAAACCATGTGAACTGACCAACTTTCTAATACCAAACATGAATAATTGGACAGTGTGTTATAATTATATTCTAGGACTTCCTACAAATGCATCACAGACATATGATTTTATGAGTGGGCACTACAAATTGAATACTTCACTCGCAAAAACAAACTTAGATGCGTTGTTTGCACAACAAGTTGTCATAATCCGCACCAACGGTTTGAGCATACAAGATATCCTAGCACACCCGAAAGCTAAAGACAGTTTATCTTGGGCGGTGGGAAAGAAGGACGATGAAGTAAAGGTACTGACATTAGAACGTTTACTGAAGCCTACCGAAAAGCTGAACTTCGAGATTGACAGTTTTATAGCAAATAATACCCGTAGAAGAATTTTTGTGTGCGGCCATATTCGCATGGGAAGAAATCCCACTATGCCACTTGATGATCCTGTAGCACGAGGCAAGCCAAATGAGGATACTGTATTAAGCTTCTTGAAGAAGTTTGAGGATTCGTCAAAGTACGCCATTTTCATTGCATCCGATTCAGATGATGTAAAACGGCAAGGAAAGGAAAGACTGACTAATGCTTTTACTCTGGACAAACCTATCATTCATGTTGACCGATACGGTGCGGATCAAACAGAAATGGCTTGCGAGGGCTTGAAGACGATTTTATTTGAAGAAACTGTTCTTTCTAAATGTGATATTTTGGTACACACGGGAGGCAATATTGGGCATCTAGCTTCTATTATGAATCGAAAGTTAAAACAATGCTATTTCTATGATACAAAATCTAATTCCGTATTCAACAACACAAACAAATTTTTTCATAAGCATTAAAGTAGAGTGCACACCTGGGCTGCGTTCAGAAGTGCAAGTTACTCGCGATTGTTTTGTCATGGCTCCCTGCTCCTGTTGGTACTTGCCATTAGGTACAGGGATACAGGAAAATATTCGCTATCACTTTAAACGCAGTCCTGGCACAGTAAGTAATCATTGCAGTTGTCCAACTAAGTATGCATTGCATATTATTGCATAAAAAGCAGTGTCGCACGTTATTAATAGCCGTGCATTAACCGGCGAAAAGCCGTGTATTAACAAGGCAATTAACGCGCTGGTAATGCACGGCTACGTAACTTTCAATATGATCGTACCGGGGCCACAGATTTGCTGCCGTTACGAGATGTGTACTGCCCGGCCCTAGAACAAGCATAGTACGTGGAAATTACGTTCGCGAGACATCGGTGAAAAGGCGAAACAAAATAGTGCAAGAAATAACGCGAAATGTAGCAAATGTTTTCAGTTTTTATGCAATAATAGCGATCAAACACGGTTTTTCAATGCTTTAACATTCGCCAGGTCCCTAGGGAGGTGTTGAAAACCGCAGCCTCCGGCCACGGTTTTCAACACCTCCCTCGGGACCTGGCGAATGTTAATGCATGAAAAACCATGTTTGATCCCTATATTGACAACAAACTAACTTTGCTCAACGTATATGTGCTGAGAACACTTTCCCGTGCGATTATGAACAAAAACTGCAGACGTCTGGAAAATAACTGGACATAATGTACACTTTCAGTACTAAAATGTACACAAACGTAGTTAAAAAATATGACCTTGGCTGGTGACTGTAACTTCTGGTTACGATTTTCTATTTGAAGCAATACAGCGGGGAAACAGAAGCCACGGGTCACCGGACAAGATTATATTTTGATTATACTTTTGATAAAATGGAAACAAGTTAAACACCTTCAAGAAATTTCATCACAATTCTAAAGGTATATCTCTCTTTGAAAAAGCTCAAAACTGAGCCAGAAAAATACCATTTACCATATAAGTAAACATTTTTTCGAAATGAAAACAACAAAATAAGATGGAAATCTTACATATTAATGGTGTATTGCACAAAATGTTAAAACAGGAACGCTCTTGAGTATTGACCTAGAGTATTTGTTAAGTTAAGCACGGTGGATATTTATTGTGAAAATGGCATTTATTTCTTTAGATTACATTAGCAAGTGACTATCTTGAGTCTGTGTATAACTACTGCGTGCCCAGATGACAACTTCCACCCTGTGTCTTGTCCCTACAGTCAAATAAAAAATATTGCCTTTGGAAACAAAGAATACATTACAGATAGAAAATGGGAGCCTCGTTTTTTTTTGTTGTTTTTTTTTATTGTTGGTTTTGAGACCCTTCATAAGCACTAAGTAAGTTTGCAACACTGCTTACGCCCTCAAACGTATGCATGAGCAGATTTCCATTACCGAAGATACCAGTGAGTTCAGTGATCTCATAGGAAACGAAACTGTAATCTGCACTATGGTAAAGTAAAGGGAGACGTTTTACGACCGGCACACAGCACATAGCACTAACACCAGCTGCAGTGTAGTAAAATAAAAGTAAAATAATGCCTTTAAAAACAAAGAACAGGTTACAGATAGAAAATGGAAGCCTCGGTTTTATTGAGATTCCTCATAGCAGTAATGAAGTTTGCAACACTGCTTATCCCTACTAGCGTATACATGAGCAGGGCTCCATTTCAAAGGTACTGCAATGAAGGTCCATCGGACTTTCTGAAGAGCATAGGACTGCCTGAAGAGGACACCAAATGGTCACAAATGACTGATCATAATTCTTTTGTGGAACACCACTCGCGTTGAAACTAATAATGATATTTGATAGACATATACATCAAACTTACCTGTTGCAGTTTTTTTCCAAGGATGCTAAACTTTTTACCAGGTGTATATGTTTGCGCTTTAGCAGTATTCGGTCTTGAAAATCATAACCCAGCATACAAGATAATAAAAATGAGAGCTCAAAGCAAAAACGTATCTTTGTGATATACAAATATGCACACAATGCAGCAAAGACCAAGGTCAGCCAGCGCCGTCTGATCATGGTCTGTGTTGTCCACTTACAAGCGCAATGAAATATTATAGAATTATCCACATATAAGAAAGTCCTTAGAAACAGCGCGGATGTACAGGGTGGTCAGAATGTACAAATTTCGCATAAGCTCGAAGACACATCTTCGCTTGGCGGAACAGAGGCTAAGTTGCATTATCATACTTACAAAGAAATGAAATGGGAGGGAGACAACTCTGTAAAATTGTTGTTGTCCATCTCTGGATAGGGGTATACTCTATAAGAAAAGAATTTGCTCCCTCTGGGAGCAAATTCTTTCCTTATAGAGTAGACCCTTTTTCAAAAGTAGATTGATGTGCTGTAAGGCAAACAGAAAATTACAAAAATTGTTTCCAATGGCAGAAGTGGCAACAAGACTAGTGTACCCAATCCCCTTTATGGATGGAGAAGCGATGCTGACTACCCAAGCCCAGATACATGTAGCCCATCTACAGTGCAACCTCACCACACCAGTCACCCTTGGGAAACCATAAGCTTAGCAGTTGTAAGGTGCATTTTGTAGAGAGGTTAAATATAATATAAAGTATCAATTATGCGGTTTTTAAAAGTGGCTTCTATCATTTCTTTAATTATTTAGGTATATGTAATGTTCACGGCAATTGTAACCTAATAAATTATGAATATAGTATAATAAAAAAAAAGTAGCATTTTATTTTATACATATGTATATTGTGTGTGTACGTGTAGTGTAAAAATTGCATAGATTTTACGGTAAAATGCTGGCAACTGGCTGCCAGCGCATTTACCGTAAATTTTACGGGCGCCTGTAGAATATTTCCAGGAATTACCTCGTTTTTATACCAAGTAAGCATAACCGTCTAAATGTTGCAGTTACATTCACTCCAGAACTTTCAGTTCTCATCCTAGACTTTTAACAAATTCATTTGAATAAATGGGCCGCGTCAAACGAAAAGGTGTCTTTGAGCATGCGCGGACAGCAAAGGCCCAGATCAGTCTGCGCATCCGCGCAGCCTGATCAGGGCCTTTGCTGCTCGCTTAAAGTGTTATTAGATACTGTAGATGGTAACAAAAAAGGACAAAGGCTTTGATGCGACTAGGAGTACGTGCAGATTGATGTAAATCCGTGCATTCTGGATATGTCAGAAGACATCTTTTCATTTGAGAAGATCCAAATACACATATAATTATGCCTGGATTTACACCGACAAGGAAGAAAACTCGCACAATTTATTGATAAAAACGATAACGCATATCTTTGACATGTACCATTGTTAGTTGGCCGTGGCGGGAGAAAATTTACCTTCTGACATGTACGCCAGAAACGGCACCTCGTTTTTTATAAAGTATGATCAGATACTGATAAATTCAAATGGTCAGCAAGAAAAATAATATCTACTGGGAGACGGAGGCGTAAGCAACACGCACTTTACGAGTTCTCGCCCTGTTTCTGACATTACGAAAACATGCCTATTCAAATATACTAAGAAGTTATTCACGAAAAAAATGAAAATTTTCAGACAAAAAATTCAAATATTTTTCATATTTCTGCTCAAAACATAGATTGTGGGTACTCGTTAGAACCGCCTCAAATACCCACAATCTATGTTTTTGAGCCGAAATAAGAAAAATAACGTATAACCCTGTAAACCCCAGTTTTACTATATAAAACTGGGGTTTAAGGGGGTCAAAATTATATAGGTGTTTTCATGATATGCAGCTCAAAATAACACATATATGTTTGTTCCACGCAGTGGCTTCTACCTCACCAGGGAACATCACAGTAGTGATGAACCAAAGTAGAGGCTCAACTCTAATGTGAATCCGCAGCAAAATAAAACTACAAGATCGGGATATCGATTCTCAAAACAGTATGTATTCAAACAAAAGACGATGTGCATACATAACACAGATGTTCATGTATGAACTACCCAGTAAGCATTCTACATAAATCTATAGCGGGCCGTTATCGGCCCGTCAGGGTAGCTGACGGGCCGATAACGGCTCGCTGTAGATTTATAAAATGCTAGCTGGGTAGGTATTAGGATCTGAACGAAATCTTTTGACTCATAGTATCCATTTAACCATGGTGCAATCAAAGTGGGGGTCAAGCACATGTGGGTAACAACTATGCATGCAGATAAGAATACCCATACTTTAGAAGTGAACATCATCTTTGATTCCGGTTATTAATAGGTAAAGTCACTGAGCTGAATACGGTCATTCTCTCCCTTCCGCTGATTCAAGAAGGGCAGTTGTCAGTTTCTGGCCAAAGAATGTGCACAATACTGGTTAACCGCTTAGAGGACTAAGCCTGCCCAGGAAACGTGTGGTTAGGTAAACTGACCGCGCTCGACATGACCCCATTGGGTTGACTGGGCCGTAAAAACTCAACACAAACAAACACTGAGCTGAAAAGATGCTCTGGATACTTCGGAAAATACGATGCTGGCGAGGACGTAGTTATCACAGGAATACGGAGCTACATTCCTGGTTCCAAGTCCCTTTAATTTAGTCGAAATCCTTAAGCTATTGTGGCGAAAAATAGGCAATCTAAAAGCCTTAAGTCCTATCTACACCTTTGGTTTGAGCTGTATTCGTTTTAAGCTGAACGGCTGGCCATTTAAGGAAAATCTGGTGAGCAGGCCCCGAGGTTATAAAACTGTTTTCGTGTTTAACTCCGCTGAGTATGAAATTTTCTCTGCTAATAAATATAAAAATGCCAATAATATTTCACATTTTCATATTTATCAGCAGAGAAAGATTCACGCTCAGCCATACCTAGCAAGAAAGTATTTGTAATCTTAAGTAATTTGAGATTTATTAGCAGGAGAATTGTCATGCTCAGCTGAGTTGAACACGAAAAAAGTGCCAGGCCGTCGTCACAGTCCTTATAGCATCTGTAACTTGGCAGGAGGAAACATCGCGCTGAATAGGGAAGTTGCCAGCATACAACCTTGCATCACTCCAATGCTCACAAGGAAATAATCGTGATAGCGACAGATAAGGCACTTTTTTCAACCAAAAATGGTTTATATTTTTTTCTTATTTGTCCAATAAAAAAGATTGTAGGTACACATTAGAAGCGCCTCGCCGAGATACTTCTAATGCGTACCCACAACATACGTTTTCGTGAAAATAAGAAAATATTTTTTTTTCTGATAACCCCATCATATCTGAAGCTAGGAATTATCGTAAGTACATCATCATGACATTGCCGCAAAACAGCAATTGGCTTGTCTGAACAAGAAAACTATCCAGCATCCTTCAAGACTAATTAAGAAATGTTTTCTTTCTCAACATCAAGGCTTCATATAAAATATATATGGTTGTATTGCACCGGAAATTCAAGCCTGTATCGATCTTGTAAGTCAGCTTAGCTGTAGAATGGAACACATTACGAAACAATGCCTATTCAAATATATAGAAAATTTCACCTCCAAAAAAAATGAAAATTTTCATATATAAAAAAAAACTCTGATATTTTTATATTCCTGCTCACAACATAGATTCGTTAGAACTGTCTAGGCGAGGTGGTTCTAACGAGTACCCACAATGTATGTTTTTGAGCAGAAATAAGGAAAAAATGTATACCCCTGTAAACCCCAGTTTTACTATATAAAAGTGGGCTTTAAGGGGGTCAATATTATATAGGCATGTTTTCGTGCAGTAAGCTGGTACTAGGTGGTAGCATCGATTTTGTTTTTTTAATAAATACTTTTAATTAGTTATTATGCAAAAATCAATAACGTTAATCTTATAATTTTAACACAAGATAAACACTAATTCTTTGTTTCTGAAGTAAATGAATTTCAAACGGAATTAAGATAAACAGTAATTCTTTGTTTCTGAAGTAAATGAATTTCAAACGGAATGACTCTTGAGAGAAATGAACACACTTAAAAAGCTACGAGCGTAAAAACAGGTTAAGTGACAAAGTTCTGGGCAAGGCTAGCTACATGTAGTTAGACAGCGTCGGCCAAACCCGAGCTGTTCGGAATAAAATATAGCCAGGAATGTCAGTGAACCCCATCCAGACCTTTAAATTATTTGCTTCCAATCTCAAAGAGGCATTCTGGAGGTTATCATTTGTAGCCCCATAGAACTATAGTTCATGTTTATTTTCTTCGACAGCTAGAGTGAATTACCTTTCAGAAGTGACAAAATTGTAACTTTCAACTTGATGACGTATTCAGTCATCCGAAGTCCGTGCAATCAGGACTCATCAGTTATCACCAGTTATGTTGTTAACTGCAAAAGATCCAGGGCCATTACGTCCTATGGGAACGGAGAAATCCCAGGTTGGCCTGTGCATTTGTACAGCCGTAGCAGAGCTTTCTTCCTCCTTCTTTGATAGCTTCAACAGTATGCACCGATGATTTTGCAGATTTAGGGAGACCCAAGTAACATGGAATACATTCTGAAAGATGTTGGCTGATAAGGGGACTAGACACACTTGGTAGATCTTTACCATTTTGTACAAGGGAGACAAAAATTGTGACTTTCTGTTTGCTTTCTTGCCTTTAAAGCCCTCCACCCCCACACCATCACCCTCGGAAAAGTGGCATATTCTAAAAGAGAAGAAACTGCACCCCACGCAAATTCTTTCCGTTTAGGAGTGGATCTTATTTCTGATTACACATTCTCCTAAATATGACGGCGTTTCCATGGTTAAACCGCTTGAACTGAACTTCTGGTTTGAAGACACGATTGTCAGTACCTGCTCTCGGTTTCTGGACCTTCTATCAAGTTCCAATTATAGCCTAACATACCGCATTTCATTAATCCTTTCATCCCTGAGTTTCTGAAGTGGTCTCTTCCATTTTAGAATTTGGATATGTTCATTATTACAAATAGGGATGTTAGTCAGAAATCCAGATCAGAATGGCAAACTGTGTGTATCCAGATGAGATGGCTCAATATAAGCCACCCCATCTGGATCCAGCGTGTAAAGCGTACAACCCAGCGGACACATGACGTCTGTACAACGTCGCCTCAACGTCGATGCAACGTCATGACGTTGCATCGACGTTGAGACGACGTTGTATAAACCACCCCATCTGGATCCAGCGTGTAAAGCATACAACCCAGCGGACACATGACGTCTCTACAACGTCGCCTCAACGTCGATGCAACGTCATGACGTTGCATCGACGTTGAGACGACGTTGTATAAACGTCGTGTGCCCGCTGGGAAGGTCGATAGGATTAAGGTATTAACCGATGAATTTAAAATAATCTTTACTATCTGTAATTTATGATCTTAAAATGGCTTTACTATTGTATCAATAGTATCCCGTCGTGCTAATAAAGAATACTCCCTATATTTTGTGTCATGCACCAGTGCGTGTTCTAAATCAACGCGTAGGAGTTTTAAAAAGGATGTTTACGTCTTGTCTGTGAAGCAAGAGATGCTTATAATATCAATCTTAAAACGATAAGAGAAACAACATGAGAAAATGTACCTTTGGACATGTGAGCCCGGTGAAGACACAGATCATCCGCGCAGTCTGATCAGAGTCTTCGCAGGGTGGCCTTGTGGATAACATCCAATAATTCTACATCCGAGCAGCGAAGTCTGAACAGACGGCGCATTTGTCCAAAGGTACATTACTTCACGTCAAAGTTCACAAAGGTAGCACCTCACAAAACTTAGCGCATTATGCAGAATGTGGAGATACAGATCGAGTTATAAACGAACGAAGACTCATTAGGATTCTTGACTTTTTACCAACAGAGTCTGCAGCATTATTGCTTCCTATAACAACGACCCCGTCAGACTGCACAGATGATTGTGTTGACCTCGGCCTTCCCTTTGAGCATAAGCGCTTAGGCCTCTTTTTTCGCAAACCGTAGCTGATTAATAAATTTGCATAAATCTTTCAGAGCTATGATTCCCATTATTCAAGAAACATTAATCTCAGCAGGTAACCATGCAATTTAATCTAAATTCATTACCTACCTCCACACGCATAGCCAAATCCTGTATAGGGTCCTGCAATAGTTTTTAAAATGAATCAAAGCATTGTATGGGAAAACAATTTGAGGCAGTTTAGACATTACGAAAACACGCCTATTCAAATATATGGAAAATTTCACCTCCAAAAAAACTGAAAATTTTCAGCTAAAAAACTCTGATATTTTTCACATTTCTGCTCAAAGCAAAGATTGTGTGTACTCGTTAGAACCGCCTCGGCGAGGCGGTTCTAACGAGTACCCACAATCTATGTTTTATGCAGTAATAAGAAAAATAATGTATACCCCTGTAAACCCCAGTTTTACTATATATTTCACCTCCAAAAAAACTGAAAATTTTCAGCTAAAAAACTCTGATATTTTTCACATTTCTGCTCAAAGCATAGATTGTGTGTACTCGTTAGAACCGCCTCGGCGAGGCGGTTCTAACGAGTACCCACAATCTATGTTTTATGCAGTAATAAGAAAAATAATGTATACCCCTGTAAACCCCAGTTTTACTATATAAAAGTGGGGTTTAAGGGGGTCAAAATTATATAGGCATGTTTTCGTGATGAGTCACACTTTCAAAAGTTCCTACACAACATGTTTGTCATGTTTTATCTGTTTTTGGAGTAAAGTGTATCCGTTTTAATAGCTACATGACAGAGTGATCGTTAGTTAAGGCTTAACGGCGCGTCAACTCATAAGAGTCATTTGCAGCAAGTTACGTGATACATTAGCATAGTAGTGGTAGAAGAAGAGATATGATAGGAACAGTCATTAGCTTTAATGAATAAAACAGTCTTCGTTCTTCGATTCGAATCATTAGGCACCGGTTTGATTCCCGCTGAAGGCGGAATTCAGGTCATGATTGTCGGCGCGTCATTGCACAAAGTCTTTTATCACCCCTCCCCATTTCACATAGTCTCGATATAACTCAAGCACTGTTTAGAATACATCACGAAAGCAGGCCTATATAATTTTGACTCCCTTAAACTCCACTTTTGTACAGTAAAACTGTGGTTTACGGGGGTATACACCGAGGCGGTTCTAACGAGTACCCACAATCTATGTTTTGAGCAAAAATATGAAAAATATCGAAGCTTTTTACTGAAAATTTTCAGTTTTTAGAGTTGACATTTTCTAAATATTTTGATAGGTGTGTTTTTGTAAAGAGACGTATATCCAGTCTACTTCTTTTTTTTTTTCTTATTCTTCTTCTTGTTCTTTTCTTTTTTTTTCTTCTTTTTTTGTTCTACAAAAATTACCATAATTGATACTATTATTATTATTACTTATATTATTATTATTATTATTATTTGTTATTATTATTATTATTATTATTATTATTATTATTATTATTATAATTATTATTATTATTATTATTATTTTATTGTTTAGCCACTTTTTGTATCACATATCGACATGTCAACGACATTAATAACATAAGGTCTCGTCATGTTATAACATGGAGTATTGCAAATGCTCATATATGGTAAGGAAGGACATGGCACGGATTGGTTCTTATGGGTACACGAAGTAACCTCTATATTCGGACAACATGAGGTCTTTTAAACCAACTTGTCTTTAATTTTGAAAACGTCCATTTTACTACCTGTTAATGTATCCAATATGGTGGCAAGTGACAAACAATCTAGACCTCGATCAGACGCCGCATTTTACACTACAGTCGACTTTCTTTATCTCGAAATCCAAGGGCTTCTATGAAACACTTCGAGATATCCATACTTCGATATATCAGATTTGTGGAACTGAGAAAACAATTAATCGAACAACCAGCTTTAACAGAATGAATTTGTAACTTGACTCCTAAGTTAGAGATATATTGAAAATATTGTGGAAAAGAGGAGAATTTGCTCCTAAGGAGCAATTTCTCCTCTTTTCCACAATATTTTGTTGCCTGTAGGTAGATCTCTGCGTTAAAACAGGGACCAGATTTCCACTTCGAGATAAGCGGTTATTTCGAGATAAGCGAGGTCGAGATAACGAGAGTCGATTGTATTTGTTCAGGCCTATCTCCCCAATACTTAGGGTAAATATGGTAAGGGACAGTACGGTATGATACTGTACAATACGACAGAGAACGATTCAGTATGGTATTGTACGGTTTGCATTTCGTGATGTGGCGTGGTATTGATCTAAGTGACTGAGTTAAGAAAGGAATTGTGTTTGGTAAAGTAATGTATTATGGCAGTGTGCAGCATAGCGTGACGATAGCAACCATGTAATCGCATTGTGTGAAATGGCATGGAAGTGCAAGGTGTTGTATTGCCGGGTTTGCCAGGGCTGGTATACTGAATTTCACTGATAGTTACAATCTAAATGTAAAGCACTGCATACCAAGTTGCCATAAATTTTGGCATGACAGATAAATACTGTGCTTTCGACATCTTTCAGAAAGTCGTTTTTTGCTTGGCGCTTTACACAAAAGAAGTATCTTTGCAAACTTTTATCATGATTTAATGCAAAACCATTTGTCGTAACTACCTATGAACAAAAAGTTTTATTCTATTGACTGGATTTTAAAAATTCAAATATTTTCACTTTTTCCTATAGTAAAAATGAATGTGAATTTTGCAGAAATCTGTAGGGTAGGTAACTTGGAAGCAGATTTTCAACAAGTTCTGCTTGTTCAATTTTTCTGAAATTTTCACAATATTGTTGTGAAACATCAATAATTTAAATTCAGCAAAGAAAAGTAAAACATATTTTCTTAGACAAAAACTCCAAAAAATCACTTTACTATAGAAATTGCATAGGTCAGACCAATTTTTGGCCGTAAATTTAATTTTACTGTAAATATTCGAGAGCAAAACACTGAAACAGAAAAGACAAATGGTTTCTGATTCGATATGATCAATCAGAACAAAATATTTTCATTCAAAATAAAACGCCAGGCAAAAAACCTCTTTCCGAGAGATGTCGAAAGGATAGTAGTCTTTTTACTTTTTGACATGTCCATACATACGCGAACGTGTGTGAGTGTATATGTACCTACCAGGCAGTATTTAATATCAGATGCCCGTAAAGTTCTTTCACAATAATAAATACATATTTTCCCAGCTAGCATTCTTTACAAATCTATAGCGGGCCATTATCGGCCCGTCAGCTACCCTGACGGGCCGATAACGGCCAGCTATAGATTTATAAAGAATGCTTACTGGGTTCTAAACAGAATCAAATATTCGCAAAGGAACAGCCAACAGAACTTATACATGGTTCATCATGCTTTAATATATACCACGCCAATTCATAGGACGTACATGTAGCTCTTGTTATGTCTTCCCATGTCATTTTACGTCAGATCATTTTACGGACAAACCATGTAACCCAAAACTGTAAAAGACTCAAACTGTATATGCGCAAACGCAAAGTATCATCCGGGCCTTTGCTCTCCATTCGTACATTCTATAGTATCCAAATTTTTTGTTATCGAAGAGTGAAGGTCATGATCCTCATCGGGGTTATTCTAATGGGTACACACAACATACACTTTCGTATTTTTTAGAAAACCTCCCTTTATTATCCATAAATATTTGTTTTCTTGAGCTATCGGAAAAGTTTTATAGGGACTCAAAATCAGCCACTGTAAACGAGCCATCGGTGTAACCCTCCAAGGGGTGAAGGTGGTACCAGTTCTCTTGTTCTCCTGAAAAAACCGGCATTTTCTCATGTTCCCCAAATCAAAATCTTGATTTTCTATGTTCCCTGTTCCCTTCAGTTTTAGACTTTTGTTCCCTTGTTCCCCTGAAATAAATGCTTATTCCCCTATTCCCAAAAACCCCTGGGAGGGCCTCATCGGTGTTCTAGTCGGTGCTTGTATTGTTGCTGATCGATAGCGGTTGTGGATATGTCTTTAAGGTTTCATGACTGGTGGACAAACTATAATGAACAAATAATCAAAAAAAAAAATCATTTGAGATCTTTAGCTTTATTACAATGTTAAACAAGCCGCAAAGCAAAACAAAATTATTACATTAACACACATTTGTAATGTGTATCCTAGTCAGTCGCTTTAACGTTAACATACATATGTGATATGTATCCTTCTAGTCAGTCGCTTAGTTAAGGCATTTTCCCTAAGTTTCTGTAGTGGAGTCTTCCATCCTTGAATTTGGACACATTCACTAATGCAAATGGGGGTTCAATCTAAAAAACAAAAAAGAATGTCAAACGGTGTAGATCCTGTTGAGACGGCTCGTTCATCTGAATCTACACTGTTTGAAGAGACATTTGTTTTGGTTTCCCTTTTCGAATGAGTTAAGACACTTTTCCAATCATAATGTATTGATGTTTTTCCTATCTTTCCACGACAACATATATTGTTGGTATTCATTAGAAGTGCCTTCTCGGGGTGTTTCTAATGAGTACCATATATATATATATATATATATATATATATATATATATATATATATATATATATATATATATATATATATATATATATATATATATTGTTAAAGCAGTATATTTGCTCGAACATCATATATATATATATATATATATATATATATATATATATAGAGAGAGAGAGAGAGAGAGAGAGAGAGAGAGAGAGAGAGAGAGAGTAAAAGCCTTATAACTTAGATTTCAATTGACTGTAGACCCCTTTCACAAAAAGACACGGTAATTTGGACAACTTTATAGTTCGGTTCGAAAGCCGGGTAGGGACATTTATTATTTCTAACTTCTAACTTCTTACTTCTAACTTCTAACTTCTAATTTCTAACTTCTTACTTCTAACTTCCATGTTGTATGTTTTATGTATGTATGTATGTGAATGCGTGCGTGCGTGCGTGCATGTGTGTGTATGTGTGTGCAGGTAGGGACATCATTTACGACAAAACCAAGTACATGCACAGCGAAGACTCAGACAAGCTTGTATATCTGAGTAGTCTGATCAGTCTACATTTGCGCTATATGGGTAATGAACACAATACGTCTTTAAGTTATTAGTGAACTCTCATCGGATTGGACAGACTGATCCGAGTAATTGCTATGCATATATTTTATTATTATTATTATTTTTTTTTTTTTTTTATTTTGGAAATGATATGCCCCGATAGTTGTTGCAATTTAAAAACATAGTAATTTTTAATGGGCCTTGCCGTGAGATAACCTACATATTGCATATTTGAATAACTAAGGCACAGGTCATGTTGCGCATCCGCGCAGTTTGATCAGTGTCATATTGTTTGGTATGTATGTATGTATGTATGTATGTATGTATGTATGTATGTGTGTGCATGTGTGCGTGTGTGTGTGCTTGCGTATGTGTGTGGATACTCGATAGAACCGTCTCGTGGAGGTGGTTCTAACGAGTACCCACAACCTATGTCGTTGAGCAGAAATACGAAAAATAATATATACCCCTGCAAACCCCAGTTTTATTATATAAATTTTACAGATAAGCACATAAAAAAGTGGTAGGGGCGAAAGCAAGCTCAGACTCAAACATAATCTCCACAATTAAGATTTCATACGAATCATCATCATATTGTGTAAAGTTGATTTTATAAATCTGGTCAGCACAATTAATTGGACTGCTAAATTGCTACATCCTAGCTTATTCAGTCACATAGGGAAGCAATCGGGTTTTTCTTATGAAATTCTGTGTCAGGCCTTTGCGTGTACCCGGGCAGATCAGTCTGTTCAGCCGCGCAGCCGTGTATCAATTGAATTTATTCATTTCAGCTCAAAACAAAGATTGTGGGAACTCGATAGAACAGCTTCAGCGAGGCGGTTCTAATGAGTACCCACAATCCATTTGTGAGCAAAAATACGAAAAATAATGTAAACCCTGTAAACCCCAGTTTAACTATATTAAAGTGGGATTTAAGGAATTTAAATGCATAAAGGTAAGTTTTCGGGATGCAATTCCTACTTTTTCTTATCTAAGACTGAACGGGAGCCACAGAGACATGTATACCTTTTTGTGGTTGAGATTGTAGAGCTATAATGCATTTATTGATAACAAATGACATGCCAATAACCACTCAACGCGTTCGTTAATCGATTATCAGGCTACCAGTTATTAAAATCCAAACCTGGAGTCACAGAGCGGTTGTCATTAATTATAAGTCAAGATTTATTTGTTTATTTATTTATCAAATAAATAAATAAATAAGCTCCAGTTGTCGGGGGCCGAAAGACAAAGACGGACGGATGGAAGGACGGACGATAGATAGATGTGTTTCTTATAACCAATTGAAATTATATTTCTAGATTTTATACACATTCTTAATTAAAATTTAACCTAAATAGGGTATTAAATAAAAATTCAGCATTAAATAAAAATTCAGCATATCAGCAGTTCAGTGTTTTAGTCCCCATAAGCTGTTCAGCTGGTTGCTGAATTCAGCCAATAATTCAGCGTTTTAGTCTCAACCCATTTCTTATTTCTAACTTTTTACTTCTAACTTCTTACTTCTAACTTCTAACTTCTTACTTCTAACTTCTAACTTCTTATTTCTATCTTCTAACTTCTTACTTCTAACTTCTAACTTCTTATTTCTAACTTCTAACTTCCATGTTGTATGTATGTATGTATGTATTTATGTATGTATGTACGTACGTATGTATGTAAGTACGTATGTATGTATGTATGTATGTATGCATGTGTGTGCGTATGTACGTCTGTGTGTGTGTGTGTGTGTGTGTGTGAGAGAGAGAGAAAGAGACAGAGAGAGAGAGAGAGTACGGTAGGGACATCATTTCCGACAAAATCAAGTACATGCACAGCGAAGACTCAGAAAAGCTTGTATATCTGAGTAGTCTGATCAGTTTACATTTGCGCTATATGGGTAATGAACACAATACGTCTTTAAGTTATTAGTGAACTCTCATCAGATTGGACAGACAGATCCGAGTAATTGCTATGCATATATTTTATTATTATTATTATTGTTATTATTATTATTATTATTATTTATTTATTTATTTTTTTTGAAATGATATGCCCCGATAGCTGTTGCAATTTAAAAGCATAGTAATTTTCAATATGTAGGTTCTCTCACGACAAGGCCCATTAAAATTACTATGCTTTTAAATTGCAACAACTATCGGGCAAATCATTTCCAACAAAACAACAATAATGATAATAATAATAATAATAATAAAATTAATAATAATAATAAAAGTAATAATAAAATATATGCACAGCAATGATTCGAATCAGTCTGTCCAATCTGATAAGAGTTCACTAATAACTCAAAGACGTATTGTGTTCATTACCCATATAGCGCAAATGTAGACTGCTCGGACTACTCAGATTTACAAGCTTGTCTGAGTCTTCGCTGTGCATGTATTTGAATTTGCCGGAAATTAGGTCCCTACCAGCACTCACTCTGTCACACACACACACACACACACACACACACACACACATACATACATACAACATGGAAGTTAGAAGTTAGAAGTAAGAAGTTAGAAATAAGAAATGTCCCTACCCGCACACACACGTACGCAAACACACACACACGCTTACATGCACACACATACATACATACATACATATGTGTATTGTGTTCATTACCCATATAGCGCAAATGTAGACTGCTCAGACTACTCAGATTTACAAGCTTGTCTGAGTCTTCGCTGTGCATGAACTTGATTTTGCCGGAAATTAGGTCCCTACCGCACTCTCTCTGCCTCTCTCTCTCTCTCTCTCTCACACACACACACACACACACACACACACACAGACGTACATACATACACACACATACACACACACATGCATACATACATACATACATACATAAATACAAATCTACATACATACATACATAAATAGATACGTACATACATAAATAGTACATACGTACATGGGTACGTACATACATACATACATACGTACACACATACATACATACATGCATACATACAACCTGGAAGTTAGAAGTAAGAAGTTAGAAGGAAGAAGGAAGAAGTTAGAAGTTAGAAATAAGAAATGTCCCAACCCGCACACACACATACGCAAGCACACACACACGCACACATGCACACACACACATACATACATACATAAATACATACAACGCGGAAGTAAGAAGTTAGAAGTAAGAAGTTAGAAGTTAGAAGGAAGAAGTTAGAAGTTAGAAATAAGAAATGTCCTTACCCGCACACAAACACACACACACACACACACACATGCATACATACATACATACAATATGACACTGATCAAACTAAGCGGATGCGCAACATGATCTGTGCCTTAATTATTCAAATATGCAATTTGTTGGTTCTCTCACGGCAAGGCCCATTAAAAATTACTATGTTTTTAAATTGCAACAACGATCGGGGCATATCATTTCCAAAAAAAAATAATAATAATAATATATGCATAGCAATTACTCGGATCAGTCTGTCCAATCTGATGAGAGTTCACTAATAACTTAAAGACGTATTGTGTTCATTACCCATATAGCGCAAATGTAGACTGATCAGACTACTCAGATATACACGCTTGTAAAACGTGTACTTGGTTTTGTCGGAAATGATGTCCCTACCCGCACACACATACACACACATGCACACGCACGCACGTACGCATACATACATATAACATGGAAGTTAGAAGTTAGAAGTAAGAAGTTAGAAGTAAGAAGTCAGAAGTTAGAAATTAGAAGTTAGAAGTTAGAAATAAGAAATGTCCCTACCCGGCTTTCGTAAGTTTTAGTGGCCCGCCAAAAATCAGTATTAACAGGAGCTTGTTCATTTTCTATGTAGTTTAACTTGGTTTACACACACAAAGAGGAATTTACTAATTTATCCAAAATGCGAATAGCAGTGTTTTTTCTGTGGATGAGTTGAAGTTTACACTGTTTTTTGAGCAGCAATGCTTTGGGTCATAGTACTTCGGGGAAAGCCCGTAGTTGCTTAAACCAGGTGCTCGATTAATACAGGTAATTTTGCACCTACTGGACCTTTAAGGATCCCCTGGACCTTTAAGAGTTAAAAAATGTGGCCTCTTAACAGAGGTATTTTATTAATACATCTGACGTTTGAGAGATTTAGCTCTTATGCATCGTTCTGTAAGCAATGGAATTTCCACTTTAAAGTATGAAGAAAATGACAAATACTTAAGCTATATACGGCAACTGCTTCAGTTATAACTGCAAATTACTTATGTCATGCAAAACAGAGTAGACCTTGATCAGACGCCGCGTTTTGCGGCGTCTGATCTAGGTCTACACTGTTTGCCAAGCCCCCTTTTGTGAACATTAGGCACTAAATGTCCACGTCAGGTTGTCAACTTCATTGCATGCTTTTCGAATTATGTCCGTATATTGGGAACTCTCATATTTAGCGAGCTCTCTGTAATGGTCTTTTTGTGCCGCTAAGCATCTCTTATCCCATGTCCAATCTATATAGTCAAAATAGAACATCTCCTTCCGCAACGAGTCCTTCTTGAATGTTTTACATTTGTCTGGACACTGTTCGAAACCGCCAGCAAAACAAATACTGGCTTTAAACAGGCGTTTATATGTGTTTTGGTTCTTCCAACCACCCGCTACGTACTTGTAATGGGTGCTGGGTCTTGCAAATGGCAATGTTTCCTCTCGTGTTAACAGTTTTTCGTAATATTTCGGCTCTTCCCGTGCTTCCGATGATACGTTCGGTACTATTTTGGGCTGAAGCTGGAAATGAAATTTATATTCGTTGCGGTGGAACATCCATATATACTGACACATTAAGTTGAATTGTGAAATGAATCTAACTCTGATCTTTTGCAGTATCTCATCAAATGACATGTTGTGAAGTTTTGTTAAATATTCTCTCAGCTTTATAATGTGATCTACCTTTAAGATGAGTGGAAAATAAGACATGCATCTCATCACCTCCTTTGTCTTGAAGATTTTGGCAGTTGACTGTGATACAAAGCTCCAAAAATTGTGCGATACATTTCCATATATACCCACGATAATTGGCTTACCGTCAACAAACAGCATATGTGGTATTATTCTTGTGATGAACATGGTATCCGTGTCGATATACCCAACGTACTTTTTTGATGTACATTTCTCAGGATAAAACATATCCCTTTGCATTCTGTCTTTGCCCGAATATTTGACTATGGTTGATGTAGTCATATAACAAACTCTCGGAAACGGAAATTTTCTAATTTCGTTGTCACCAAATACATGATCTTCCTCCCGTTCATGGTCCAGAACCACCACCATTGAAACGTTAACAGGCCAGAAATACCGCATACTCTGTACTAATACACCCTGGTAGAGTTTTGTGAATATCGAATTCTCTGTTGTCATTCTTAAATACAAATCCATGTTTTCGTAAGCATCAAGAGGTTTCTTGCGCGTTTTCGTAGCCATCGGGACACTGTATTTTTTATCACGCCTCACATTTGCGTTTCCAGTTCCACTGTCGGCAGAATCGAAACAATAAAACTGTACTATATAAATCAACCCTAATCCAACAATTATAGAAAAAAGATAACATATCTTAGAAATTTTGTGTCTCATGTTTGTAAAAAAAAACGTTAGTGGTACCATCTACACTTAAATTTAACTCTAATACACATATCGACAACAAACTTGTATCATGATTACCGAGGGTAGTTAAGAAAGTTTTCGGAAACATATAGTACTACAACTTAGCAACTGTTATGGTTTCTTACACTTGTTCATACGTTTTCGTCTGAAATTTCCTGGAATTTATAACAATACGAGCCGTTTAGCTTACACATTTTTTCTTCTTTCTTTCTTCCCTTCTTCTGCCTTTCTTTCTTCTGCATTTCTTTCTTTTTTTCTGTTTTTCTTTATTTCTTTCTTTACATGCTTCTTTTCTCTTTCTTTCTTCGCTTAGGTTTTATCTATCATGTGTGAAATATATTCGAGCCGTATAATGCGCAGGTGTGCCAAATATATACATTACGAAAACACACCTATTCAAATGTATTGAAAATTTCACCACCAAAAACTAAAAGTTTTCGGATAAACATTCTGACACTTTTTATATTTCTGCTCAAAACATAGATTGTGTTTAGTCGATGCGGTTCGATGAGCAGAAATAAGAAAAATAATGTATACCCCTGTAAACCCCAGTTTTATTATATAAAAGTGGGGTTTAAGGGTATTAAAATTATATACTAGGTATGTTTTCGTGATGATAAAGGATAAGTTGCTGAAGCAAAGAAAATCTTATCTCAGTCAAACTCTTAATGCTATTTTGTTGCGCGTGTCTCATTATTTCCGTCTTCAATGATAATGTGTACTGAGCCGCAAAGGAAACACAGTACAACGTACGAGTATCTCATAAGTGCCTACCCAGCAAGCATTTTACTTAAATATATGATAGACCGTTATCGGCTCGGCAGGATTCGTTATGATGATAATTTGATTGGCACGAAACATTTGCTTTAGAGGTGACAGTTAATCAGAAATTAGGCAAGAAAATAGTATTTGTTTTCAATACTTGAAGAAACGCAAGTTTTGGATAGTTGTTAGAATCGTCTCACTAAGGTGTGCCCAAAGTACTCGAATATCTGAACCCCTAAAACACTTTTCCTAACATTTATACAAGCCCATTTGACTTCCTGCTGAAGTGTTTGTTGGCTGAATGACAAACAGTGTAGACACTGACCAAATTGCTTTCAAAGGAGGTGTCTGATATGGGTCTATACTGTTTGCTTAGGGGCACATGCCAAAATATTTATGGTAAGAACGGTAACACAAACGGGCTTGCATGGTTGCGTCCACTGCAGAAACGTATAAAGAAAAACATTTTCGCTGTCTAGGAGGTTTTTTGACTGGCCCTCGTATTGTCATTAGGGAGCTGCATCAATGTCTAATGCTTTTGGTATACACACTGAATACCTGTCGTTGTTACGCATGATTTGAAAAGTATGCAATGAATGAATGAAAATATAAAATAATGTCGGTTTCTCCTGTCAGGTAGATCATATTTTTAATCCTCGGCTGTATAGCAAGATGTACTTGCTACATTCGGACTAAAATTCAGAATGAAGATTTTTACGAGACGTACAAAATGGTTTGTAATAATATCACTAATAGCAGCACCTTTGGTGCTTTTTATTGTGGAACTTAAATATGTCATTATCCAGACAGATTTTAACAGTGCCACTCATTATGATCGAAAAGAAGTGGACAGTTCTTTGAACATGTCAAATAAGGAAACGCCCAAATTGAAACACGATTCGCCTAGCAGAATAAAGTCAGATGAAACGAATTCAAACACGGATATGGAAATATATCTCAGGATGTCTACAATTAATCCGGTGTGGCAGAAATTCTATGAAAGCGTGTTGGTTCAGAGTATGAAATATTTTTGGCCAGCTAATGTTTCAATGGTTCTTGTGTTAGACCAGGAACGTCCGGATGACCATGCATTCGCAGAATCCGCACAAAAAGCGTTTCCATTTCCAAGACCCTGTTTCATGGACCCTATAACGGTGGCTGGCTTTACGGGCTATGACAGGATGCAAAGGGACATGTTTTATCCAGAAAGATGCACGTCAAAAAAATACGTTGCTTTTGTGGATACTGACACAATGTTTATCACTAGGGTAATACCAGAGTTGCTGTTTTCTGAAGGAAAACCCATTATCGTCGGTTTCTATGGCAACATATGGGACGATGGCTATGGGCTCATAGCTCAGACAACTGCCAATATTTTTATGACGAAAGAGGTGATGAGATGCAAGTCCAACTTTCCTGTCATATTCAAGGTGCAGCATTTGGTAAAACTGAGACAATATCTAGAAAAGATACATAAATTGACGTTTGATGAAGTACTTATCACTAAAAAAGCCACTCACCTTTCTCAATTTAATTTAATGTGCCAATATGTGTGGATGTTCCATCGCGATGAATACAAATTTCGTCTCTGTTTTAACAAGCGAAAACAGACAAATTTAACTTCTGCAAGAGAAGACATTTCATATTATGCAAACACACTTACAGAAGAACAAAAACAGCCCATTGCACGAGTTGCACTTCATTACAAATACTTGGTTGGAGTAAACTGGCGGCTAGAGGCGACATGGCGTCTGTTACTCAGAGTTAGTATATGTTTCATGGGTGGGTTTGAGCTGTGTCCACATATGTGTACAGATTTTAAGAAAGAGACGACAAGGCCCGAAATGTTTACTTTTCAGTTTATCGATTGGCTATGGGACACTAGGTGTTTAGCTGCGCAGGTTGAGCACTATAACCAAGTGGCTGCTTATGCTAGCCCATGGTACACTGATATCATACAAAATGCCTGTAACGAAGTAAACTTATTGAAATGGAAACTATAAATAAGAAAACCGAACCTGGGAAAAGAATATGAAACGTGATGGGGTATAGCTTAATCAGACATTTTAACCTCAACATGCTGGATAAAAACGACACTTTAAAATATTTTTTCACAGAAAATAAGCTTAACTGCCTCATAAATAGGCTGACATTTCATGCAAACTGTCGATTTTTTCTCATTAGGAGACAATTGCATGAATTGTGAAAGTCTATTTCTAGGAAAATAAGATTTCCCGATAAAATAGGCTTTGTATTTCGTGCAAACTGTTTTAGGAGACAGTTGCATGAAATGTCAAAGTCTAAGATGTATGAAAGTTTACATCACGAAAACATACCTATATAATTTTGACCCCCTTAAACCCCACTTTTATATAGTAAAACTGGGATTTACAGGGTATACATTATTTTTCTTATTTCTGCTCAGAAACATAGATTGTGTGTACTCGTTAGAACCGCCTCTCCGAGGCGGTTCTAACGAGTACCCACAATCTATGTTTTGAGCAGAAATATGAAAAATATCAGAGTTTTTTATCTGAAAATTTTCAGTTTTTTGAGGTGAAATTTTCTATATATTTGAATAGGCGTGTTTTCGTAGTGGACATTTCATGCTTAGGAGTCAGTTGTATGAAATGTCATTCTATTACTGGGAAAACTTGGAAAAAGAGACAGGTTGCATAAAATGTCAAAGTCTGTTTAGGAGACATTTGTATGACATGTCAAGCCTATTTCTGGGGACAAATGAGAAAATTTGACAGTTTGCCTGAAATGTAAAGGCCTATTTTCTGGGAAAAATAAGAAACAAAATAATGAACACAGTAAACTCTCGTTACAACGACAGCATTTGTAAAGAATCCTTAATGGACAGAATATGTAAGAAAGACCTTGTTTTATTCTTATTTCCCCATAGAATATATGTTTTGGATATTTGTTAGAATCGCCTCAATGAGGCAATTCTAATAAATATCAAAAACATATGCTGCTTGACGTTTTAATGCAATATCCTTGCATTTCTCCTTAACTGTCACCTCTTGAGCGAAGGTTTCATGACATTCAAACTGTCATTATAACGAATTTTGTCAACCAATTGCAGTATCTAAAAACTGCTATATGAGGGGCCAACAGTGTAGACCCAGGTCAGACGCCGCGTTAGGTGGCGTCTGATCTGGATCTACACTTCTTGCGTAGGTTAGTCTGTCCAAACACTTAGGATAAAAATACGGTACGAGCTGCGACATAAGAAAATGTGTCTTCGGGGTACATACGAACAGTAAAGATCCAGATCAGATATGAAGCCGCACTATCCGATAACGGTTTATGTTATACAATATAACATCACGAAAACAGACCTATATAATGTTGACCCCCTTAAACCCCACTTTTATATAGTAAAACTGGGGTTTACAGGGGTATACATTATTTTACTTATTTCTGCTCAAAAACATAGATTGTGGGTACTTGTTAGAGGTTCTAACGAGTACCCACAATCTATGTTTTGAGCAGAAATATGAAAAATATCAGAATTTTTATCTAAAAATTTTCTACATGTATGAATAGGCGTGTTTTCGTAATGATATATGTATGTATCCTACAGTATCCAAGATACAAGGACAACGACTGTTGTAACCAGACTACGTGATGCACAAGGTGATCTGGACCTTCGCTGTCCGTATATGCCCCGAAGATACATTTTCCCATGGATTGTCTCATATATATGTATCTACATGTTTATAGTCTGCCTGGTTATATTCAGCTGGAAAAAGTCTTTCTGCTTTTGATTGAGCGACGTTCACATGTGCTTACCTTTTTCTTGCTATCACGTTTTCAGTGTCCGGAATGGCTGAACACCCGTCGACAGGACTTTGAAACGTTCTAGAACATGTACGGAGTGATTTAGGTCCATTTGAGTCCTTTGTCAATACTGGCACGTTTTTTGAGCAGATAGCAATTATTGAGATATTTTCTTAATTTAGAAAATTCCCGGATTGCGCATGCTTACAGAGAGCAAATTTTCCAAGGGACATAATAGAATAGATTGGAATTCCCTTTAGTCATCTACCCTGAAATTGAATTTGGGTGTTTTGTCGTCTAAATATAGATCAATAGTCCTTCTATTTATATGACTGTCGTATACGTCCAATGTAAGGACAAGGGAGAACAAAAGCAGGAACTGCCATGACAATATCAGGGCCCAGTTGTTCGAAGCATCGTTAGCTTAACGAGCTCGTTAAGGGTCATTTCGTTAACTGTTTTAGCAGATTCAATATACAATATGCTGATATTTTTTGCTGAAAAAATTACTCACATTTTTTCAGCAAAAACTTTCAGCAAATTTGCGTATCACTCGATGTAAATTTTAACGAATCGTTAACTAACGACATCGTTAGCTTTGAACAACTGGGCCCAGGAAAATATGCCATCACGAAAACATGCTTATTAATTTTGACCCCCTTAAACCCCACTTTTATATACTAAAACTGGGGTTTACAGGGGTATACATTATTTTTCTTATTTCCGCTTGAAAGCATAGATTGTGGGTACTCGTTAGAACCGCCTCGGCGAGGCGGTTCTAACAAGTACCCACAATCTATGTTTTGAGCAGAAAAAAGAAAAAAATATAAGAATTTTTATCTGAAAACTTTCAGTTTTTGGTAGTAAAATTTCAATATATTTGAATAAGCGTGTTTTCGTAATGCATATAACGACGACCGATTTCAGTCCATTTTGACGTTCATTTTGACGTTTGCCTATTGCACTACAAGAGAGCCTCGTCGTAAGAAGAGCTGTTATTGGAGCCTACCGTTGTAACGCTATGTCTTCTGACACCTGACCACCTTACCATACTTGTCCTAAAACTTTCAAGAACAAGTTAAGTTTACTACCTGCTGAAGGTCTAAAATGCGATTAGATGAGTGTAGGCTCTGATCAGACGCCGCTTTCTGCGTCTACGCTTGACCAGGCCTAACTGTCCAAAGACAGGGTAAATACGGTATACAAACAAGAAAGATCCAGGTAGCAAAGCTGAGTATTCTGATAAAGATTTTAATTATACATCCATATATTCCACCATAAAAAAGGCTCTGTAAACGGACAGTGGAGGTCTGATTAGACCGCGCGAATGCTAAGGCTGAGCTTGGCTTGCGTTGTCCGCACCTGCTACCAAGGCTCATTTTACATGTCTCTACTCCTGTTCATACCTCTAACTCCCGTGTATAGGCCAGTTGTTTCACCATTAAAATAATAATAATAATAATAATTATAGACTTTTTTTTTGGAGGGTGACACATTTAGCAATACAAGCTAATCTTCCATAAGGCCCTCTAATATGTACATTATTTACAAGCAAAGCATAAAAACAAAACAAAACTAAACAGAACAAAACAACACACACACACACACACACACACACATATATATATATATATATATATATATATATATATATATATATATATATATATATATATATATATATATATATATATATATATATACAGAGAGAGAGAGAGAGAGAGAGAGAGAGAGAGAGAGAGAAAGAGACATGGAATTACATACACACTAAAAAGAAAATGAAATCTCTAAATATATGTACAGGTTATAAACACAACTTGTGCAACATTGACCTTGATAAACAAGATCAATTGCTTACATCAGTTGTGCAATGGATAATTAATGGAAGTCCGTAAAGCCACAAACTGACTTGCCCAGACGAAACACAAGATCCTTTATGAACTAATGAAAAGACACACACACACACATACACACACACACACACACACACACACACACACACACAGAGAGAGAGAGAGAGAGAGAGAGAGAGAGAGAGAGAGAGTTTTGTGAGTACAATTATGTCACAAAACTTTGTAAATATATATAAATTTATATTTCATATCTGAACTCCTTTTATCCATTTATAACAATTTTTGTGAAAGCTGTTAATAGTTTTTAAATGTTTCATATTATCAGGCAGATTATTCCAGATCAATGGACCAGAGTAAATCACTTGATTCTTTGAACAATTTCTTCTCGGGAGGGCGGCGGCTTACTTGGGCGTACCTCTTCCAGCTTAAAGAAAATTTATACACTTTCAGGGGACAGGGAAACATTTATTTTCCAAACGTTCTTTTCTTTTTTTTTTTTTTTTTTTTTTTCTTTTTTTGTTTTCTTTTTTTTTCTATTCTGAAAATGGATCTACTCTAACAGGAAAGAATTTCCTCGCCATTACAGCTGATCATATTTCAGAAGAGGCTTATAAAGCCATGAAAACGTGATGACATAAAGAGCTAGTATGAAGCGCTAAACCCTGAACCATGGACGCAATAGGCAGCGTACCACTAACTACCTATTTAACCTAAACATCACGAAAACATACCTATATAATTTTGTCCCCCTTAAACCCACTTTATATAGTAAAACTGGGGTTTACAAGGGTATACATTATTTATTCTTATTTCTGCTCAAAAACATAGATTGTGGGAACTCGTTAGAACCGCCTCGCCGAGGCGGTTCTAACGAGTACCCACAGTGTATGTTTTCAGCAGAAATATGAAAAAAAAAATATCAGAAATTTTGCCTGAAAACTTTCAGTTTTTGATGGTGTGCCTGACTGTAGATCCGGGGGTTGGGATGAGGGGAGAGGGTGTGTTCCCAAGTTTGAATGCTAGCACGGCCACATATATTTCGTATGGAGATTGAACATGAAACCATTTCTACGGCCATTTCTTTCCTTTCCATTAATTCAAGAATGGCAGTTAACAGTTACTGGCTAAAGTATGTTCACAAGACTTAGTATTGTTTAACGGCTTAGAGGGCTAAGTATGTACAGGAAAAGTACAAGCAGGTTAAGTGACCAGCTCGACATAGCCTTTATTGTGTAGACTAGGCTCAGTGTAAATCTCAAATTTACACTCATTTCTAACCATACTTGTCATAAGATTTGAACAATATGATTAATTTAAACCAAGTTGGTCCCAGAAAGCATTCTACATAAATCTATAGCGGGCCGTTATCGGCCCGTCAGGGTAGCTGACGGGCCGATAACGGACAGCTGTAGATTTACAAAGAATGCTAGCACATAAAGAAATAAAATCGTAGTTTCGATTTCATTGAGACTCTTCGTATAACAGTGTTGTTTGCATTGCTAAATATGTACGCCCCACTAGCTCTGGCTTAAACGGAGCTCGAACATTTTACATCATTTTAAAATCCTCTATGACATTTGTCAAGAACTCGAATATTTACTATATATTGCAATCCTGTGATAAGTATGGCCCCTTCTACTACATGGTAATGTGTCTAAAACAATGCAGGATGATGGCAAACAGTGTAGACTCTCACCGGACGCTACGTTCTGTGGCGTCTGATCTAGGTCTACTCGGTTTGCTCAGGTCTATCTGTCCCAATACCTAGTTTTGTTACGCGTTTTTATTCATGTTACACACATGTATTTATTAGTGACATACTACACGATTAGTAACAGATATCTTTGTTTTTTCGGATTCGATTCCTCCCGAATTCACTTACCATATTTATCTTAAATACTCGGGCATTATCTCCTTACTTTCTTGATCTAAATTTTGTAACAAAGTCTGTTTGACTATCTTGTGGTGTGTCTAAAGGGAGCAGTTAAATGGCAAACATAGTAGATCCTTAACAGATGCCGTGTTCCGCGGCGTATGGCCTCGGTCGGCACATGACGCATGTTACTAGTGCAACATATAAGGAGTGCTTATATTTTCCGCGGACATCTAGCGTTACCTTTCGTTGATGAAGTTTCTTACAGTTTTTAATTTGTTATCGTGTTTACCCTCAACATTTGGACACCCTATCTCTCATTACGAAAACACGCCTGTTCAAATATAGAAAATTTCACCTCCAAAAACTGAAAATTTTCAGATAAAAAATTCTGATATTTTTCATATTTCTACTGAAAACATAAATAACGGGTACTCGTTAGAACCGCCTCGGGAGTACCTACAATTTGTGTTTTTGAGTAGAAATAAGAAAAATAATGTATATCCCTGTAAATCCCAGTTTTACTATATAAAAGTGGGGTTTAAGGGGGTCAAAATTATATAGGTCTGTTTTCATGATGTGTAGCATACGTGTCCTGAAATTCGAACAATAGATTCTAAATTTAATGACTATTTCTGAGCAAATACACACACACACACACACACACACACACACACACACGAAGAACAAGCTGCAGCGTCAAAGTTTTCTAATCCAGACCAGCCAGTTTCGACGAATTAAGCCTCATCAGTGACCCAAAATTGAATTAAAATATATATATATATATATATATATATATATATATATATATATATATATATATATATATATATATATATATATATATATATATATATATATATATATATATATATATGTATATATATATATATATATATATATATATATATATATATATATATATATATCGGGCTAGCACTACAGTCTTATCGTATTTTTTTCTAATATTCTCACACTTTAACCCCTTATCATCCTTACCAAACTAGTACAGATATTTGAATAACACCATTTTAACACCTGTTAACGTGTCTAAAACTGCTGGATGATTGACAGTGTAGACCCTGATTGAACGCCGCACTCTGAGGCGTCCGATATGGGCCTATACTGTTTGCTGTTGCCTATCTATATCTATCCGAATACTCAGGGCAAGTACGGTATATGCTAATATCTAAGGTCCTGCTCATCCGAGGCAACCACGCACGCTAATCAGGACCTTCGTGTCCGTCGTGAGGAAGTATTGTTACGACCGAGCACTCCTACCTTCGATTATCTGCCTTGGCAGATTACGCAAAGCTTGTAGGTATATATTCAATCTCTGACACCTGCGTCAGGGAGTCGACTCTTTGGCTCAGAGTATTGGATTTTTAACCGGGAGGACCGGGTTCGAATCTCTCGATAGGAGGGAATTTTTTTTCAGTTATGTTACATTACTTTGTTACGGCTTTCATGTCGTAAGAGTATGGACATTGTCAAATGTACTAACGAGAATTGATGACACTGATCAGACTGTGGGAATGTAAAGCCTTATAAGAGCTTTTGCTTTCAGCATTCCTTTTGATGATATGCGTTCATGCAGACATTATATTGTCCAGGAGGTCTGACTCGGAGATTTTCACAGGGAGATGGGCGTTGGTAGTGGAGTAACTCTCACCTGCTGAGCTAACGATCGAAGGGTCTTATTAGCCTGGGGCAGAATTCTTCTCATGACTGACCAATGTTCATTTAAAACTATCACATGTTCATTGTCCTAAAATGGTTGAACTAATGTCGACAGGACATTTAAACACAACAAACCTAATATATATGCGGAGCGATTAAGGTTCATTTGAGCCTTTTTGTTAACAAAGGCACGTTTACTGAGCAGATAGCAATTATTGAGGTGTTTTCTAAATTTAGAATATTTCCGGATTGCGCATGTTCACAAAGAGCAAACTCTCCAAGGGACATAATATAATAGCTTTGAATTCCCTTTAGTTATCTACCCTGAAATTGAATTCGGGGATTTTCCTATCTAAATATAGAATCAATATTTCGACTATCTATATGATTGTCGTATACGTCCATGTAAGGACGAGTGTGAGCAACGATGTAACTACCCCGTCAATACCAGGAAAGAATGCATTTAACGAAGACTGATTTCAACTTAATTTGACTTTTGACGGGCGCGCGCATCGTGCATCGCGCCGGTCTCTTAATATAGCTTTGGATTTTTATTATGGAGAAGTGTTCGATTACGATTAGCGCAGAGCGCAGTATGGTAAGTTTGAATATGACCTGCAGTCCATCTTTGGTAAGTTTGACTATGACCTGTGGTCCATACTTAAACAGTTAAAACATATTCATATCATATTTATATCTGACGCATGCTAGAATAAGCTTCTAGATTAGATATTGGATGTCTGGTAACTTACTTAAGTTTTTGCTTTTTTTTTTTTTTTTTTTTTTTTGTTTGTTTGATTTTTTAATAATAATGTACAAATTAAATCTCGTGGAGATCCCAATATGACTAGGATTCGCATATTGCTTGATCAAGAAAATTCATAAAGCTTAATAAAAGCATACATTGAAGATTCACATTGTTGTTCTTTTTTACCTATAACTTTGAAAATTTATTAAACTTTAGTATGCCCGTGTCCCATATTTCTAAGTAAACGTGAACAAAATTTGCGCCGGTACTTAGAGTTTACGTCTAAATATTTTGTCTTGTATCTGTTGCAATACATAAGCTTGGCCATGCATGGAAAAAGATGTTTACGGGGCCTACCATTTTACCCTAAATATTCGGACACTTTATCTCCTTACTTGTCCTACCTGTTGAAGTGTCTAAAATACGACTAGATGAGTGGCAAACAGTGTAGACCCTGATCAAACACAGCATTCTGTGCTGTTGGATCTGGGTCTACACTTTTTGCCCAAGTCTGTCTGTCCCAACACTAATGATTATTATGAAACAACGTTTCTTCTACACGATTTAGTAATGACTCGAACATTACAGACGCTAAGTAACTGATAGCTTTCCTTTTCGGCTCATTTACCCATATCACCTACCGTATTTTGTCCTAAATATTCTGACATTTCAACTCATGTCCTAAACTTTGAAAACATGACGCATGTTACTAGTGCAGCAGAAGGAAGTGCTTACTTTCCACGGACACCTGGCATCACCCATTATGTAGACCGCATTTAACCCTAAGTATTGGGACAGGCAGCGTTGACCCAGATCAGACGCCACAGAACGTCGTATCAGGGTTTACACTGTGTGCCACTCATTCAGTAGCTTTGGAGACATCAGCAGGCAGTTAAATGGACTTATACAAATTTTAGGACAAGTATGGCAAGGACTTGAGGTCTAAACGCCCATTACTCTCATGGAATACCGTAAAATGCGGTGATCTGCAAAGTATTCCTCTCTTCCCATATTTAGTCCAGTCAAACTAGCGATTTTTGGCCCAACCCAAAACAAATTGCAACAAAAATGTTTTTAGCATTTTTGGTGAGGATATACATTGAAATATGACATATCAAAAGTAGGATAAAATCGAAAGTTATGAAATTTGATTTTTTTTTTTTTTTTTTTTTTCGGCGTTTTTTGCAAGCACAAATTTCCACTTTTAACATATATCAATTGCATATAATAATCTAATTGTCAGCAAGAATGTTGCACGTTTTATTTCTTAGAAACTCTAGCGACTGCATCAGAATTGATTACAAATGCTTAAAATGTTGTTTAAAACTTCTTTTTGTTGAATATAATGCTATTATAGTGCATAGTTGGTGTTACATTACCCCACCCACTACATTTTGCATTGAAATTTCAACTGATATTTTGTAGGTCATTAATAAATCATCTGCATCGAAGTGTATATGCCATACTGATGGTTTTGCTCATAATAAACATGCTTAATGATTTCTGGCTCAAACCAAAATGGGGATAGAAAGGATAAATTTCCCTGAGAAGGGGCCCATCAAGGTTCTATTTTACAGTTTTTAATTCTGAAGACTTAGCTTCTGTTTTACTTGAAATGTTTGTGCTTATTTATTTGTAAGGTACTCAAGCAAGAATTAGGGTTCGAAGACTAACATACTGTCTAGAAAGAGGCCTATAAGGGGACAGTATATCTGTTTTACGGAACCATTCGGAAGATCTTTTTGTTCTCTTTTCTTATATTTCTTTTCTTTTTTTCAATTAATATTTCTTGAGGCTTAGTCCATGTTTCCTAGAAATGAAGTTTGGAAGGTACCCTAACTCAAAACAGAACTAAGATACTCGTAAATATGGTGACTTTCTCTTGTCAGGGCCCCAGTCAGGGTTCAGTCTTCATTCATTGTTACAAAATCCCGAAGTTTTTAATAGATTTTGTAGTTTTAGTTATCATTTCTTTGGACGCTGCGTCTTAATTCGTTGATTTTATTATGATATTAGTATGTGGAATGGTTCTCTGACTCTGACCAGTATGGGAATATGGGAGTAGGTAGGGTAGTTTTGCAAGTACTTGGTTCTTCCTTACCGATCCCGGTAGCCTAAGCGGTAGAGTGCCCGCTTCGGGGAATTGGAGATCGAGGATTTGATCCCGGACCACGACACACCAAAGTCGTTTAAAATGGTACTATTTGCTCTTAGCTTGGCACTCAGACTTACGTGGTATAGCAAGGAGTAGTCTATCCAGTGTCAAGATAATGTGACTGCATGGGGTGGTACCATATCAAGTGTCTAAGGCATGATACTTCAGTGAGACATCACTATAAAAGTGAGCGCTAAGCTCCCTGTCGCAACCAGACACTGTCGTGATTGAAAACTTGTTGTAAGTGACATTATACCCGAACAAATAACAACATATATCTTCCTTATAGCGAAATACTGATGATTCAATGCAGTTTATAGTTTCTGTTGTTAGTTCTATAGACTCCTTTAAATAGTTATACTTTCTTGAGAGATTTCCTGACTCAAACCAGACTTGGGATAGTTTGAGGGACTTAAATTATGTAAGGGGCCTATTACGGGTCAATATATCTTTATAATGGCAAAATTCTAATGTGCATACTATATAGATAACATGATATAAACCAGCACAAGCAGAATAGCATGAGGGAAGATTTTACTCTGCAGATGGTTATCAGGCTATACCCAGTAAGCATTCCACATAAATCTATAGCGGGCCGTTATCGGCCCGTCAGGGTAGCTGACGGGCCGATAACGGCCCGCTGTAGATTTATAAAGAATGCTAGCTGGGTACTGAATAAACAAAAAGTCAAAGACAAACAGAAAGTGGATTCGAAAGCGGGTGGACATAGGAAAGCAAGCTGACATTTTAATGAAATCAGATGAGAAGCATCCAGAAATAATAAATGAGCATATGTGAAAACTTTGGGACTTTTCACAAGCAAGACATATTGCCCCTTCCTGAGCCACATACTAGGAAAAGTTACCTCACTTTCTCCCATTCCAGTTTGAGTCTGGGTACATACTAAACTAATAAGCGTGATCATATCAAATAATTTAAGACTTTGTCTCAAGAAATCCGAATTGAACTTGATACCTATAAAATTGGAATTTTACCAAAATCACGTCATATCGGCTCCTCATGGGCCGCTTGCAAAGGCATGTTACCCTATCTAACTTCGTTCTTATTTGAGTGAGGGTGCCTTTCAAACTAATAAGCATGATTACTTCAAAGAAGTTAGCGGCATAGTCTCCAAAACAGTAATTGAAACAAAAATGAATCTGACTGCACCAGGAATCACCCCAAAGGGCCTCTGCCATATTAGAGGTTTATTACCCTTCACTGACACCTTACTAGGAAATTTTGCCCTTCCTTCCACCATCCTGATTTGAATCAAACTTTGTTAAGCATGTTTAAACCAAACAAAAGCATCAGTATAACATTTACTTTGTTAAGGTAAATCATTTGTGACCCAAGACAATTCACTTGAAATTGTAAGGCAGAATGAAGTGGGTGGGGTAATGCGATATCAAATATATACTGTAATGGCAAAATACACAACAATAAAAAGTTAAATTAAATATTTGAGGTCATTTCTGGTGCAGTCAGTAGGGGTAAGCCATAAAACACAAACAACAATGCTATTGTCATGTATTCACTATGTATTAATAATATGCTTTTTTTTTTTTTTTTTTTTTTTTTGATTTGGGTTTTACGGCCCTTTCAAGAATATTTCACTTATATCGAGCCGATCGTTCATCGAAGGTGGGCGAAAACCGGAGAACCCGGAGAAAAACCACCTGACCATCCGTAAGCAGAACTTGGCTTTCCCACATATGACCCGAGCCAGGCTCGAACCACAGCGGTGAGAAACCTAATGGATTAAGAGTCAACTCTCTTATCCACTAGGCTACGGGGGCCCGTACAATAATAATATGCTTTAACAAGCCAGTTCGTGATCAGCAATCATGCAAAAAATAATAATTTATGTATTTTCCAATTTTGTCTTACTTTTGATATGTTATAGCTGAATGTTTATCTTGTAAAAAATGCAAAAAAAAAAAAAAAAGAGGAGTATCATGATAAATATTCATGTACATGTATTATGTTTCACACACACACACACACACACACACTCACACACACACACACACACACACACACACACAGCACACGCAAGCATGTAAAGTTCCACTTCATGTCCCTATTCTTGAAACCTCGGACGAAACTAAGGTTCAAGCGGATGGCGTATTATATACTTGAATATATTCATTTACCTATTTAACAATTTATCTATTTGAGACTGAGGTGAAATTTTTTTCTTGAAGAATTTAGAGAACATGAATGATAATGTAAGTGAGTACTTGTTATCGTATTTACCAGATGTCTTTGGACACCTTAATTTCTTATCATACTTATCATGAAATTTGAACAAGCCGATCTTACCATCTGTTCTTGTTTCTAAAACGGCAAATAGTGTAGACATTTTGTGGTGTCTGATCTTGGTCTACACTGTTTGCTTAGTCCTCTCCGTCCGAACATTTCGGATAAATACGGTTTCAACTGCAACTTCAGTTTCCATTACGAAAACACGCCTATTCAAATATATAGAAAATTTCACCTCCAAAAACTGAAAATTTTCAGATAAAATCTCTGATATTTTTCATATTTCTGCTCAAAACATAGATTGTGGGTACTCGTTAGAACCGCCTCGGCGAGGCGGTTCTAACGAGTACCCACAATCTATGTTTTTGAGCAGAAATAAGAAAAATAATGTATACCCCTGTAAACCCCAGTTTTACTATATAAAAGTGGGGTTTAAGGGGGTCAAAATTATATAGGCGTGTTTTCGTGATGCATGCCTCAAATACTAGTTGTACATGTGAGCAGTGGGAGCTGGATTTCATGTTTTCATTTAATTCCTAGAGTGCCAGTCACAACAGCGCATTACGAAAACACGCCTATTCAAATATATTGAAAATTTTACCACCAAAAAATGGCAATTTTTCAGATAAAAATATCTGACATATTTCATATTTCTGCTCAAAACATAGATTGTAGGTACTCGTTAGAACCGCCTCGTCGAGGCGGTTCTAACGAGTACCCACAATCTATGTTTTTGAGCAGAAATGAAAAATAATGTATACCCCTGTAAACCCCAGTTTTACGATATAAAAGTGGGGTTTAAGGGGGTCAAAATTATATAGGCGTGTTTTCGTGATGGTCAGGCAAAATTCTAAAACATACTCGGTAAAAAAAGTAGTGGGCCAGGAATAACTTTACCATTTCTCAACCGAATTTCCTAGACCATGTATCAAATGATTCAGGAATTAAAGCCTGAAATGAATTCATCCCACCCATTTTCCAAATACTGATACATATTCGGACACCAAAACTTACTACCACGCTTCTAAAATCTGACGTCCATTTGGCTATCTATTGATATGTCAAGATAAAATTGTAGGATGAGTAGCAAGCAGTGTAGACCCAGGTCAGATGATGCATTCTGATGTGTGGGTCTAACTTTTTATTCGGGCCTGCATATCCGGCACAGTAATTAATCAGGAATGTTGGCAGTGGGGGTAATTTAACTCTCGCCTGCTAATTGCCTAGCGGTCGTGGCAAACAGTGTAGACCCTGATCAAACACCGCATTCTGCTACGTTGGTTTACACGTTTTACTCAGGTCTGTCTGTCCCAACACTTATGATTATTATGGAACAGCGTTCCTGCTACACGATTTAGTAATGACTCGAATATTACAGACGCTAAGTAACTGATAGCTTTCCTTTTCTACACATTTACCCATATCAGCTACCGTATTTGTCCTAAGTATTCAGACATTTTAACTCATGTCCTAAACTTTGAAAACATGACGTATGTTACTAATGCACGATCCGCCTGGGGCAGAATTGTTTTCATATAATTGAACCATGTTCGCTTGGACAGAACTTTATGATGCTATCACGTGCTTCTTGTCTTGAAATGGCTGAAATACTGTCGAAAGACACCAACATAGCAAAGACAAATATTGAGTGTTTCAGGTCCAGTTCAGCCTTTTTTGTTAACCCATTTATGCCGTATGGACTCTTCTACCATAACTCTTTGGACAGGTCCAATTCCTATATAAGGGATGTCTGGTTAGTGTTTTTATTATCGCGAACGACGTGAGCTGTACGGTAGAGAATATGATCAAGGAAAAGTAACATACAACGATATATACTTTCAGCAGAAATCGCTCTGACCATTTTTCTTCCCGTTTTCTTCCCGGAAGTTGTCACCGGAAGTTGACAGGACTGGAGTGCGGACTTGATACTAATAAGCTCACGAAGTGACAAGAAACGAGAGTCAATAAGTGTTACGAACATATATTGCTGATTATTTTTATTATTTATTATTGATTTACATATATGTTTTATATACTGATAGTCATTCTTTAATGATGCTGTGAAGGACTTTTGAAGAGACTACAGATAGGGTCTATGCTGTGATCGCATTTAGGCTAAGCCTGTTTTCATATTAGTTTTTATCATGTTTTACAGAAATTTCTAAACTTAATGCAAACAGTGTAGACCCTGATCAGACGCCGCGTTCTATTTATGGGATGCCAGGCTTAAATGTATTAATATAGCCGCGTTTCTTGAGCAGACAACACTTATTTGAGAGATTTTCTAAATTTAGAAATTTAGAAATTCCCGGATTGACTACAATGAGCAAAATCTCCAAGGGACATTATATAATAGCTAAGAATTCACATGAAATGTCTTCCCTGAAATTGAATATGGGGATTTTCCCGTGTAGTTCAATAGTCTGTTCATATGACTGTTGTATACGTCCAATCTAAGGAACACGGAATTCCTCCAACAATAATAGGAAAATATGCAACGAACTACGACAGATTTCAGTTGATTTTGACTTTCATGAGCTTTGCCATGAGAAAAGATGTTTTCGGGGCATACCGTTTTCACCTTAAGTATTCGGAGACCTCATATCTTTACCATACTTGTCACAAAATTTGAACGAGTCCCTTTTGCTACATGTTGATGTGTCTAAAGCAATGCCGGATGGGTAGCAAACAGAATAGACCCGGAACAGATGCCGCGTTCTGCATGTCTGATCACGGTCTCCACTGTTTGTTAAGGCATGTCTGTCCCAATACTTTAGGTTATTACGGTATACGGACGATTTATAAGTGACATAATGGGCACTTAGTAACAGTTCGCTTTCCTTTTCGGAACTGACCCTTTACTGAATTCGCTGGTCATATTTAAGCTACACATTTGGACGCATTAATCCTTTTAACACTTCTCATGCTGAATAAATTAAGATGCCACGCCCACTTCTAATTTCCAGCCAATCAGATTACTTGATAGAAATTCACATATTTAATGATAAACAGTGCAGATCCAGATCAGTTGGCTTCTGGATCTACACTGTTTTGCTAAGACAAGGCATGTCGTGTTCAGCAAGAGAACGGTCAACTCATAGTTGTGAAATTTAGCTGATAGCAGTCATAAATGACTGGGCTAAAATTTTGTACAGTGGAGGTCAAATTGACGCATTCAAACTGGCTTTTGAAAAGGCTTTTGATCCTTCTACTTAAGGTAAGTAGGTCGAGGTCAAAACCATTTGCTGAGGTCTGTCTGACCAAATACTTACGATAAGTATCGTACATCAAGGTCTACACTGTTTCCTCAGGCCAGTCTGCCTGTAATACCGTGTTTACCCTAAATATTAGAGCACCTCAACCCTTTACCAAAAATGTCCGAAAAATTAATATATAGAGGATATTCAAATGTTTGGAGTGAATATGACTTTTATTTCATCGAGTGAAGTGAAAAAATGTATATTTCATGAGTGCCGAAGGCACGAATGAAATATACATTTTTTCACTTCACGAGATGAAATAAAAGTCATATTCACGACAAACATTTGAATTTTCTTTTTATTATATACATCACTTTCGATAGAAGAGATGCAAATCTTGCATTTGCAAGGGAAAGTCTGACACGCAGTTTTGTCCCTTGGAGCCATGACGTTTTGTTTTGTTTGGTGACGTTAGACATGACGTCAGAAACGCGCATTGGCGTGTAAAAATAAAATAAAAAGAAAATTTACTCTTTTTCAGTGAATACCATAAAAACTTTCATCTCGTGTAATGAAAACATTAATGTAAATAAGAAAAAGGTAGATCCAGATCTTATATTTTTCACTGCTCAGAGGAGTGAAAATAAAAGTTTTATATTTTCACTAGTGAAAATATAAAACTTATATTTCACTAGTGAAAATATGCATTTTATTTCATTAATAATTCTCTATATTTCATTACTTTGTATGTAATAAAACTTGATTTAATTGACCGGCGCGCGAATAGACTATTCGATTAGCTCACTGAGGACGTTTTCTATTTGCCGGGACGTCAGTTTGTGACGATCCCGGCAAATATATAAAACAAAACTTAAAACATAACTGTGGTATAAGCAGATTAATGTCTATTTTACTTTCATTTCAATCAAGAAATTTCATAAAGCTAAATTAAAGCAAACATTAAAGAATCACATTGTTGTTCTTTTTTACACGTTACATTGAAAATTTATTAAACTTTAGTACACCCTTGTCCCATATCTCTAAGTAAACAAGAACAAAATTTGCGCGGGTACTTAGACGTTTACGTCTAAATATTTTATCCTGTTCTTTCTAATGTGTCTAAAACCTGCAGGATGAGCGTCAAACGGAGTCTGATTAGACGCCGCATCCTGCATCATCTGATATGGGTCTACACTGTTTGCTTAGGCCTGTCTGAATATATTTCCGTATTTACTCTACATGTTAGAACAAATTTACTGTCAACCATACTTGCCCTAAACTTTGCACAACTCTATTTCATTGCTGACGTGTCTTAAAACTGCTGGATGACTGACAAACAGTATAGATCCTGATCAGACACCAAGTTCTGCCACGTCTTGTCCGGGTATACACTCCTTGTTCAGGCATGTCTTCATTTAATACCGTATTTATCCTACATATCTGATACCTTAACCGTTTACCAATATTGTCCAAAAAGTAGAACAACTCCATTTTACTATCCGTTGATGTGTTTAACAATGCTGTATGTTTGGTGGGTTATTCAGGCCTATCCGTATGTAATACAGTATTTATTTCCTCTACATATTAGGATACCGTAATTCTTTACTCAAACTGGCCTAAATATAACAACTCCATTTTACTACGTGTCTACCCAGTCAGCATTCTACGTAAATCTATATCGGGCCGTCATCGGCCCGTCAGGGTAGCTGACGGGCCGATGACGGCCCGATGTAGATTTACGTAGAATGCTAGCTGGGTAACTACTGACTAACTGGCAAACAGTGTAGACTCTGTTCAGATGCCGCGTTTTGCGTCGTCTTATCTGTGTCTATACTGTTTGTTCATGCTTGTCTGCAAGTAATACCATATTTTCCCTTAATATTTGGACACCTTAACTCTTTACCATACTTGTTCTAAGATTTGGACAACTCCATCTTACTACATACGTCTTGTCTAAAACTGTTTGACGAGTGTCAAACAGTGGTCTGTGGCGTCCGATCTGTGTCTACATTGTTTACTCAGGCCTGCATGTCCGACTACTAAGGGTAAATACGATATATCTCTTGTAGCGACACATGTTCAACCAGATTTGATATGCTGGCTTCAGGAAATTGCAGACCAATGTTTTTATCCATTTAACTGGAACAACTGACTATACTTGACCTCTAAAATTTTAACGAGATCACTTGACAACCCATGTTTGTGTCAAAAACTGCCGTCTGATCTGGGTCTTCACTGTTTGCTCAAATCTGTTTTAGAGTAAGTATGGTAATGAGAATTCTTCTTATACTTGAGCGATGTTTACAGTGTCACGTTCTCATTGTCCTGAAATGGCCGAAGTATTGTCGACAGGACAATTAAACACCAACATACCAAACCGTGTACGAAGTGATTCAGGTCCATTTGAAACGTTTTGTTGATAGAGACACGTTTACTGAACAGATATCAATTACAGAGTTGCTTTAAAAATTTAGATCATTTCTGGATTGCGCATGCTTACAAAGAGCAATTTCTCCAAGGACCATAATAAAATAGCTTGGAATTTCCTTTGGTTATCTACCCTGAAATTGAATTTGAGGATTTCCCGTATAAATATAGAATCAATAGTCCGACTATTTATATCATTGTCGTAAACGTCCAATGTAGGGACGAGGGTGAGCAAATGCGGAACTACCCCGACAATACTAGGAAAATAAGCAGCTTATTATGATTGGTTACAAAATAATTTAACCGTCATTGGTAGTAATACATGCGTCTTACCATGAGCAAATCTGTTTTGGGTGCCTACCATTTTTACCCTAATTATTCGGACACCTGATCTCCTTACTATCACTGTCCTTAAACTTTAGCTAGTCCATTTGTCTACCTGTTGAAGTGCCTTAACTACTGCTGAATAAGTGGCAAACAGTGTATGCCCAGATCAGACAACATTGTTTGCTCAGGTCTATCTGTCAAAACGCACCATCTGGGTCTACACAGTTTGCTTTGGCCGTCTGTCCGAATACATATGATAAATACGGTATGCGAACAGTAAAGCTCCAGCTCAGTCTGCAAGGCCAAAGAATATGATACACCAATGCATACCAAAGTTTCCGTATTCGTACAAGTCGAGGGCTGAGCGCAAGACTGGCGTAAGTCAGATGGTTGGTTTTCCCCAAACCTAATCTCCTCACCATGAAGGCGTTATGAAGATTACAACATTTCTTTCTGTAAACAATGAAAATTTAGGTGGCATTGCTCGTATGAGCAATGGCACCTAAATTTGCATTGTTTACAAAGGGGTCCAAGTTGCCCCTAAACAAGGGTTTCAAAAATATGTTTGAGTTACAATAGTCTTGCGCTCAACCCTCGAAGTGTGCAGGCCACCAATGCTCACTTTTACATTGCGCTGCTCACATGTATTCCTTTTCATTTAATTTCCGCATAGACTCTTGTCTGTGGTGTACGAGCTGGGTCTGCACAGTTTGCTCAGGCCTGTAGCTCCGATTTTTAATAAGATCGGTAAATATAATATTCTAGCCAATGAGCTTGTCCAATGTAATTTCTCATTGTCTGAGACTATGCCGAGATCAAAAATGTAAAATATATATGAAAATGACTGTAAGTCATTAGCCGGATGGGAGCTTTCGATAAAATATTGAATCGATATTGATATTGGTAATATCAAACCGAAGCAATTGCCAAATGCCATTTCTTTGCTAACCGAGGCAAAGCCAAGGTCAAAATTATTTTCTGTAGTCAGTTAATGAAAGTGGTCAAAACTCTTGAGCCTTTAGAAAGTTTAGATTAGTTTTTGCCATGATACAGATTTATATTGGCAAGACCTATCCAATATCAGAAAGGTCAAATCAAAACAATTGGCAAATACCATTTTTGATTGACTTAGGCAAACTGAGATCAACATTATTTCCTGTAGTCAGAAAATTAGAAAATTGATCATGTAATATCACAAAATAGCTCTAATTTTGTGATAGCACAAACATGGATTTTGATATCGCAAGATAGCTTTTGTGATTTCATAAGATAATGGGTTTATTGTAAAACGGCAGGCCATACAAAGCGGCTCGCGGACTTCTATTAAAGGTTGATTTGTTACCATATTTATCCTTTAATGTTTGTACACAGTAAAACCTTAACATATGCATAGAGTGAGTAGTGTGAGTGCTATGTGGCGACTGTCAAGCATCTCCCCGTGCTTCACTGTAGCGTAGTTTATATTTGCTATTCCATTGTGCTCATTCAGCACATTCCGGGATTTTTGAAAACTTATGTAAGGGTCTAGCAGCCTTGTGTCATGATGTTGACATGGCTTTATAAGTCCCTTTTGAAAATTGCATTTAGAGTACAGAGCACTCACTTCTCGCAAGTCCTCATTTCGGATGACTTCACTGCGGGTCGTGCAACTGTACGGGCTCATTCAAGTGGAGCCAGGAACTATGCTCATCAAATACGAAAATCACCCAGCTTTCTATGAATTTGGATATTTTTGGGCACAATGTATTTGTATTCAGCTGCATAATTTGAAAGTATGCCTTTGTTGCATATGCGGAGAGCGAAGTCCCAGATCAGATTGCGCGTTCATGCAGTCTGGCCACGATCTTCGCTGTCCGCTTATAGATTCATTGCATGCTGTAAATATGATCATCATCACGAAAACATGCCTATAATTTTGACCCCCTTAAACCCCGCTTTTATATAGAAAAACTGGGGTTTACAGGGGTATACATTATTTTTCTTATTTCTTCTCAAAAACATAGATTGTTCTTGTTCGTCGAGGCGGTTCTAACGAGTACCCACGATCTATGTTTTGTGCAGAAATATGAAAAATATCAAATTTTTTTTTTATCTGAAAGTTTTCTTTTTTGGTGGTCAAATTTTTTGTATATTTGAATAGGCGTGTTTTCATAATGATGCATAGCTTTTATCGAATATGATAATGCAAGGCCTTTTATCAAATTGTGTCACTTCTATGGCTGATTTTAATGGTAATGTAATAATAAAAACAATAAAAAAATGAAGTCACCTAGGAAAGGTCACATTTATGAAACGCAGCTTTCCCGAGGCAAAGAAAGAAGAAAATATGAGGAACAAACAATACCTACAACAGCCATCGACAAACGAGCACCGATCCTCCGAAACAGACCGAGGATTCAGCCGCCACTCAGTTCGAGGCCCGACTCATCGCCCTGCAATCAAAGAGAAAAGCAATGTTATCAAGCATAACTGAGTTAACAGCTCGCCGAAGACCGCTCTCGCTTCAACATATCTCCCCGCAACGAGCGACAGCCCTTCCAAGCCTCTCCGAAAAACTAGCATTCAGAAACCCACAGGTAGTCACCTACAAAAAAAAACTCCATAAGACGCTTTAGCTGTTTTCAGTTCTGCGAGTGTGTTCATTGCTCTCAAGAGTCATTCTTTTAAAATCTATGAATCTTCACTATAGCCGGTGTTAGTGCCATATCAGGAGATCGTAGAACGTCTCCCCGTACTTCACTATAGTGTAGTTTATATTTGGTTCCTTATTCTTATAAACTTAAGGCCAATGGGACGCTTTCAGGGGTAGAGGTGGTGGTGGTGGTGGTGGGGGGAGGTAACTCTTTCAAAATTGTTCTATCATCCTTCTGAAAAGGGATTGCTATAAAATAAAAGTTTTCTCCCCATGAGAGCAAACTCTTTCGTGTTAGAAAAGATCCTTTTTAGAAGGTGGTTGGTTTTCAGGAAATTACAGTGGAAATCACAAAAGTTGTCTCCCTTGTAAAAAGGGCGGAAAATGTATCCAACCCCCTTAAATTAGGCATTCAGGATATAAACAGCGCACTCCATTTTGCTTTGCCCGCGGCAACTCCTGGGCCAAACTATAAAGGTATGGAAATTGCCGGAGGTCTTAATGGAACAGTATTTAGGTAAAAACTCAATTATGCAACATTTTGATTGCAATTTATTCTGGGGTCTCCCACCTTTGCAGTTTGGATCTTCTATTATGCTGTAATCGGGTGTAATTGTGCAGCAGTGTATGCCCAGTCAGCATTTTACGTAAATCTATATCGGGCCGTTATCGGCCCGTCAGGGTAGCTGACGGGCCGATGACGGCCCGATGTAGATTTACGTAGAATGCTAGCTGGGTGTACATTATGATATGCATGTCGGTAATCTGATTTGAGAATTTGCCTTGGTTTCTTCACTTCTTCTTCCGCTTCTGCAACTTGTAGTTGCGATTATGCTCGTACTGTGGCGCTGTGGTCGCTCATTCGTACATTCTCGTATATGCTTGATGTTCTCTGTAGTAACCATAAGAATTCTGCAAGCGTATCGGTAACACGGAGGAGAGAGCGAAATATAAACCCTTAGAGAGAGAGAGAGAGAGAGAGAGAGAGAGAGAGAGAGAGAGAGAGAGAGAGAGAGATTCCGAAAACGAAAGAATAGTTTCAGAATTTGTTAACAGCTTTCATCAGCTAGACCGTTGCTCAGCATCTCAAAAAATAATGCCACATAGACAGCAAATTTGATTGAAAAGGAGGTGTAAAATTGGTGTAGATTTTTGTCTGATTTTGCTGCATCGTAACTTCGAACGGATCACACAGGATGTCATTTCATCCGAATAGTCTCCACAGCAGAGCGCTCTCATCATGCGGATATCCAATGCTCAGGGTATAATTGCCTCGTTGAGGTGATTATAATGATAATTATACCTCGCCGATGAGATTGTAATGTGCACCACAGCAAATGTTTCATGATAGATTTTGTTGAATAATCATGAAATTTGGAGCTACTACAGATATACGCTGTGAATAGCCCAAGTTGATGCTGCTGTCCTATCTGCTGACGCAGTCTGTGCGTAATGTGCTACGTTCGATATACACAATCAAATGAACGTTTCCGCTGAAAAAATTCGAGCAAGTTCACGGACATTACCGAACGCTACCGACTCAGTGGCTCGAACCCGGATAGCTCGTTTACCGTGGATGATTCGAACTCTTTTTTCAGTCCCTACAAAATCCTTCAAATAGCTCAAGAAAACAAATATTTAGGGATTTGTTTCTGATTTTATCATGGAATTGTATGTTGTGTGTACTCATTAGAATCGCCTCATCGAGGCGATTTTAATGAGTACACTCAACATACAATCATTATGTAGCAAAATCGAAAAGATTTCCCTAAATTATCGCTATTTGCTTCCTGAACTGGTGCCATGATTAACCCTCAGTGGCTCGAACTACCCATGTCTCGAACGAATTTCCATGGTCCCAAAGATATTCGAGCCATTGAGGTTCGACTGTAACTGGTGCATCGCCTGACCACAGGAAAATTGGAGCTGCAAAATGCATAACAGAACGGTCAAATGCTTACTTAAATACAAAAGTTGCAAACCAGAATGTGCATGGTGCATATTCGGAGACTTTTCTTCGATAGAGAAAAGTTCATAATGCAAAATGCAGTTTCAACAATGCAAATTGAGATCGTACACTGCATAACTGAGTTTTTACCTAAATACTGTTCCATAGGTATTCAACCATTTGGGACAGTTTGATAAAAAAAATAATAATAAAATAAATAAATAAATAAATAAATACACATTAATATTGACAAGATCTAGCCAAAGGCATTGTCAAATGCCACTTTTCATCGACTGGGATAAAATCGAGGTCAAAATTCTTTTCTATAGTCAGTTAGTGAAAATGGCCATAACTCTTTAAAGCTTTAGAAATATTTTGATTATTTTTCGCGCAGAAATTGTAGACAACTCCAGCCAATGGACTTAACAAGAACTAATTTTATTGCCCGAGCTAAAGCCGAGACCAAAACTGTGAAAATATGAAAAAAGTCCTAGGTCTTTAATCGCAGGAGATATTTTGATAAAATCTTGTATACAAATTAATACAATATGCAACCGAAGGAGTTGTCGAACGCCATTATTTAATGGCAAAGCCGAGGTCAAAATTCTTTTCAGTAGTCAGTAAAAATGGCATAACTCTTGAACAAATAGGAATATTTTGATTACTTTTCGCAAATACATTATATTGACAAGATCTGTCCAATGCGATTATTATCTGGGAAAATAAGAAATATATTTCAAATCTGGTCTGCTGAAATTTTTACCCAGCATGCAAGTGCTAATATGTATGACTTGTTAGACCGTTTTCTAACGCTTTCCATGCTATGGGCAAATTCAGCAAACAATAAACTGGTGATATTTTTTTCTTATTTTTCCTAGAAAAATAAGAAAAAAATATCGACAGTTTGTTAAATGTCAAATCCTATTTTCTATGAAAAAAAGTAAGACAATTATTCAAGAACGTCTTTGTTTGTGTTGAGGTTTTACGGCCCAGTCAACCCGACGGGGTCATGTCGAGCGAAGTCAGTTTACCTAACCACACGTTTACTGGGCGGGCTTAGTCCTCTAAACGATTAACCAGTACTGTGCACATTCTTTCGCCATAAACTGACAACTGCCCTTCTTGAATCAGCGGAAGGGAGAGAATCTCCGTAGAAAATATTTCATGATGAATCTCCACTAAAGAATGTTGCCGACCTCGGCGGGGGTTGAACCCGCAACCTCCTGGTCTCCAGTCGGACGTGCCTCCAACTGAGCCACCGAGGCCGGCTTCAAGAACGTCGTCTGCTAAATATGTACCCAGCTTAAAAGTGCTAATTTAAATAAACTTTTAGTCCCGTCTTTACCCTATAAGAGTAGCTACATTAACGCATACCATGCTGGGGAAAATTGCAGCAGACGACATTTTGAACTGTTGTTCTTGTTTTCCAGAAAATAGGCTTTGGTCGTTCATGCCTAAATGAGACGATTTGCATGAAATGTCAAGGCCTATTTTCTGGAAAAATAAAGAAAATAATATCCTGAATTTACCCAGTGATAATGGTCAAATAGCTTCCTTTTTCGATTGTTTGTAGATACACACTCGCTGTTGGCCTGTCGTGACACTTGTGTTGTGACAGTAAATACTAGACAACTATTACTGAACGTTAGAGCTATAATTTAGTATAAACTATAATTCAGTGTGAAGTTCAATATGAAACGCCAAATAAAGTTTGTAATAATTTTACTAATGACAGGATTTGTAGTGTTTTCTATAGTGGAACTTACGCACGATGATATCCCGATAAGTATTCGCACTGACAATCACTCCGATGTTCGAAACATGACCGATTCTATGAATACTTCAAAAGAAAAGAGAATTGAATCGCATGCAAATTTGCTCAGCCAATCGCATTCAGATGAAACGGATCCAAACACGGATATGGAAATATATCTCAGGATGTCTACAATAAATCCGGTGTGGCAGAAATTCTATGAAAGCGTGTTGGTTCAGAGTATGAAATATTTTTGGCCAACAAATGTTTCAATGGTTCTTGTGTTAGACAATGAAGGCCAGGATAATCGTGCTTTCGGAGAAGCAGCACAAAAATCATTTCCATATCCAAGACCCTGTTACATGGATCCTATAACTTTAGCTCATACTTCAGGCTTTGATAGGATGCAAAGGGACATGTTCTATCCAGAAAGATGCACGTCGAAAAAATACGTTGCTTTTGTGGATACTGACACAATGTTTATCACTAGGGTAATACCAGAGTTGCTGTTTTCTGAAGGAAAACCTATTATCGTAGGTTTCTATGGCAACATATGGGACGACCGTTACGGGCTTGTAGCTCAGACAACAGCAAATATATTTATGACGAAAGAAGTGATGAGATGTATGTCAAATTTTCCAGTTATCTTCAAGGTGGAACATCTTGTGAAACTGAGGCAGTATGTAGAAAAAATACATAATAAGACATTTGATGAAGTTCTTATTACTAAAGCAGCTACTCACCTTTCCCAGTTTAATTTGATGTGCCAATATGTATGGATGTTCCATCGCCATGATTATAAGTTCCGTCTTTGTTTCTTCCGCAAAAGAAAAACAAATTTAATACATGCCAGAGAGGACTTTGCGTATTATGAACAAGTGCTTACAGAAGAACAAAAGATGCCGATTGCAAGAGTTTCACTTCATTACAAGTACATACTAGGAGCGAATTGGAGAAAAGAAGGCACGTGGCGGTACCTACTTAAAGCCAGTATATGCTATATGGGTGGATTTGACCTGTGCCCAGACAAGTGTAAGCACCTTAAAAGAGATGGTTTGAGACCAGAAATGTTTACGTTTGACTATATAGATTGGCTGTGGGACAAAAGATGTATATCTGCGCAAAAGGAGCATTACAATCAGGTGGCTGCTTACGCCAGCCCATGGTACACTGATATCCTCCTAAATGCCTGTCAAGAAGTCGATTTGATAAGATGGAAACTATAAATAAAACATTATTGAACCCCCGAAACCTGAAACCAAGATATCGTGTTTACTCTAAGTATGTCATGTTGAATAAATTAAGATGCTATGCCTACATCTAACTTTCAGCCAATCAGATAACTTGATACAGGTTCTTGATACAAATTTCCATACTTAATGCCAGTGTAGATCCAGATCAGTTGGCTTCTTCAGAAGCCAACTGATCTGGACGTACACTGTTTGCAAAAGCAGGGTACATTCGGGTTCAGCAGGACAAGGGTTAAGACAGACCTGAACAATGTAGACTCAAAGCAGACGCCACTTTAAGCGGCGTTTGATCAGGGTCTGCACTGTTTGGCACTCAGTGAGCATATTTAAGATATATAAACAGTAGAACAATTGACTTGTTTAAATTGTAGGACAAGCGTGATGAGGAGTTTAAAGGAAAAAGCAGTGATAATGAAGAATGTTTCTGATATGGAAGATCTTGACAAATCGTGCATTTGAGTACAAATTTGATCAAAATTTAATGAAAAATAAGTAAAATATTAAGATTTGAACATATTAAAACTTTACGGATGTTCCATCACCATGATTATAAATTCCGCCTCTGTTTCTACCACAGACGGAAAACAAATTTAATACATGCCAGGGAGGACCTTGCATATTATGAACAAATGCTTATTGGGAAACAAAAGACACCTATTGCGCGAGTTTCGCTTCATTACAAAGTACATATTAGGAGCAAATTGGAGGAAAGAAGGCACGTGGCGGTACCTTCTCAAAGCCAGTATATGTTATATGGGTGGATTTTGACCTGTGCCCAGATAGTAAACGTCTTAAAAGAGATAGTTGTTGACCATAAATGTTTACGTTGACTATATAGATTGGCTGTGGGACGAAGGATGTGATGGATGCTTACGCCAGCCCATGGTATGCTGATATCCTTCTAAATGCCTGTAAAGAAGTCGATTTGATAAGGTGGAAAATTAGATATAACCTTTATTGAATCTCTGAAAACTAGATACCATGTTTACTCCAAGTATTGGAACAGACAGACTTTAATTGTTTATCCAGATCATGAGAACCTGACAGGCCTGTGCAAACAGTGTAGGCCAGTTTGCCACTCAGTGAGAAATCGTTTGGCACATTAACATGCAGTAAAAGGGACGTACGATTTTTAGTTTGTACCCAAGTTGCAAATAAGGCTGTCAGTCAAAACACTTGACAGTACAGTCGACTCTCGTTATCTCGAATTCCAAGGGACTCTCTGAAATACTTCGAGATATCCGTACCTCGACATATCAGATTTGCAGAATTTAGGAAAAAATAAATCAAACAACCACATTTAACTAATGAGTATGTAATTTGACTCCTATAGTTAGAGATATATTGAAAATATTGTGGAAAAGAGGAGAAAATGCTCCTTAGGAGCAATTTCTCCTCTTTTCCACAATATTTTGTTACCGGTTGTTAGATTTTCATGTTTAAGCAGGAACCAATTTTCGCTTCGAGATTAGCGGTTATTCGAGATAAGCGAGGTCGAGATAACGAGGGTCAACTGTATATATTTATTCTGACTGAAATAGTTGTAAATAAGAGTATATCAAGATATTTTTCTCCACAAGAACATATGTTGTTGGTTACCACAACGACATTTTTTATTTGAGATCGGAAAATTAAAAAAAAAAAAAAAAATAATAATAATAAGAATAATGAAAAAACAAAAACATACAAAAGAGGCTTAACTACGAGAGCTTATGGTTAACCATTTCAGTCCTGCAGATAAATACAGTGGACTGTCGTTATCTCGAATTCCAAGGGACTCACTGAAACACTTCGAGATATTCGTACCTCGACATATCAGAGTTGAGAGAGTGAGGAAAACAATAAATCGAACAGCCACATTTAACAAATGTGTATATTATTTGACTCCTGTTGTTAGAGATGTATTGAAAATATTGTGGAGAAGAGGATTTCTTCTCTTTTCCACAATATTTTGTTACCTGTTGTTAGATTTTCATGTTTATGCAGGGACCAGATTTTTGATTCGAGATAAGCGGTTATTCGAGATAAGCGAGTCGAGATAACGAGAGTAAACTGTATATATCTATTCTGACTGAAATATATATCAAGATATTTTTCTCCACAAGAATATATGTTGTTGGTTACCACAACATTTTTTATTGAGATCGGAAAATTAAAAATAAATGAATAAATAAATAATAATAATAAGTAATAAACATACAAAAGAGGCTTAACTAGAGCTTATGGTTAACCCTTTCAGTCCTACAAATACGTGTGCAGTGTAGATTCAGATGAGACGGCTCGAACGAAAAGTCTAAATTGGATCTATACTGTTTGTTTATACTGCTTTAGATTTTGAATTGAGTTCCCTATTTTCAACATTGAATATATCCAAATTCAAAGATGGAAGAGTCCAATTTATAATGTAGAGGTGAAAGGGTTATGTAGTATACATTCCACATTGGAGTGTTAGCATAATATAATGTCCGTACAAGCTACAAGGAAGCTATGCGTGTTCCAATCTCTATTCAGCTTACCCTAAGGAAGCTATGCTTGTTCGCCAATATTTAGTTTACACCAAGGAAGCTGTGCGTGTTCTAATCTCTACCCATTTTCCACCAAGGATCCTATGCTTTTTCCGATCTAAGTCCAGCTTAAATCAAGGAACCTATGCATGCCCCAATCTCTGTTCAGCTTACACAAGGAAACTATGCGTGTTCCAATCTCTAATCAGCTTACGCTAAGGAAGCTATACGTGTTCTAATCTCTAGTCAGCTTATCCCATGGAGCTATGTGCGTTCCAATCTCTATTCAGCTTATACTGTGGAACGTATATATGTACCAATACACTATGGAATCTATGTATGTTCCAATATCTATTCAGCATACACTAAGGTTCGAAGCTATGCGTGTTCAAATCCCAGGGGTGGGGATAAAAATGCTGTAAGGGCATGTTTAACTTCAAACGCATGACAGATTACACTATCAAATTTCTATACCAAGGACTTGACTTTTAGTGCGGATCCTGTCGGCGTCGGCGTAGCCGCTTGTCGACACTCTATGTCCTTAATGAATGGACAGAATTTAGCCAAACTTACATAAATATATCATTGGGAGGGGGAAAAATGCTGATTAGATTTTGGTGACCTTGACCCTATTTTCAAGGTCACATGAGGGCTCGATTGTTGGAAAATGGCTTGTCTGCATCCTATTTCTTGAAGGAACCACACTTGCACATCTATATTGCTGGGACATGTAAAAGAACTGATTAGATTTTGATGACCTTGACCCCATTTTCAAGGTATCAGGTGGGCTTAGATTGTTGGAAAATGGCTTGTGTGCACCCTATCTCTTGTAGGAATGAATAGATTTTGACCAAACTTGCACATCTACAATGCTGGGACATGTAAAAGAACTGGTTAGATTTTGGTGACTTTGTACCACTTTTCAAGGTCACAGGAGGGCTTAGATTTGTGGGAAAATGGTTTGTATGCATCCTATCTCCTGAATGAATAAATGGATTTAAACCAAACTTGTACAGCTATATTGCTGAGACATGGAAAAAAAACTGATTAGATTTTGGTGATCTTGACCCCATTTTCAAGAAAAGTAAGGCTTAAATTGTTGGAAAATTGCTTGTCTGCACCCTATCTCCTGAATGAATAAATGGATTTTGACCAAACTTGTACATCTTAATTGTCGAGACATGGAAAAGAACTGATTAGATTTTGATGACCTTGACCCCATTTTCAAGGTCACACTAAGGCTTAGATTGGTGGAAAATGGCTTGTCTGCACCTTGTCTCCTGAAGGAACGTGTAGATTTCGACCAAACTTGCACAGCTATAGTTTTGGGACATGCATCAGAACTGGTTATATTTTGGTGACCTTCACCCCATTTTCAAGGTCAGACTAGGGCTTAGATTGTTGATAAATTGCTTGTCTGCACCCTTTTTCATGAAGAAATGGATTGATTTTGATCTATCTTGTACCTTTATATTGTTGTGACATGGAAAAGAACAGATTGGATTTTGGTGACCTTGACCCCATTTTCAAGGTCACACTAGGGCTTAGATTGTTGGAAAATGGCTTATCTGCACTGTATCTCTTGAAGGATTGGATGGATTTTAACTAAACTTGCACAGCCAAATTGTTGTGGCATGGAAAATAACTAATTTTATTTTGGTGACCCTGACCCCATTTTCAATGTCGCAGGAGGGCTCAGATTGTTGGATAATGGCTTGTCTGCACGCCATCTGCTGAATAAATGGATGGATTTTGACCAAACATGCACAGCTATATTGTTGAGACAGAGACAAGAACTGATTAGATTTTTTTGTGACCTTGATCCCATTTTCAAGGTCACACAAGGGCTATGGTTTTAGAAAATGGCTTGTCAGCACCCTATCTCATGGAGGAATGATGAAATGTGACCAAACTTACATATATGTATATTGTGACCTTGAGTTTATTATAGATACAATCTTTTTTCAAAAATACGAGTATGTTTGTTCAAACTGGTGGAGGGACATACGTTTTCCTCCGAAAACATTGTTCTAGTTGACATTTTCGTTCCTCCTCTGTCTGAATGCACTGAATTTCTATGTGACATTAATTGGCATTGTTCTGTTATATAAACGGTTTTAGGAGATTTCATCTGTACGTGATACAAGGTGACTAGGCCAAGCAACACTTTTTCGAAAATTTCAAGTGAGAACGACCAATGCCACTAAAGATATAGATTTTAAATTCTCTGTATTTTTCATTCAAAGAGATAATTTGAAACGGGAAGAAATTCAAATTCAGCTTGACGTCATTTGATGAGAATTTCGAAGTAAATAACGCTGTGGTTTTACTCAAAGACATTTGTGCAAGACATTTATGAAAAGCAAAATGACATTTGTTTTATGCAAAGCGAATTATGACTGGAAATGCTGTTTTTAATTGAGGGCTCTAACTGCATAATTTATGACTGCGAAAGAATTATCTTTGTGATTTTCAAAGATAGACGTTTGACAAAAATGACCTTGAAAACATTTTAACGAAAAAAGTACAACACGATCCGGTGAGCCACAACGTCGGGAAACGTATCTTTCGACATGTGCGCCCATGAAGATTCCGATCAGCGTGTGCATTTGTGCATTCTATACAGAATCTTTACTTTGCGCACTTTGGATAGACAAAGGTGTGGTCAACGAGGATAGATCAGTCTGCGCGGATGCAGAGGCTGATTGGAGTCTTCGTTTGGGTGCATATGTAAAAAGGTACGTTTTCTCGCGTTGCAGTTCAAATCATTTTAACTCTTTTTTTTTATAACATACTATCGCTTAGAAAGAAGTTTATACGTGAAGTTGAAAGATTGAATGCCAAACAGCGTAGATCCAGAAATGATGTTTGTAAAAGCCTGTTATTATCGCCTGTGGCAATGAAAGAGTTAAGCATAATTTTATTCATAAGTTTGCAACTTTCCCATGAATTATTAAAACGTTTCAATAGCAGTTTTCAGACTACAACTGTGCTGTGATGAGTCAAGCTGAGTGCTTTGAGGAAAAAAACATTTGAACCGTGAGCAGCGTCACGGGAAAATTCATATGCGCACAACAAAGGTCAATATCAGCCTACGAGACCGCGCAGTCTGATCATGTCCTATGTTGTACCCGCAAAGAATTATACTGACCTGAAAAGAAACGCAACACTACTAAATGGCAAAAGAAATGTGTGCAAAACCTGCACGAAAATTCAACCACTGAACGGATATTTGAATCGTTTATTCCTTCATATATATAAAGTATACATGCAAGAAATAGTGAACCAAGTCAGATGCACTTTTATTTCAACAGAAAAAAAGGTTAATTTGCAGTTCTTGCAGTTCAGAAACATGCATTGCCCTGCAGTTTTTAATGAAATTAGGGAAAGTGTTATGCCGCCTATCCGTTTGTTTGTCTAGACTGCTAGTTACAAAACTTGTCCCGGTGTTAGTCTTACTCTTTGTTGCTTTGTGGTTTATTCTACGAGGCGATTTGTTGTATGTCTTTCCGTGTGTCATTTTGTTCTTGTGTTTTTCAGTCCTTTTAGTATTGCGATTGCCTCGCTTGGGGAAGAGAGAGCTAATCTTAGTGCTTTTCGTACGTTTGTTCGGTTTGTGCTTGTTTAGATTTGTCGGTTTCCTCTTCCTCTTGGGGTCTGGGAAGGGCTGCGGTTTGTGATTGTGGCACTCCCTGGACTTTTCTCTTACCTTTTTTGAAACTTCGACATCAACTGAGAATACATATGTTGATGTGCATGGGCATATTAACATTTTGCTCTGACCCCGGTTGCGGGCCCCAAGACGCTGAGAGCGTTAAATTGTATTTTCCATGTATCACGTCTAATCGAAACGCACAAACAGCACAAGAATATATTCACTCAAAGAGTAGGTAAGGCTGGGCCAGGGCGTAGAGATGGGTGGGGCGAATGTCAAAATTACTTTTCAGAACTTGGTGGGAGTGAGGATCAAAATTATTTGATAAGAACCTGTTCCTATGGCATATCAAATTGAATGCCATAAGATTATCAGTACAGTCGACTCTCGTTATCTCGAAATCCCAGGGCTTCTATGGAACACTTCGAGATATCCTTACTTCGACATATCAGATTTGCGGAACTGAGGAAAACACCTTTAAAAGAATGAATATATAATTTGACTCCTCAGTTAGAGATCTATTGAAAATATTGTGGAAAAGAGGAGTAATTGCTCCTAAACTTCTCTTCTTTGTTGCCTGTTGGTAGATCTCTGCGTTTAAACAGGGACCAGATTTCAACTTCAAGATAAGCGGTTATTCGAGATAAGCGAGATCGAGATAACGAGAGTCGATTGTATATACTTAATGCTTTGCCATATGGTGACAGGGACAGGTGCGGGCCTTGGGACTGATGACTTGGTGGTTTATGTCCCTTTCAACATTGTCATAGCAAGACACGCAAAAGCCAACTGATCTGGATCTATACTGTTTGCAAAGGCAGGATATATCTTGGATCAGCAGGACATATCTTGGATCAGCAGCCCAGTCCAGGTTTTACAGATACAATATCCAATGACTTAACAAGTCGACTGCGATCTACTGCAGACTGAGGAGATGCGCTGATTGGCGCCTTCGCTGTCCGCATATGCTCAATGACACCTTTTTACTGGGTGGAGTTCCAGTTTCTCTTTCATTGGCTCGCCTGTTTAGAAATGTATGACGCCGTATATGAGAGAAGTCAATGCAATCGAGCAATTTATTCCGGGATCTTCATTATCTACACACAATGAAAATTAATTACCGCATCATGATCGAGCTAGAGAATCTGGGAGAACAGAAAGGTACCAGATCCCCAAGAACCCGACTAGTGGTAGGTTTTCATGTCATAATGACCTTATTTTGTGAGAGGTGAGTAAGGGTACTGAAGCACGCATTGTGAAGAAATTTATGTAGTCCAGGGGTCGATACTGGTTCACACATCTGGGAAAAGATATAATCAAAGTACTGGTGGGTCGATCGTCTCAGTGTAGGCTAGGAAAATGGTCCTAAATTAACCCTTCTCATGCTGAATAAATTAAGATGCCATGCCCACTTCTAATTTCCAGCCAATCAGATTACTTGATCCGAGTTTTTGATAGAAATTCACATATTTCATGACAAACAGTGCAGATACAGATCAGTTGGCTTCTTCAGAAGCCAAATGATCTGGATCTACACTGTTTGCTAAGACAGGGCATAACGTGTTTAGCAAGAAAAGGGTTAAGACTTGGTTTCATGAGGGTTAACATCTTGTAATTTAAGCAGTGCTATGATCAGATGCCGTGTTCTGCTGTGTCTGATCTGGGTTTGCACTGTTTGCAAATGTTCCATCACTAAGCCTAGTCCAGGTTAACCCGCTTTACACAGCATTCTGACGTCACAGTGACAAGAATAGCGCGGCTATAAATAACCGTTACTTGCCTTTCGTACAAACGCTATTTGCTTAGATTATTGGTCAGAATCCGAATCAATAGACATTCATTCACCAGGGCCAACGAATGCGAAGACTAGTCTCAAGATCTCACAAGTGATGTTAGTCTAAGACAGAGTCCTCAGAACTTTCAGCAGCGGATATTATAGATGCAGGGGGGAGTGTATTCCCAATCTCTAACGGTGTCTGGAAAACTGTACGGAGTTCTAGCATATGCACTTGAAATGCCGATTCCTACTTCGCCTATTTGTGGGGTTGATGTTCGTCACAAGGTATACTTGTTCAACCTTTCAGACCTTTGAATAGCAATAAGTATACTACATTTGCGTCTCTTGTGAAGAGCTTTTCAAGAATGCTAGTCATACTTCCAGTTTCAAAGCAGTAGTATACAGTGGGGTTTCTGGGACACCTCTAGATCGGGTCGCGGAGGCTTCCACGTACATAAACAATTGGTAATGGGGTGTGTACTTGTGTAGGTCTCGACCTACATAAGTAAATGGCAATTGTGTGTGTACGTGAAGACGCCCCGACCTACATAAATAATTGGCAATTGTGAAGACGGCCCCTGTTCCGGCAGTAGTGCGTAGATGCAGCATATAAGGGCCTGCGATCCGGCCGAGCCCCTGGGGAGAACCGCCCGAGCCCCTGGGGACGGCCCCCGCCCTCGCCGGCCCGGGGCTCTGAACGCAAAAAGGAGGCACTTACCTGTCGCCATTTCGCCCTGTCAGTGCTCATCAGCGTGCCTGGAAGATACGGATGGCTGGGCGCCGTTGCCAAGCCGGACCGGGTCAGCAGTGACCTCTAGCCGCAGGTGGGAGTAGAGCTCAACCACGGACCGCCATCACCCTCGCCAGCCTTGGGGCTCGCTGACACTCATTGCGCGAGAATGTTTATCAGCGCCTACAAGGACTAATCTTTTGTGAACGTTTCCTAAAATCCCAGTCGAACTTTAAATTAGACAAACGTTCGCACTGGGTATTACATCCAGTGTCGATATGATAGGATACAACACATGCCAGTGGCAGGTCGTGGGGAGCACTGGGCTATGCGGAATGTCTATGATTTATGCGATATCCACCGGGCTCAAATGCGAAAAAAGCCGGGAACAGAGCCACATCCCTGTCGACGATGCGGCAAAGGGACAAAATCGGAGTTTTGGCTCTGTTCGAATATTTGCGGTGCTGACCGAGCGCAAAAAGTTCTAGCTCGGGCAGAAGCTCGAGCAAAGCGTCTCCACTCCGCATGCATGTGGGAACCTCCGTATGGCGGAAAGGCAACGAACCCTGCCTTTCATTGGCCTCAAATAAGCGATAGTGTCACGGTTTTACTTATTATACAACAGTCGAATTCCCAATTAGACAGCTGTTCGCGTATGGTATATTCAGCTGGCGGAAAGGCAACGAACCCTGCCTTTCATTGGCTTCAAATGAGCGCTAGAATCACGGCTTTACTTATTATACAACAGTCGAATTCCCAGTTAGACAGATGTTCGCGTATTGTATATTCAGCACCATGGCTACTACGATGGATGAATACATTGAGCAGCTATTCGCAGAAATGCCAAACGAGAAGTCGACTCTCCATGATGTGGTACAAAACATCCTTGATGAGCCCATCCCTGATTCTGTCAAGGGGCGCTTGTTAAAGCCTTACAACCTGGGAAATATCGACCTCCTTCACCACGCAAGGCAAAAGAGAGGAAAAGGAAGGTCATTGAGGAAGAATTTGATCCTATCCCTCGTCAAAAATCCTTGAGATCCGTCGGGGAGTACCAGGATGAGATCCTGGACTTGTTTACTGTCCCGAAGGATAAGCTAGTCTTTCGCCAAACCGTATAGGCAATCGGCAGCTTCCTGCGAGGATGGCAGATGGATGTTCCTGAAGGGCACCCTCTTGGCACAGACCAGACTTAGCTTTCCTTGAAGGGTTCCGTCCACAGGTTCGGGCCAAGCTCAAAGAGGAGCTGAAAGCGCTCCATGGAGTTAAATTTCAGCTGGCTCTCAAGGTCCAGCTTCGGAAGGACAACCCAGACGGCAGTGAGGAGTACACAGACCCTGTGCTGCGCCTCAAGCAGGAGGCTGTTCTGCCTCAATCAAGCCCCGCTCCTGGAGCTGCTCGAAAAGTGGACACAAAGAGGGTCAGGTGGATCATCGATCGAGTGGAAGCCCTTTGGCTGAACATCGCCAGATATCAGCCACTAAGAGGCGGCTCCTACATCCAACTACCAGCGGCTGTGAGGAACAAGAAGGCAGTCATAAATGTGAAAAACAAGGATGACCAATGCCTCCGCTGGGCCAACCCAGCTCCCCACCATCCAGACAGGATCACATGGTACTCCGATGAAGACGACCTAAACTTCGAAGGAATCGATGCTCCCACACCAATCTCAGATTCTAAGAGTTGAGCGGCAAAACAACCTGGCCATCAACGTCTTTGGGTGGGATAAGGTGGTGATTGTTCACCACATCAGGTTGCAGCCGCAAGAGATACCAAGGATCAACCTGCTGCTGATTGAAAAGGCTGGTAAATTCCACTACATCTGGATCAAGGACCTCAACCGCCTACTCCGTGACCAGAGCAAGCACAAGGAGCGCAAGCACTTCTGTCTTCATGGCTACATAAGGGAGGATCTGCTAGAAGCCCACAAGCCAGAGTGTCGTGGGATAGGCCAGACAACTGTGCGGGTGGAGATGCCAGAAGGTAAAAACAAGCTGGCCTTTCAGAACCACCACAAGCAGCTGCCAGCCCCTTTCATCATCTACGCCGACTTTGAGGCTCTCACCACCAAAGTTGAGAGACCTGAGCTCGACCCAACAAAGAGCAACACTCAGAGGACACAATACCATGAGGCTTGTAGTTATAGCTACGTCGTGGAGCGGTGTGATGGCCAGACAGAGCCGCCAGTCGAATATCGAGGTCCCAAAGCAGCAGAGCACTTCTTAGAATCACTGCAGGAAGAAGAGCGCAAAATCAAGTGCGTGCTAGCTAATCCTAAGACCATGAGGATGACGCGAGAGGACTGGCATGCCTTCCGCACCGCTGAGACGTGCCACGTATGTGACAAACCTCTAGAGGGTGACTGTGCGTGGCCACTGCCACATTACAGGTAAATATCGAGGGGCAGCCCATAACGCCTGCAACCTCAAGCTACGGCTAAACCCCAAAACCACCACCATCCCCGTGGTGTTTCACAACCTGCGGGGCTATGACTCCCACCTGCTGATGCAGGCCATCTCGAAGGTGGAGGGCAGGGTGAGCTGTATCCCCAACAACACGGAGAAGTATATTTCCTTCTCCCTCGGGCAACTGCGCTTCATTGACATTTGAGTCCAATTCCTGCTAGCTTCCATTGACAAGCTGGTTGCAGCGAACCCGCCAGAGGCTTTCCAGATAACAGCCCAACTCGAGCCCAACAGAGAAAGACGGTAGCTCCTAATGAGGAAGGGTGTGTACCTTTACGAGTACATGGACACCTGGGATCGCTTCACCGAGCCCAAACTTCCCCCAAAGGAGGTCTTCTACAGCAAGCTCTCTGATGCGCATATTAGTGACGAGGACTACACCCATGCGCAAAAGGTCTGGGAGACCTTCGGGTGCCTCTCTGGGAGACTACCGCGACCTCTACTGCCGGACAGATGTGCTCCTACTGGCAGATGTCTTTGAAATATTCCGGAAGACCTGCCTAAGACAGTATGGCCTAGACCCCGCACACAACCACACCAGCCCGAGCCTTTCATGGGACGCCCTACTCAAGAAGACAGGAGTGGGGCTCGGGCTGCTCACAGATTATGACCAGCACCTGTTCATCGAGAAAGGGATGCGTGGAGGCATCTCAGTGGTCTCAAAGCGCCATGTCAAAGCCAACAATCCTCTGGTCGAGGGCTACGACCCAGAAAAGCCTAGTAGCCACATCTTCTACCTAGATGTGAACAATCTCTACGGTTGGGCAATGAGTCAATATCTCCCCACTGGTGGCTTTCGGTGGGTGGATGACGGCCAACAGCCCGCAAAAAACATTGCAGAGCAACCAGCTGACGACCCGGAGGGCTATATACTTGAGGTGGACCTGGAGTACCCAGAAGACCTACACGACGCGCACAATGCATATCCGTTGGCACCGGAGCGCCTGATGGTTCAGAAGAAGTGGATGTCGGAGTATCAGCACAACTTCCTCGGCGTTGGGGAGGCGCCAACAGAGATTGAGAAGCTGGTCCCAAACCTCCGTAACAAGGACCGCTATGTGCTTCACTATCGGAATCTGCAGCTATACATGTCTCTGGGCATGCGTCTGACTAAGGTCCATCGTGCCCTCCGGTTCGACCAAAGCCCTTGGATGGAGCCATACATCCGGATGAATATAGAGCTCCGGAAGAAGGCCGCCAGCGGCTTTGAGAAGGACCTCTACAAATTGACCAACAACTCGATCTTCGGGAAGACCATGGAGAACCTGCGGAAGCGGGTTGATGTGAAGCTGGTGCGTTCGCATGAGGAGGACACTCAGGCGCCTCATCGCCAGCCCAGCATTTGCTCGGGCCAATATCTTCGATGACGGCAGCTATCCAGATCCACAAGAGCCGCCTAGTGCTCAATCGCCCGGTGTTCGTGGGGATTAGCATTCTGGATCTATCCAAGCACCTAATGTACGACTTCTATTACAACCAGCTCCTGGGGCAGTACGGGGATCGTTGCCAGCTCCTCTACACCGACACCGACAGCCTCCTCCTCGAGGTCCAGACCAAGGATGTCTTCAGGGACATGGCCTCCCACGCAGAGCTCTATGACACCTCAGACTACCCACCAGAGCACCCACTACACAGCACTGCCAACAAAAAGGTGTTGAGGAAGATGAAGGACGAGTGTGCAGGGCGCCCCATTGCTGAATATATCAGTTTGCACACTAAGATGTACTCAATCCTTGAGGCTGGTGGGGGAAACATCAAGAAGGCAAAGGATGTGAAAAAGAATGTTGTGAAAAAGCACATCAGACATGAGCAGTACAAACAGACTCTCTTCGTAAAGCATACCTTCCGCCATAGCATGGATGTCCTGCGGTCAGAGCGCCATCGCATCTACGGGCAGCACCTGAATAAGGTCTCGCTCTCACCTTTCAACTCCAAGCGCTGAAAATGGGGTGGACATGCTGGCCTATGGGCACAAAGAGCCCTTCCGGCTGGCGTGGTTGCGATGGATGCGTATATCGATGAACTGCTCAACGCCTAAGGACCCTATCCGGCGGAAGCTGGGTGTCGGGCGGCACTATGAGCTCTTCGCGGACGAAGCCCCGCTGAGGACCATCCTCCAAGTAGTAGACCACAGGCTCACCGGGCTTGGTCACCGAGCGTCCGAGCCGGTGAACCGTTAAAGACCATACAGGGTCAGTCGCGCGGCGCCGACCGCTCTCTAGCTCGCCAGGGGGCCGAGGTTGTGCCCGGTGACCTGCGCATACTCGCGCATTGCAGCGTCGACATTCCGGAACGTCTGAACCTCGTTCCTCGTTGATCCAGTCCAGGCGCTCAATCCGCTTTCGAGACCATGTCACCTGTGCAGCCTGTAGCTGCTCGACCGCTTCATCGTGACGCTTGCGCTCTTCGTCGACGCCAGAGCTCGTCAGCATGGAGAACAAGTAGTTCGATCCCGTGAACGCCAGGGCATTCACGGGGGCGCCCCCAACGAGCATAGCAACGCTTGTCATTACTTCATGATATCAGGTGGCAACACCCCTTGTTTAATTAGAACGTCCTTGGTTGCCATGGCGAGAGCGACGTCTAATATCACCATGCCGACATCACGGGGTGAGGTCTAGCTTTGGGGTGCTACCCCCCATTGCCGTCTTGCCAAGTCGTGCGTATCCCATAGCCAGGCCAGAGACGACTGCACTGTGATACAGCGCATTCACTATCATCTTCCCGTCGGTTGCTGGAGTTGTCATGGCGGCACTATTCCATATCGAACGGATCAAGGCTAGCCTCGAATTGCTTAGCACCGGGGGGCTTATCCACAGGCTGCTTGGGCGCGGAGTCAACGGGGCCCGCCACCGACGCGGGACTTCTTGTTTGCTGGATTGGCGTGTTTCGAAGAAACATGAGTGCACCGCCCGTAAGACAAGCCCCAATGATCCATGGGGTCCAGTTAGTTAGTCCTTCACGGTTATGTTCCGGCCGTTTATCTTATGTTCCTGGTCCTTCGAGTCCGCTTCCTTTGGAGGAATACTGTCCTCTCCCGCAGGGGGACGAAATGATTCCTTGGCTGCCTGAAGCTGTTCGAGCAGTCGTTCTTGCTTGGCCTTTCGGGCGGCAGCGCCGGCACGCCCGGCTGCCACGTTTTTTGGATCCTTAACTTTCTGCTTAGGGTCCTAACTCTTTCTACTGGACTCTGTGCTGGCTCCTCTGCTGAAACTGTCGCGACTTGTGTGTTTGCAACGTCTCTTGGTTCTCCACCATCTGCTTGTTCTCCGACATTGTTTATACGAACAGGGCATTGATGTCCAAATCGGGCATGCTTGAGGGTGATTAACGCTGCGGTGAGCGGCGCTAACCACGTGCCATAGCGGTGACAGAACTCACAGGTAGCACTGCTTAGTGCGTGCTCGACGAACGGATCGCTCTCCAAATCGTGAATGAGCCCTGGTTGGTCCGGGTTCGGTACGCACAACCCAACCACTCCCCCATAAATCTGGAGCGCTACAGACTCCAGCGTCTTCGTCATCGCCGCCCCAAGCCTTGCTTCGTAGCGGGCGTGAAGCTTCTCGATTTCGCCATTGTCCAGGGCGTCAATCTGATCAACGGTGAATGCTTTTCCATGGACCACTAGTCCATACTGCTTGGCTTGGCCTCCCGCTACCAATACAGCGAGCCTTTCACGGTGTATTTTACACCCGTTCCTCGAGGACCGGCTCTTCCTGACGTCGTCGCCGCCGTTCCTACTGCTGTGGCGGATGGAGCCCCCTTAGCTAGACTGTCACCAGCGCCCTGCGCAGACAGTAGCTCATCGATAAGTTCGTCACAGTCCATTTTGCCAGCAATTGCTATTGCGAGTCGACGGGCCCGTCTAATATAGGGTCGAAGGCATTGGTCGAAGCATGCAAATTGCCCAGCAATGAAAAATAGCAGTACCAAATGCGCGCCAAGCACGGCGATCAGCAGTCCCTCAATTACTTCGTTACAGCTAAACATAGTTGCGTAGCAACAACACAACATATAAGCAGCAGGCTGATCAGTCTTTAACAGAAGCTTAGCGTATTTTGTCTCGGCCAGCTGCTTCCGCACCAACGCCCGCTTTTCTCGTGTGGAGATCACGTCATTCTCGCGCAGGCAGTCTTCGAATGAATCACGATCCTTGCAGTGGAACAAATAGACCCAGCGCGTCTGCTCGCGCAAGTCCTTCAGGACGGAGTTGTATTTCTGGGTGAGCACCCAGACGCTCTGATCGGCGTGGCGGCCCGAGAAAGCCAACTCTGACAGCATGTCCTTCTTCTGCGTCAGAGCCCTTGTTGCAGAGCAGTCGTCAATGATATATAAGGTAGGCTCGCCCATAAAAACCTGGCAAAACGCTCGCAGGTAATCGTGAAGGCGCTCACCGGGGTCTAGAACGAAGACCTCAGGGTCCGTCCAGAGCCAGGGGCACTGCTTGTAGGTCTTGTTGTGCTGTATGGTGGGGCACAGGACCACGATGTGTCGAAAGAACCCCCGGTTGGGGCCTTCGAGCAAATCCAGGATGAAAGCTGTTTTTCCACATCCCGTTTGCCCGCAGACCATCGCCGAGTGGGCGCTCATGGGCAGAAGATGGTTAATGGACCGCGGAAACGAACCGGCCATCTTCGAGGTTCAGCTGGGCGTCCATGAGGATGTAGCTCCAGTCGTTTTTGTTTTATATATATTTCTCTACATTATTTTTTATCATGATATCCTCTTTAATCCAACTTCAAGTTACCTATGGCTGAACAAAAACGACTGATAACAAGCTGGAAACAGTGGCACCTCTCGATCGTGATCTCGCGAGCTTAAAAAAAAGACCGCAGGCTGGTTAGGACCCCAATGAGCTGATCCAATCGCAAACCCACCTTTGAGGCCCAGATCAGTTTTGGCCTTTCTGCGTTCAGAGCCCCGGGCCGGCGAGGGCGGGGGCCGTCCCCAGGGGCTCGGGCGGTTCTCCCCAGGGGCTCGGCCGGAGCGCAGGCCCTTATATGCCGCATCTACGGACTACTGCCGGAACAGGGGCCGTCCAAATCTTCCTGGGCTAATAGTCCATGTGGGTCCTAAACAGGACTAGCATACTCCAGGATTGGTCGCATCAACCCCTTGTATACCATTTCCTTAACATTTTGGGGGCATGACGATAGGTTACGTCTTAAGAAACTTAGTGTTCTATTTGCTTTTGTGCAAACATTGCTTACATAAGTATTCCATTTCAAATTCTTAGAAATTGTCACACCAAGGTATTTAATTTTATCCACATTTTCGAGGACTATTTCTTCCTAGAAGTAAACTACATTGATCTTTTTTATCCGCTTCCTAGTAAACTGCATAATGTTACATTTCACTGGCTGAAATCTCATACCCCATTTCCTGTCCTATTTGCCCAGTTGTTCAATATACTTCTGGAGTTTCGATGTGTCTTCAATTCTATCAGACGATAGCAGACACAGTCATCAGCGAACAGACGAATCTCAGATTCTATTCCAAGAAATTTTATAGAAGGAAAACAACAGTGGGCCGAGAACAGTGCCCTGTGGCATACCAGACAAAACGGTTTTCCATTGCGATTTTGCACCACTGACTACAAAACTTTGTTGCCTATTGCATAGAAATAAATCAATCCATACTAAAGTATTTCCACTTATGCCATATCCATGGGTTTGCATTTCAAAAGTTCATGAAGAGGAGTGTCAAAGGCCTTCTCGGTGTCCAATATGAATGTACAGTCGACTCTCGTTATCTCGAATTCCAAGGGACTCTCTGAAATACTTCGAGATATCCGTACCTCGACATATCAGAGTTGCGGAATAGAGGAAAACAATAAATCGAACATCCACATTGAAGAAATGAATATGTAATTTGCCCCCTGATGTTACAGTATACTGAAAAAATTGTGGAAAAGAGAAATTGCTCAATTTCTCCTCTTTTCCACAATATTTTATCTGTTGTTAGATTTCCATGTTAAAATTGGGACCATTGGTTAAAATTGGGACCAGATTTTTCACTTCGAGGTAAGTGGTTATTCAAGATAAGCTAGGTCGAGATAACAAGAGTATACTGTATCTACTCGACCTCCAGCATCCAAAATTTTAGCCCAATCATTTATTAGTCAGCATGAAAGCATATCGCCTGTCTGATAGAAGCATGTGTTCATATATATGAATCATAATATTTGTACATACTAGGTGTTCAAGCATCTTGCAAGGACACGTCAAGGTCGCTGGACGATAGTTATTTGGTAAAGCTGCCACCCTTCTTATAACGTGGACAGATGTTCCTTTGGGATTTCACCCTTATAAAGAGATTGTTGGAACAAATGAACAAATACAGGACCAAGTTCTACCGCAAGTTCTTTAAGGACTCTAGGATGAAGTTCAAGTCCCAGAGTTTTTGAGGGATTCACGCCTTCATTTAATATAGTTATAGTCACGTGGAGACAACAGGATGCAGGTTTCATATTGTGTTTCATATCTTGCACAATTGGTTGGTCAGATAGCATGGACAACAATCTTAAGGAAATATTTGTGTATGTATGCTTTGAGTTGATTGTAAACAATCGACCCGAAGAGTTCAGATTCAGGTGCTCACAGATATACATACAAATAACAGATGGGCAGATGCACTACCAACAAACAGGCAACTGCATCATGATGTCTGTAAGTTGGCTGAACAGTATGTGGAATCAACAAAAACTAAAAAAAAAAAAAAAAAAAAATCAAATACACCCCAACAGACGTGTTTAAAATATTTGAGACAAAACGTGAGAAACGTACCTTCCAACGTGTCCTTCCAATACTCAGATCAGCATGCGTAGACTGAGCAGTCCTTGTTGACATAAGAAATTTTGTACCTTGTTATCCAAAATGCATCAGTGCTCTAGATAAGGGTTTGATGCAAAGAGTATTTTACTCCCTGTTTTTCAGGTCAATGCTTAAATGCCCATTTGCAATGCTTAACTCTTAAAGCAACAAACGTAAGTGTCGCATACAAAATCTTTTTTCAGAGAAATTAAAGCTTGGCATTTTATGTGAATTGTCTGCATAAAATTCACATCAAATGCAATTGTATTTGTTATCAGTGCTTTAAGGGTAAAATCCTTTCTGATCTATTGTACTGCTACTGCTCACAAAAGAATCAATGTGAGGATTTTTTTTTATTTAGAAGCTGTGAAGTTCACTGACAATAGTACCCACTAAATTTGATTTCAATGCTGAAACTCAAAATTTCATTGAGTATTTTTACCCCTTCAACTTCAATGCTGATTTTCAAAAAATCAATGCTGAAATACGCTTTACTCCCTCTTATCTAGAGCTCTGTGCATCCAGTGAAGATTCTGATCAAACATTAGAATGTGCAGGCTGATCTGAATCTTTGCTTGGTGCACGTCCGAAAGTATGTTTACTTGCGTTGTGGTTCATTTTGTTTTAAATCTTAACCAAAAGCTTTGTGTCATAACAGATAGCTCCCCCCCCCCCACCCCACACCCCAATTAAAACAGTTTCCATTGTTTATTTCTCTTACTAAATGTCCTTGTCACAAGGAAAGCATGGTAAATCAGTTTTAAACCATTAAATACTGATTTGTTTGTGTTGAGGTTTTACGGCCCAGTCAACCCAATGGGGTCATGTCGAGCGTGGTCAGTTTACCTAACCACACGTTTACTGGGCAGGCTTAGTCCTCTAAGCGGTTAACTAATATTGTGCACATTCTTTCGCCAGAAACTGACAACTACCCTTCTTGAATCAGCGGAAGGAAGAGAATGACCGTAGAATTTATTTCATGATCAATCTCAACGAAAGAATGTTGAGACCTCGGCGGGGGTTGAACCCGCAACCTCCTGGTCTCCAGTCGGACGGCGCATCCAACTGAGCCACTGAGACCGGCATCATTCAATACTGAATGAACTCTCCAACACTATATTTTGGAAGAGTCCATTTTCGACTTTAGGTATATCAGGCTACATGATGCAGATATTTCTGAAGAAAAATGGTTGATCTGTTTGCAAACAGTGGAGACCCTAATCAGACGCCGCGTTCTGCGGCGTCTGATCTGGGTCTGCACTGTTTGCCAGTCACCCGTTTAGGAGTCTCAGGTCTTCAATGGAATAATGCAAGGCAACAAAATTTGCTGCAAAACATGCGGTTTTGTTTGTGTGCTGCAAGACAGGTTATGTTTTCCTCTAAACATTCACAATGTCTATCCATACAAATTGTCTCGTCAAGGCGAGTCCAATGACTCATTAGACTCATCTTGACAAGACGATTTGTGTGGGTATAAAAAATAACAAGAAATCGGCGGAAAGCGATGTCGCACCTGCGGGGATTAAGTCATACAAGTTCCTATTTGCATTACGAAAACACACCTATTAAAATGTATTGAAAATTTTACAACAAAAAAAAAGAAGAAAATTTTCAGATAAAAAGTTCTGATCTTTTCCATATTCCTGCTCAAAACATAGATTGTGGGTACTCGTTAGAACTGCCTCGGCAAGGCGGTTCTAACGAGTACCCACAATCTGTGTTTTTTTTTTAGCAAAATAAGAAAAATAATGTATACCCATCTAAACCCCAGTTTTACTATATAAAAGTGGGGTTTAAGGGGGTCAAAATATAAAGGCGTGTTTTCGTGATGTATTGAAAAAAAATCTATTTTGCAATATTCAAGAAATTGATGGGTTAGTTTGTAAGAAAAATGGACAAAGCAGAAAATTTGGAATATTGGCTTGCAAAATTTGATCTAAACCTGTCCATTATTTCGCAAGATATTGATATTGAACGGATATCATTTTTGCCCATTAATCAAGACCAGTAAGTCAGCTGAAAATTGACGAAAAATGTCATGTGACAATCCCAAGCTAGGTATTGTTAACAACAATATGTATGCAAAATATGATCCTAATCCATCAATTCTTTCACAAGATGCAGAAACCAATTTTGGGCATAAATCAAGGGCCCCTAACTCTGCTGAAATGAATCTGAGATTTATCTGCAAACAATATGCACATCTTCACACCATGACCTAATCATCTGTGAAGTTTCAAAACTATTGGCCTAAAACTGCAGGAGGAGTTGCGCTCACGAAACACCCACTGACTATAAGGGTTTTAGGTAAAAACTGACTAAGTTAACAAAGCGGAAAAAGCTAAAAAAAAAATCTGAGATTTATGTGCAAATAATATGCAAATCTTCAGACCCTGACCTAATCATCTGTGAAGTTTCAAAACTATTGGCCTAAAACTGCAGGAGGAGTTGCGCTCACGAGACACCCACTGACTATAAGGGTTTAGGTAAAAACTGACAAAGTTAACAAAGCGGAAAAAGTTGAAAAAAATATATCTGAGAATTATGAGCAAACAATATGAACATCTACACACCATGCCCAAAACATCTGTGAAGTTTCAAAATGATTGGCCAAAAACTGTAGGAGGAGTTGCGCTCACGAGACACCCACTGACTATAAGGGTTTTAGGTAAAAACTGACAAAGTTAACAAAGCGGAAAAAGTTGAAAAAAAAAATCTGAGAATTATGAGTAAACAATATGCACATCTACATACCATACCCCAAACATCTGTGAAGTTTCAAAATGATTGGCCAAAAACTGTAGGAAGAGTTGCGCTCATGAGACACCCACTGACTATAAGGGTTTTAGGCAAAAACTGACTAAGTTAACAAAGCAGAAAAGTTGAAAAAAAAAATCTGAGAATTATGAGAAAACAATATGCACATCTACACATTATGCCCAAAACATCTGTGAAGTTTCAAAATGATTGGACAAAAACTGTAGGAGTTGCGCTCACGAGACGCCCACTGACTATAAGGGCTTTAGGTAAAAACTGACTAAGTTAACAATATGGACATCTACACACCATGGCCAAAACATCTGTGAAGTTTCAAAATGACTGGCCTAAAACTGTAGGAGGAGTTGCACTCACAAGACACCCACTGTCAATTGTTGACGAACGGACGGGTCACGGCACGCCTATATCGCACCTGCGCTATAGTGGCGGGTTATTTTGGTTTCACGTTGGACGTCCGTGTCTGTCTGTCCGTTCGTTTTTCATTTCCGAGTGATATCTTGAGTAAACATCAACGGATTTTCCACAAACTTGGTATGTGCATTGATACTGTGGAGCTACGATTTGGGATTGCTAATGGGCATATTTCGTCAATTTTGACAGAGTTATCTGCCAGAATGGCATAGTATTACAGTTTAACATTTTTATTGGAGCTATGACGAAAACTCAACAAACAGCTGGCTTGTGTAAATATAATATCATCAACAACTACATAATTAAATAATGTCAGCTTGTAAACAAATGATGTTTAATACCATAAAACCCCAAAGTACTGAGAATGACAGGCCTGAGAACAACGGCATAGACCCAGATCAGACACTGCTCTACACTGTTTGCCACTCATCAAGCAGTGTTTAGACATCAACAGGTAGTAAACTGGAGATGGTTCACATCTGAAAAACGAGTATGGCTGGAGTTACATTGTCCCAATACAGAGCTCTAGATAAGAGGGAGTAAAGGGTATTTCAGCATTGATTTTTTTGAAAATCAGCATTGAAGTTGAAGTAAAGGGGGTAAAAATACTCAATGAAATTTTTTGTTTCAGCACTGACATCAAATTTAGGGGGTACTATTGTCAGTGAACTTTACAGCTTCTAAATATAAAGCAGTTTCCCTCACACTGATTCTTTTGTGAGCAGTAGCAGTACAATAGATCAGGAAGTGTTTAACCCCTAAAGCTCTAATGACAAATACATTTTTAGGTCTTTTTTTTTTTTTCTTGGAGAAAATAAAGCTTAGCATTTGATGTGAATTGTCTGCATAGCAGTGGTCAGTTTACATAATCACACTTTTTCCTGGGCAGGCTTAGTCCTTTAAGTGGTTAACCAGTACTTGCCCACATTCTTTTGCAAGAAACTGAAAAATGCACTTCTTGAATTAGCAGAAGGGAGACAATGACAGTAGAAAATATTTCAAGAATGTCGCTGGACCTGGAACTAACTTTCTGAAGCACTTTTAATGAATACCCACTTTTCATGGAGAAATAAGAGCTATTTTGAGGTCATTTCATCTTATCTGGAGCTATGGAATAGCAAAGGCTCTGATTAGACTGTGGATGATGTGTACCTTCCTTATCAGCACGACACAGACCCTTATCTCATGACATGTCTCATTTAGTTTGTGCTGTTTTGTGTCGAGGTTTTACAGGGCATCAAATAATTTGGGTCATGTCGACTGTAGTTGATTTACCTAACCACGTTTTTTTCTTGGGCAGGTATAGTCCTAAGCAGTTAATGAGTACTTGTCCACCCAACTTTTGCCATAAACTGACAACTGCCTTTCTTGAATCAGCGGAGAGAATGATTGGAGAAAATATTCATCACAAAAACATACTTTTGACCCCTTTAACCCCACTTTTACTATGTAAAACTGGAGTACAGGGGTATACATTATTTTTCTTATTCCTGCTCAAAACATAGATTGTAGGTACTTGTTAGACTAATGAGTATCTACAATCTTAGTTTTGTCAGAGCAGAAATATGAGAAATATCAGTAATTTTTATCTGAAAATGTTTAATTATTGAAATTTTCAGTATCTCTGAAAAAGGCATGTTTTCGTGATGTCATGATCAATCTCCACACATGGCCCACTGACTGTATACATGGCATCATAATTAACTTACCTATTGGGACATAGCAATTCCTGCCTTGGTGGCTCGGTAGGATGTGCGCCCGGCTGATGGTCGGGCAATGGTTCCATCCCCACCACGTCCTGCAACATTCTTTTGTGCAGACTGATGACGAAATATTTTCTTTGGTCAATATCCATTCCGCTGATTCGAGAACAGCAGTTGTCAGTTTCTGGCTAAAGAATGATCACAAGTACTGCTTAACAGCTTAGATGACTAGACATGCCCAGGAAAAGTATGATTAGGTCAACTGACCAGCTCTACATGACCTTAACAGTGTTGACTGGCCTTTTAAACTCGAAACAAACCAACTCCTCACTGCATCACGAAAACATGCCTATATAATTTTGACCCCCTTAAACCCCACTTTTATATAGTAAAACTGGGGTTTACAGGGGTATGCATTATTTTTCTTATTTCTGCTCAAACACATAGATTGTGAGTACTCATTAGAACCGCCTCCTCGAGGAGGTTCAAACGAGTACCCACAATCTATGTTTTGAGCAGAATTATGAAAAATATCAGAATTTTTTATCCGAAAATTTTCATTTTTTGGTGGTGAAATTTGCCATGTATTTAAATAGGCATGTTTTCGTAATGGTACTTTAGTCTTAAATTTTAGCTAAAATTTGAGCAACTCTCACCTTGTTACCTGTTGATGCGTCTAATAATTGCTGAATGAGTGGCAAACCTTGTACACCTTGACCAGAGGCTGTATTCTACAGTATACACTATTTGCTCAAGCCTACACTATTTGGGTCTATCCTATTTGCTCAAGCCTTTCTGTCCTAATATTTTGGGTAAATAGGTTGATAACTAGTGTTGCCACTGATGATCGATTATAATCAATTATCAGAAATTTTTGCTTCTTGTGACTGATGATCGGAAAGATTTTTTTATAGTCGAGTAATCAGAAAATTCTATTTTTAGGTACATATTTTTCTCACTTTTTATTTTTATAGGCAAGTTATATAGAAATGAAATTCAAAGCTGTCTATATGGGTCATTCTACATTTGTGGTCAATGAAAGTAAAGAAATTTGATAAAATAACCGTTGTCAACCAAAAAGTACTGATATTTTTCTTATTTCTCCATGAAAACTTATGTTGTGGGTACTCATTAGAAGTGTCTCGGGGAGGCACTTCTAATAAGTACCCACAACATATGTTTTCATGAAAAAATAAGAAAAATATTATCTGGATACCCCTCTTACTGATCTGGAACTATGAATAAATACCTGGAAGAGGGCTTAATTAAGACTGAATATATCGGCTACAAATTGATTATTAATCGATGATCAGTCAGTTTTACAAAACTGATGATCAACTATGAAATTTTGGCTGATTCCCAACACTAGTAATAACACATACTAACACCATATAGTTTATGCAGTTTTGACCTCTGACACAAACACTTACACAATATATAGCACTTATATCACTCTACATTCTCACCATTGACTGTTTTATCAAAAAGACAGCTAATGTAGACAACTTGTTCAGAAAGACTCAAGAATATGTGATGAGAATTCTGGTGTACCGGTTTATGTTGCACTCTGAGCAGCTTGCACCCCCCCCCCCCACACAAATACCCCGGGGTATCCTGCCCCCCCACCCTGGGCAGCTTGCCGCCATGGGGTGAAGCTACCCTGGCCTGGCCAACCCCCAGAAAACTGGACAGAACTTAATGCAGAAAGATTTTATTTTTGTTTTAAATAAAAAATTTTTTTATAGAAACATGGGAAAACTGATTTTTATGTGCATATGCATCTTTTACCTGATAAGAGGTAACTGAGGGCCAGAATATTATGGCCTTACAAGCTTGCACCTATGCCAGAAAACCTGGCAGACACCATTCCAAAAGACAATTTATCACTTAATAGACTTTCCTATTAAACAGTCATTTGAATATTATATTGACCATTAACTTTTTCTATAACTGGAGGTGGGGGGGAGAGAAGATACCGTGGCCTGGGCAGGGTATCTTACCCCCTATCCCAGCCTTCCAGAAGAAAGAGAGATATATTAAGTCAGAAATATTCAAATGACCTATAAAAAAAGATATAAATAAAATTCTTAACTTTCAACCTCCTCTGATAAAAAGAAAAATAATGAAAAACATACTGTTATATAAATACGATATAAAAAAGAAATAAATATCATTTTGAATTGAGTTTGCCAGATTTTCTGGGGTGAGGGGCAAGCTGCCCAGGGCTGGGGGCAAGATAAACTGTTACCACTGGATAGTTTCTCAATTCCACCACAAAAACATTTGTTCTAGGTACTCATTAGAAGTGTCTGGGTGCGGCACTTCCAATGAGTACCAATGACATATGGTTTTTTGGGGAAATAAGAAAAAGTATCCAAGAATTATCATAAAATACTCCTCCTTAACAAGCATCAGCTGATGTGAAGAAAACAAGTGATCAATGAGAAAAGATCATAACTATATGAACACTCACAAAATGGAAGACTAGCTAGAACATCGACTTAAGGGTGTGTATTTAATAATTTTGAGCAGTTTTCTCGAACTCTCAATGGAATTGTGCTTCTAATGAGTACCACACCTTATGATCTTATGGAGAAATACAAAAAATTATCCCACAATTACAACCAAATACTTCTGCTAAACAATTCCTCTAGATCTGACCTTGACCACTCTCTCTGCAATAGCCCAAACCATCTTTTTCACGATACCTTAGGTCCAAAGTTGGTTTATATTTTCTGTCATTTTTGCATTATTTAATTATCTTGTGGATTCTTATAAACATTGCCACAAGGTACCACAAGGCATGTTTTGGTGCAAAAATAAAAATTATCCAAAATAATCACCTTATATAGACCTACATGTATGCGACTAGGATCAGTGTCGGATCATTGACATGCTGCGTAAAAATTTCAGATCAAATTTTGAATATTTTTCTGATCTTCAGGCCTCCTAGTGGCCCACTTTGAAAATACAGGTTTTCATATAGGTTCTTCTTACTCAAAATACAGGTTATTTCAGGTTTTTCAATAAAAAATATAGGTTAAAAAAGGTTCCTCCAAACTCACATAAAGATTTAAAACTGAAGAAAAAACATTTGATGAATTTTTGCACCACAATTGCTACGATAAAATTGATCTGAATTTTACAAAGTCCAAGCGAGCGAAGCGAGCGAGGAAAAAATTTACAATTTCTTGACAGTTTTCATCACTTTTTTGGGACTAAAAAATAAAAAATGGTAAAGCATTTTGAACAAAAGTTAGGGTTGAGTCACGAGAAGGTTCAAAAAGTGAAAAATATAGGTATTTTCATGAAAATACAGGCTTTTTATAGATTTTATGAACAAAATAAAGGTTTTATAGGTTTGACACAAAATTATAGGTTATTACAGGTTTTATAGGTTTTGCTAGGAGGCCTGGATCTTTCCTGCAAAATTGGATTTGATCATTCATGCAAATTGTCTCCTTAGGAGACAATTTGCATGAAGTGTCAGATCCTATTTTCTAGCACAATAAGAAAAATGTTAACACTCTGTGGTTGCTGAATTTACCCATAGTATGGTGTTAGCACATTAAGCAGCCTCTGAAAGAATAAATGAGATTCCTGTGGGTAACGAACACTTTTCTGTACAGAACCAACAAACCAAGAGCTGTGGTGAGTTCAACAACGTGAACGCTTATGGGCGCTCGATCCATTGGTACCAAGCTTGACATATTTTATACATAAATTAGTATGTATAAAGTGGGCACTCACAGGCATCCAAGAAGTTGAACTTGCCTCCGCTGAAAGATGATATAGCTTGCCTGACTGTGTGGGTGATTTGCCACCATAAAACTTTGATCAATGTCTATCATGCAAGCTATTAAGAAAATCAACCAAATAATTTGTACTTCATGCAGTTATAAATATTATTTGTAAAATGTTAACATTGTGATCCAGATGCCAACGCCATCTGCCAATGAAAGTGCAATCTTTCCAACACTTGAGCTGTCAACTGGACAAGCACACACATCCATGAAATCAGCTTAAGATCTTTCCAATTTCCAGTCCCCAAGGTCTATACATTCAGGGTTTTCAATAAGATTTTTAGCAGGAGGCCAGAACAGAAACTGAGGCAGCCAAAATGGCTATTGCTTACATTGCTGTAATGCAACCAAAAAGAATTTAAGGCGGCCAGAAAATTCTTTGAGACAGTCATTTTTGCCTCCAGCCACTTCTTAATGAAAACCCTGCACATTGCAGAAGCAGTGAGCATCCTGGCCAGCCACATGCATGGTGGATGACTGGATGTAACCCTGGTCTTAAGGTAATGAATAAACCTTCAAGGGAAATAATTTCACTATGGAAATTTTTGCCTTCCTTCTCACTGGGAGTTACTTTTAAAGGAAAGAATTTGCTTTCTTGAGCAAAGTCTTTCCTTCATGAGCAGCCCCTAATTTTAAAGATTTCAAACAACTGCGAGATAACTTCTTGCCAGAAAACATTAAGGCTGGCACGATTAATCGGATAATCGATTGATTGATAAATACCACAAAAATGATTATAATTACAGATTTGCTACTAATCGATCATTTAATTTATGTGTCTTTTACTTTACCATATTTACCCTTAGTATTCAGACACCTAAACTTCTTACCATACTTAATCTAAAACTTGAAGAAGTAGAACTTACCATCCAATGTTGTGTCTAAAATAGCTAGATGAGTGGCAAACAATGTAGACCCTGATGAGATGCCACATTTGCGGCTTCTCATCTGGGTCTACACTGTTTGCTCAGGCCTGTCAAATTAAATACATACACTAAAGTACAACATATGGTAAGTCATGCTCAGGTTGACAGGTAAAATTATGACCAAATCTTCAGTGAAACTAATCGATTATCGATCGCAATGGCAGGACCGATAATCCATTATCTTTTCAGCTCTGATTAGCCAGCCTTAGCAAACATTGTCTCCTTATGCTAAAATCTTTCAAGTATGTCCATACGGTGAATGCTAACAAAACTACTGTTCTTATTTCTCCATGACAACATGCCGGTATTCATCTGAAGTGCCTAACCAGTACCAAGAACACACATGGAGAAATAAAATTTTGCACCATTTTATGTGTATTTATGCTGAACTCTGGTGTTCATCTCCAAAAGCTGTCACAGTACTAAAAAATGACTGGTCTAAAAAGAGCAAGTCTAACATTAAGAACCACACATTAGACAGTCATCCTTGTTCTGCAGAGAACACACCATAGCAGCCATGTTCTGTTCCGTTTGCACCTCCTCTGCAGTTTTCTCTGCAGTATCATTGGTCTTTTGTTTGAGCTTTGTCTTGTCAACAGTGAACTGTATGGCCTGTGCTGCTGGCTTAGTCCTTAGATAGTACATTCCTGTTTTAAGGCCCTGCAATGACAAAAGGTATTTCTAAATGTGCATTTCTAATAATGCAGTCACCGATTTTTTGCTGAAGTTCGTCATATTGTGCTGACATTACTGTGACGTTTAGTGACGTCAACCTGAACAATTGCATACGTGACCTCTTATACAACCAGTGAACATCAAACAAGTGACTATTCTTGATGTTTATCCTACCCTGGGTAGGATAAAATGTGAAGAATAAGAATTTCTTTCCCAGAGTAAATTCCAGGATTTCCTTATCTGATGTGCAAGAATAGGTTTTATTAAATTTCTAACACTGAATTATTGATTTTTCTCTGTGAAAGAAAACCTGGTGTAATTGCTCAAATTTCTCCAAATGTTTTGTTTTCACGTGCTAATTAGTGATGTAATTCTGTGACTAATTCATTAAATGAAGGATTCTGCCATCTTTCCCTTTCAATACTTTGAATGTGTTCAATTCACAGACAAATGTTTGATTTTTTTTTTTATTTGGGTTTTGTGGACCTTTCATGAATATTTCATTTATATCGAGCCGATTGTTCATCAAAGGTGGGTGAAAACTGGAGAACCCAGGGAAATACCACCTGACCATCTGTAAGCAGAACTTGGCTTTCCCACACGTGACCCGAACGAGGCTCTAAATACTGGGGTGAGAAACCTAATGGATTAAGAGTCAGCTCTCTTATCCACTAGGCTACGGTGGCCCGCTTAGAAAAATGTTTGAAAACTGATTATAATTTAAGATCTTTATTATCTCAATTAGAAATGAAATCTGATAGCACTAATTTTTTTTTGTTCAGCAGTTCAAAGGTCAGGCATCTCTTATTAGCATATGAAATTCCCACACGTAACAAACGTACAACATCCAACTTAAGAACATTGTGTGTGGGGTGGGGGTAAGAAATCTAACAAAGAGTTTATTCATTTGTTTTTGATCGATTATGGAGTTATAATTCATGCATGTTCTGAAGCCTTCGTGTAAAAAACTCATTCCCTATCTCGCACTCAATTTTTACATAGAAGCCTTAGAACACTAGTGAATTATTTCTCCGTAATTGGTCAAAACAAACTCATTAGAATGGCAACATTTTTGGGAACAAATGCTGTTGTTGTGACGAGGGTTCACTGTATGCTGGTTGCAATCCAAAAACTATGAAATTGCTTGACTTTGCACTTATAGGGGTGTTTGCAGTAATTAGGTTGAATAGAGTAATTCTAGAAAATAAACCAGAGAAATATTCTCTAGGTTCTCAACTCATTAAAAGTCCCAAACAAGGTGCTTATGAGCTACAATAACATATACTTTCTTGGACAAAAATCCAATAGTATTGCAAACTAACGGTCTGAAAATTTCCTGGCTGGAAAGTTAAGGTGGAGCTGAGGGATAACTGGGTTTCAAACCTGCAATCTTGGACTCAAAATCAGACTCTTACCACAAAGGCAGTGCGGCCACTCAATGTACTGTATTTATCCTAAGGGGACACCTAATCTCCTTACCATACTTGTCCTAAAATTTGAACAAGTCAGGGCTCCTAATTTTCTCTGGGACTCACTTGTCCTGTAGAGCAAGTGAACACAAATTGTTACTTGCCCTAAATCAAGTTGTACTTGTCCTTATGTTTGGTATTGTAAATGAGACAAAAAGCTAGAAAAAAAACTTTTTATCATGTTACTGTAGTCATTTATAATGCTGTTTATAATATGACTGCCACTTACTAGTTTTCTAATACCAGGAAAGCAAACTTAAATGGCAATAAGCCGTATTTCAGACTTTTCATGACATGTTGGGATGATTTTTAAAATTTTGTAATTATGCTGGCTGATTCTATTTCCCTAAAATATTTCGCCTTACTGCTGAAAAAAGTTACTCATCCTGTCGTACAAGCAGTTTGAATTTTTCACTTGCCCTTAACAAACGTCTACTCGTAAATACAAGTGGACAAGTGCTAATTTCGAGCCCTGCAAGTCTTTTGCTAACTAATGATGTGCGTTAAAACTGCTGGATGAGTGGCAACATGCCCCTATCTGCTTGCTCAGGCCTGTCTGACCCAATACTTAGGGTAATCACTGTAACTTTTTTGTTTGTTTTTATTTTTTTTTTTAACTGGTTTAATAACTTCATTAATTTCCTTTTGGAGTAGATCCCTTTTTAAAAGGGAACAAAATCCTCAGTTAAATTTGTCTCCCTTGAAAGAGTATCACCGCCAATAGCCATTCTCCTTAAACGGCTAAATTCTAATATCCCAAAACAGTATTTTACATCTGGCATAACTCACACTTACCAGGACTTCTCTTAGGCAATCTAAGGGAATGTTTTGGGAGGAAAAACAAAATAAACATACAAGTATCTGTGTGTTCTGGAGACTTGAGAATAGAATGTACTTACTAGTTTCCATGCATAGAAGTGCATGCTGGTGAGTTTGCCATAGTTAGGCTCTGCTATGTGTATATTTAGAGACTGGCTCTGGTCAATGTAAGCACCCCTGTCGGCTGCCATCTTCATAACAGTCTTCTGAGAGATTTCCCACACTGTTTTGTAGAGATTCTTGATATCCTCAGGAATATCATCCATATTCTGGAGAAATACGAACACAAAAATATGATCTACATGCATTGCTTTTAATGTGGAACAAACTACATAACAGATTTGTGAGTACTTTGTGTCTTTATAAACTAGGTCAAGGGCAATGAAACCCAATCAGTTCATCATCATCTAGTCCCAGTTATATATATATGCAAAGCTTGTAAGAATCTGCTTGAAATAATGGTTGAGATACCGTATCTACAAGAACGAGTCACGCCAACTCCCATACATTCCTCACCAAAAACAGTATTTTCCCCTCTCTTTCAGTGAGCAGGGAGTAGGGCACAGACGAATAAAAACATTAAACTATAATACCCCGCCATTATCGTGTCGCGGGCAGATAACTCTGTCAAACATTGACGAAATTTGCCCATTAGCAATCCCAAACCAGATCTCCTTCATATCAATGCATGTAGCAAGTTTGGTTAAAATCCCTTGACTTTTACTCAAGTTATCATCTGGAAACGAAAAACGGACGGACGGACGGAAATGAAAATATGGGCAGATAACTCAGTCAAAATCTGACGAAATTTGCCCATTAGCAATCCCAATCCAGAACTCCACAATATCAATGCACATACCAAGATTGGTGAAAATCTATTGACGTATACTCAAGTTATCATCCGTAAATGAGAATATGGGCGTGTCTCGGGCAGATAAATCCATCAAAATTTGACAAAATTTGCCCATTAGCAATCCCAAACCAGATCTCCACAACATCAATGCACATACCAAGTTTGGTGAAAATCCACTGATGTATACTCAAGTTATCATCCGGAAACGAGAATATGAGCATGTCTCGGGCACGTACCAAATTTGGTGAAAATCCATTGATGTTTACTCAAGTTATCATCCCGAAAAGAAAAACAGATGGACGGACGGATTTACGACAGATGAACAGACACACGGACGTCCAACATGAAACCATAATATCCCGCCACTATATAATGGCGGGGTATAAAACGGTAATGCTAATGCCAAGTGGTGTACAGATGATCAGGTGATATCAATTAGCGGTGTGCTGGAAGCTCCAGATTCCGATAATCGATTGAACTTTCTCACAATCGATCATCGGCAAACTGATTGACGCTGCATGTTTTCAATTAACCACATGGGGTAAAACAAACAGTTACCTATTGATGTACTCAGAGACTATACTTAGTATTCACGGAAGTGTTTTCACAGTGTATGAGGACATCTGTCACAGATTACACAACTCATTGACCATAAAGATTTGTGACAATAAGCCGCCGCTTTTGATTTACAAAACTACGCAGTAGAAGGCGGGGCAGAGCGAATTTCTTTTATTGGCTAGTGTGTAGTTATGACGTGTCATTCAGATTCACCAAGTCTGCCGACTGGTTCACGGTTGATTTGATGAAACAGAATCATTCTGTACAACAGATGGGCGGAAATAATGTGTAAACTGTTTAAGTCAAATGTATTGATAGTTCATGTTCCCTAAAATTAAGCTACCTGGTTCTATGACTCGCACAAATGTCCGTTTTGATGTATTTTTTGCCGCTGAAAATTTCTGAATGGAACAAATTCTTCAAAGTTTATTATTAATTAAAAGTGTCATAGCACAAGTAAAACAGCTTCAGCCCTTCAGACTAGTGTATCTGGTTTTTGTTGTTGTTTTTTTTTCACCCAGTTTTTCATTTAAAATCAATAAAGCAACGCTGAAATTTACCGATTGCACACAAGTACCCAACACTGGACTAGTAGTCGGACATTTTCATTTTAATTCTTCCTGAACCATACAGGTGGGTTGAAACTTATACAATGTCTTAAACAGCATTTTAAAGCATCATAGATATGTATTCTCTCTATGTTAAGTTTTTTTATTATTATTATTTGAATCTGCAAAAAAAAAAAAACAAAAAAAAAACAACAGTTTAAATTATTTATAACATGCTTAACATAGGCCACCAAATCCCTGAAAAATAGTACTTACAAACACTTTGTAAATATAGAGTTCAGTTGTTGTGCAGTACAGTTGAATGAACTTGTAAACATATGACCATGAACAAGGATTAACAGTGAAACATGCACGCCAAAGCGAATTATTTAGAAACCGATTATAATCGGAAAATCGCATCGGCAGCAGCAACCGATGATCGATTATGATTTCCAACCGATGTCCCACCACTACTAATGCCAGTAGGATCCACACTGGCCCCCACGCTCTTTCATTGGGCATGGAATGGGGAATGGGATAATAAAATACATTTTCTCAGGAAACTCAATACTCAAAGAATATTTTTAGCTCACCTGGATTGATCCACCATGAGCAATGAGTCTATTTTTCATGTCATCACTCCATAGACCTCTCTCTGTCAGATCTTTCAACATGTGATGATTGACAATCTGCAGAATAAATACAGATTTTAATATATATTATAATAAATCTAACAGCAAATTCAGCGCTTTCATCCACGCATTCTAGAACAACTAACTTTGTAAATAGTGTAGATACAGATGAGATGGCTGGCTCACAATCATTTCATCTGCATCTATGCTGTTAGTCATTTTATTTTTGATTTTTGACTGACATCACTATTTACAGCAATGAACAAGTCCAAATTCAAAGTTGGAAGGATTCATTTTCAGAAACCCAGGGATAAAATGATTAAATTTTAAGTATTTATAAACTCTGGCTCTCATGTACTAACTATATTAAACTTCATCAGTTACTTCAGCAGTGGTAAAACAAATTGTTTCTACTCTTCTGTTTCCTTCTAAGCAGTGCTCTAGATAAGGGAGATAAGGGTTTGATGCAAAGAGTAGTTTACCCCGTTTTTAAGGTCAATGCTTAAATGCCCATTTGCAATGCTTAACTCTTAAAGCAACAAGCATAAATGTAGCATACAAAATCCTAATTTTTCAGTGAAAATAAAGCTTGGCATTTAATGTGAATTGTCTGCATAGCAGACAATTCACGTCAAATGTCAAGCTTTATTTTCTCTGATAAAAAAAGAAAAACACCTAGAAATGTGTTCATCATCAGTGTTTTAGTGTTTTCAGGGTTAAACCCTTTCTGATCTATTGTACTGCTACTGCTCACAAAAGAATCAATGTGAAGGAAATTGCTTATTTAGAAGCTTTAAAGTTCACTGACAATAGTAACCCCTAAAATTGATTTCAGTGCTGAAACACAAAAAATTTCATTGAGTATTTTTACCCTCTAAACTTCAGTCTCAATGCTGATTTTCAAAAAATCAGTGCTGAAATACCCTTTACTCCCTCTTATCTAGGGCTCAGTTTTAAGGCAGGCAAGTATCAAAATTGCTTTTGCCTCAACTGAAAAATGGTCTGCTCTAAACATTTTCTTTCCTTGGATAAAAATATTTTCCTTTTAAATGCTCCCTTCTAGAGAAAATGCGTTCCTTTTAGAGCAGTGTCTTAGTGTGCAGAAAAGCAAACTGGTAATCACAAATATTGTCTCTTCTCCAAAAAGTTTGTTTTGCTGTTTTACAGATCAGTCAACACCATGGGGTCATGTTGAGCATCGTCAGTTTACCTATCCACACTTTTTTACTTGACAGGCTTAGTCCTCTAAGCAGTTAATCAGTATTGTGCATATTCTTTTGCAATAAACTGGTAACTGCCCTTCTTGAATCAGCAGCAGGAAGAGAATGACTGTAGAAAATACTTCATGATCATTCTCCACAAAAGAATGTAGCCCACCTGGTGGATGTCAAACCCGCAACCTCCTGATCACTAGTTGGACCTCTAAAAAGTAGCAGATAAACTACCACATGTATAAAGTGTTCTCAAAATGTGACATAATCTATAATTCAGTTCCACAATACAAATGAGCTATCATATGTAAAAATGTGCCTTCAGTGTCCACTTTAAAAACAGATTCTAAAAGAAATGAGGCATCAGAGCAATGAACATATGCACAAATGTAAAAATAGCTGGATCAAAGTTTTCTGGGCCAGACAAGCTAGTGCCGGCCAATTTCGGCCAGCATCAGTGATCCTCATAAATTTTGGAAATTTTTGGAACAGGTTTAATGATTACAAAAGACCAGATAATGTATACAATACTGGTACAGTTAATTATGGCAAGGCTTTAATGTCTTCTCTTACCTGGAGCTGTGGATAACTTTCTCATGGAATGACAAAAATTCCTCAGACAAATGATATCATAAAAGGACTTACCTGAAATTCTCCAGACAGGACACGTCTAGTGTAGATATTGTTTGTGTATGCCTCAATAGACTCGTTGTTACCCAGAATCTGTGCAGTGGAAGCTGTGGGCATTGGTGCCAAGAGCAAACTGTTACGTACACCATACCTGTCAAAATGTATGTTGTATTACCCTAGTATTCTGGGCCCAGTTGTTCAAAGTGTCTTTCGCTTAACGAGCTCTTTAAGGGTCATTTCGTTAACTGTTTAAGCGGATTCAATATACAATATTCTGATATTTTTTGCTGAAAAATTTGTGAGCTACTCACATTTTTTCAGCCAAAAATTTCAGCATATTTGCGTATCACTCAATGTAAATTTTAACGGGTCATTAACTAACGATGTCGTTAGCTTTGAACAACTGGGCCCTGACAGATAAGCAAAAGCAGATGTCTGATCAAGATCTGCACTGTCTGCCATTCAGTCATTACTTTTAGACAAATTGATATAAACAAATGGACTTGTTCTAATGTTAGTATGAAGTATGGTACGATATTAAGGGGTCTTTTTTTTTCTTGATGTGAGTATTTATGTGTGTTTGTGCTGAGGTTTTCTGGCCCAGTCAACCCAATGGGATCATGCTGAGTGCTGTAAGTTTACCTGACCACAATTTTACTTGGCAGGCTTAGTCCTTTAAGCGGTTAACCAGATTTGCGCACATTCTTTTGCCAGAAACTCACCACCAGTTAGACCTGCATCCAACTGGCATATTTGTGTGTGTGTGTGTGTGTGTGTGTGTGTGTGTGTGTGTGTGGGGGGGGGGGGGGGGGGGGACAGAACTTTGTACACATGCTTGCAAGTAACTGTTTTATTGATTGCGATGGGGTTTAACGACACGTCAACCATTGTGGGTCATTTAGAGAAAGGAGAAAAGAGACAGAATAAATAGTATTTGATGGAAGAGAGAGACAGGAAAGAAAGAGGATCAGGAATAAAAGTGAAGAAACATAACCCTCTACCTTTACCTGCTACAAGGATAGCAGGCCTTGCCCAACTGTAAGCCAATATCAGTTGGACGTCCTTGTGACATAAGATACACAACACCTTCCCCACACCCGACCACCCCTTTACAAGTAATTGATAACCACTCTTCTTGAATCATCAACAGTTGTTAACCTGATGCCCTTTCTTACCTAGACTCTAGAGCTTTGTAAAGTGAATCTATTTGTTATGTAAGAATTACCAGGGAATAAGGATTCGAATGAACAGTAATGAAAGACGTAACCATTGACAGTTTGTAGTTGTCGGCAATTAAAGGATTCCACTGTACTTACTTTGCTATTCTTTTTCTCAGTCCTGGCCAGTCATGTCTATCAGTATCAGGAACACCCCACATGTCATGCTGTAAAATCTGAAAGATTCCAATACATGCTTATGATTAACATAACACACCCCAAGGAAAAGTACATTAAAGCATGCAGTAAAAACCAACTTAAATTTTTTCTCAGCATCCCATGGTATTTTCCAAACACAAAATATAGCCAAGCAATTAAAAAATTTCTGCCTTGAATGCTTATTTTTTCACCAGACAATTGACCTGTTTCCTCAACGAAACTTGGCAGGATTTCTCTGCGATTCTCTAAAAAAAAATTAATAAAGGTATACATTATTGGAGTGCAACAATGAGTTTCCTGGCCACAGATAAGCATAACTCAAGAATAACCGAGTATCCACACATTGTTCTTATTTCTCCATGAAACACAAAAATTGTGGGTACTCAATAGAAGTGCCTCAGTGCCAAACAGCACTAAAGAAGAAAAATATTGGAGATGTTTAGTTGAAAAAAGTGCCTTACTTCGAGCAATGATAAGGTCTACAAAGACTCACTACTTACCCCTTTACTAACTGGTGACCCCTCATAAGTTTCATATGGCCCAAGCTTCTCTGCTAACTCACAGCTAGAATCGAGAGCTGCATAGTAAATTGTCTCAAAAATGTCTTTATTCAGTTTCTGTGCTTCTTCACTTTCAAATGGATATCTCATCAAGATGAATGCATCTGCCAAACCTTGGACACCGATGCCAATAGGGCGGTGACGGAAGTTTGATTTCTTGGCCTGTAGAAAAAAAAACAAAAAACATATATATATATATATATTTTTTTTTCTCTTTTGTCGTTAACTTGTAGGTGTTTTGAATATCTTTCTAATTTTTTACAGTTAAATGAGCTTCTCAAAATAGAAAAGAATCTTAAGACCTATGTGATAGCTTAGTCTCAGATTAGCCTGTGCTTTGCAGCAGTCTGATCCAAGTCTGTACTGGTCTTTAACTCTTGTCCTGCTGGATATACCCTATCTTTGCAAACAGTGTAGATCCAGATCATTTGGCTTTTGAAGAAGCTCTGGATCTGCTTTGTTTGCCATTAAGTATGTGAATTTATGGCTACAATGTGGATCAAGTAATCTGATTGGCTGAAAATTAGAAGTACAAATGGCATCAATTTATTCAGCAGGATAAGGGTTATTCATTGCTCCAGATCAATAAGAGGAGTTTCAAGACTCCATGAAAACATATGTTGTGGGTACTCATCTGAAGCACCTCATGGGTACTCATCAGTAGCGCCTCCATGAGTACCCACGTTTTTATGAAGAAATAATAAAAATGTAAGTACTTTCTGGTTGACTTTTTAAGGCTATCTTATCAAAATTTTTTTTATCACTTTTACTGACCACATATCTTGAATGACCCAAATAGACTGCTTTGAATTTCATTTCTTTATAACTTGCCTATAAAAATAAAACACATGAAAAATATGTTTCTAAAAATAGACTTTTTGATTAGTCAACTATAAAAAAATCTTTCCGATTATCAGTCACAAAAGGCAAAAGTAACTAATGATTGATAATTGTAATTGATAGTAATCGATCATCTGTGGCAACACTATTAACCATTTGTCTTAAAAATGCTGGATGAGCAGCAAACCAGATCAGATACCATCTGCTGCTGTATCTTGGATGGGGTACCATCTTTCTGTATGTCTCAATATATAAGGAAACTATAATATGGTCATTAAATTTAGGATAGTTATTCTTTTATATCAGAGAACTTCTTCAGAAGGAATATTTGGTGATAATTCTGGGATATTTTTTTCTTATTTCTCCATAAAAACATAAGTTTTGGTTACTCATTATAAGCGACTCAGGGAGGCACTTATAATGAGTACCCACAACCTGTGTCATTACTGAGAATTGGAGAAAAGAGAATGTAATTATATATCGTAATTGGATTTTTGATTAACGTGCAGGTACATGGGCAACATCCACAACAGTGGGCCCTCTTCCAGATAGCTGCCTTGCTGCATGCATGGCAGATCTCACACCAGATCTCCAGGTATGTCTATCATGAGCTTCCACTCTCTGCAGTCCCTCTCTGTCAGCTGCTTCCATGTCACCTTGGGCATCCCAGGCCCATGCTTTCCAGCAACCTGTATGTCAAAGGCTGTCTTGACTGCACCATTCGAGTGTTCTACATGTCCATACCATCGGAGTCTTCTCTCATTCAGAATGAGGTCCAGATCCTCAGTGCCAAGCCGCACAAGTACATTGTAGCTCACTGGACCTGCTGGTGACAATGTCTTGTGGCCTGACATTGCAGATCTGTCTGATCATTGCCCTGTCTTTTTGCTGCAGATGCTGGAGGTTCGGCTTTGTCAATGGCCAAGTCTCGCAGGCATGGAGCATTGCGCTCCACAGACAAGAGCTGTACACACGGCCACGTGTTTTGAAAGAGAGGTGTCGTGAAGAGAGAACTGGTACCAAATCCTTGAACTTCTTCCAGGCGGTTTTCACACGTGTTTTGTTTGAAAGTTCACAGCCACCTGCTGCTGACAGCATGTCTCCTAAGTAGCAAAAGGAAGCTACCACCTCAAGAATGTCAGGTCCGACCTGGACTTCCTTCTGTGGTCTGCCAACCAAGGGGCATGCAGTTCCCTGGCACCGTGTACATCTGTAGTCAGGGTCTTTGTCAAGCACTTGATCCCAATGCATTTCTTGTGCACCCAGTACTTGCAGCCATTGCAGAAGATGCTGTTGCTGCCCACTCCAGTGGGACAAGACGGCGAATGGAAACTCACCTGAACTCTGCAGGAGGTCCAGTCCTGTACCGCAGATCATGATCTCTGTCTTTCCTGCATTTACTCTCCATTGTTTCTTTCCAAGTCAAGAGCCTCCCGACACATTCCTCCAGCGATGATAACAAGCTCATCAACATAGGTCCTCAAAGGGGACCCCAGAGTGGAACTCTTGTGATAAGGCTTCAAGCACAATGACGAATTAAGTACTGATCCTTGGTGAACACCAACCTTCACTTCAAACTCTTCACTGAACCCCACATTGACACGGACACGGCTCCATGCATTTGCATACATTCCCTGCACCAGTTGCACAATCCACTCCTCCACAGCAAGTTTTCTCAGCGCTCACCAGATGACCTTCTGAGGTACTCAAACACCTTCTCCAAGTCTACAAACGCCACATGTAGAGTCTCTTGGCAGCTAGATACTTCTCTTGCAGCTGCCTGACAACAGAGATTGTGTCTGTAGTGCCTCTGCCTGGGACGAAGCCAAACTGGGAATCGTCTAATGACACCAACTGTTTGATGAGGCTGTCAACAATCCTCTCAGGATTTTCATAACCTGCTCCGTCAGCTTGAGACTGCGGTAGTTGCTCCTTTCCAATGCGTCCCCCTTTCCCTTGTAGAGGCAGACAATGAAACTCTGCTCCCAGTCAGAGGGTACCTTGCCATCACAAAAATGATTGCAGCTGCGAGGTTTTGTTTGTGTTGAGGTTTTACGGCCCAGTCAACCCGATGGGGTCATGTCAAGCGCGGTCAGTTTACCTAACCACACGTTTACTGGGCAGGCTTAGTCCTCTAAGTATTACCAGTATTTGGCACATTCTTTCGCCAGAAACTGACAACTGCCCTTCTTGAATCAGCGGAAGGGAGAGAATGACCGTAGAAAATATTTCATGATCAATCTCTACGAAAGAATGTTGCCGACCTCGGCGCAGCTGCGAGGTCACGGATCAATAATCGCTAATAATCAATCCTGAAATATAAACATTCAGCACAACAAAAATGTTCTACAAAGTACTCCCTCTATTAGTGCTGTGGATTTTTCTCTTTGATAAGAAGTTTTCAAGAATTATATCATTATGAAAACATACCTATTCAAATATACTGAAAATTTTATCACCAAAAAATGAAAATTTTCAGATAAAAAATTCTGATACTTTTCATATTTCTGCTCAAAACATAGATTGTGGGTACTCGTTAGAACCGCCTCGACGAGGTGGTTCTAATGGGTACCCACAATCTATGTTTTTGAGCAGAAATAAGAAAAATACTGTATACCCCTGTAAACCCCAGTTTTACTATATAAAAATGGGGTTTAACGGGGTCAAAATTATATAGGCATGTTTTCAAGATGGGACAGTAAAGGCTAAAATCAGACTTCACATCCACTAACAGAATCACTGCATTATGTAGAACTTATCAACTGTTATCTACATGTAAGATCCTGAAAATATGATAGTACATGTAAGATCCTAATTGTACAATCTCAATCTGACTAATGTAGGAAGCCTTACCTCTGGTACAGGATAATAGTTGACCTCTATGATTTTGTTCAAGTTTCTAACTATCACTTTGGTCACCTCGGCCAGCTTGGCAAAGTCGTATGTTTTGTCTGGTTTAACATACATGTTTAAAGCTATTGAGGCTAAATTGCACACTGCCACCTAGCAAAATAAGAAAATTTATTAACACAAGCCATATATGGAAACTAGATATGAATGCAAACAGCAAACAAATGAATCATACCACTACCCACATTAACCTTTAAAACGCCAATCACAACAATTGTCGTCTGCTTTGTCATCTGCTTGTGATTTTAAAAGTCATTTCTGCAAACAGGAGCAGTCTGATCTGGGTCCACACTGTTTGCCTGTATGCAAAAATAGGGTTTGAAAAAGTTTGCACGAATATTCAGCAGACGACATAAATAGACAACATTTTCGGATGCAGGTTTTCTTGGAGTTCTAAGGGTTAAAATCTAAAATGTTTTTGTCAGATCTTACATAAAATATGATTTTCAAAATAAGTTAATATATTATCTTTTCTTATTAGGCAAAATGAATCAATAATGGACAGAAACTATGCATATCCGTATTTTCTTTATACAAACCATAAAGGTTCCTGATGATGTGTTTGTTGCAGAACAGCAAGAGACTGAGCTGGGCCCACTTGATCTGCATTGCTTTAAATATCTGTTTGTTTGTTTGTATTGGTTTTACAGGTCAGTCAACCTATTGGGGTCATGAAGAGTGTGGTCTGTTTACCTAACCACACACTAAACTGGGCAGGCTTAGTCCTCTAAGCAGTTAACCAGGTTTGTGCACTGAGACTGACAATTACTGCCCTTCTTGAATCAGCAGAAGGTAAAGAATGACAGTAGAAAATATTTCATGATCTATCCCCATGAAAAAATGTTGCCGACCCAGCAGGGTCAAACCCACAACCTCCTGATCACCAGTTGGAAGTGTTTCCAACTGAGCCACTGAGGCCTACTTTAATATCTATAAATAGATGTATGTAGACCTGACTACAGGGCTTATGTTTTTCCATTTCAAAGTGTGTGACTATAAAGAAATCTGACTTTAGCTCCAGATAACGCAGATTTTTAACCAAAAAGTACTGGTATTTTTCTTACTTCTCCACAAAATACTAAATTGGCACAATTTATCAGATCATTGCTTAATCGATCAATAAATTCCACAAAAATGATTATCACTTTTGATTTGCTAATAATGGGATATTTGATTTCTGTGTCTGTTACATTACCATATTTATCCTAAGGATTTGGACACCCACTGTTTACCATATTTGTTCTAAAATTTAAACAAGTATGATTTACTACCCAAAATGTGTCTAAAAGTAGGGGGATGAATGGCAAACAGTGTAGACCCTGATGAGACGCCGCATGCATGCGGCGTCTCATCTGGGTCTACACTGTTTGCTCAATCCTGTCGGTTCAAATACATATGGTAAAGTTTAACACATGGTAAGAGTTATGCTCAGACAGTAAGTCAGAAAGATAAGATTTTGACCAAACCTTCACTGATTACTAATCGATTATCGATCAGAATGGCAGGAGTGATAATCCATTATCTTTTTAGCCCTGATTAGCCAGCTCTACAAAAAAACTATGTTGAATCATTAGAAGCACCTCACTGAGGTGAAGAGTAAGTAAAACATTATACAAATACCCACATCTTTTCTGCAGCTATCATCAGACCTTTCAACCTTATTATATATATTGAGGGAGAGAGAATAAATATGACAAAAAATTTACCTCGTCTGGGCTACTGTATTCTACTATTTCAGTACATAAGTTGCTACATTTGATGGTTCCCAGATTCTGTTGATTTGACTTCCTGTTACAATGGTCCTTGAATAACATATATGGGGTACCAGTCTCAGTCTGGGCCTCAATAATAGCATACCACAATTGCTGCGCTTTGATGGCTTTCCTTCCACGACCCTCTTTTTCATAGCTGAAGAGAAATATGACAAATTGTATCAAAGAGCCCTGATAAATAAAGATGTAGGAGTAAAAACTTAAGGCGTTTTTTTTTTTTTAACCAACATTAAAACTATACAGGTCTATCATGAAAAAATTGCGCCAAAAACTTTACTGTAGATTTCTAAATCCATGATCTTGAGCTCAAGAAACTTGGGAGGGAGCAAGAATTGGGCTGTGAACTGGATAAAACTTTGTCATGTATCCATATAACATATCAAGTGTCAACTTGGGACGCCCAAATATTAGGATACAGATCTTTTGAAAACTCACACCAAAAATTTTAAAATCAAATTTCTCAATCTGTGACCTTGACTAAGAAATTACTACACAGGGTAAAGCTGGTATTTGTATAGAACCCTTTAACCAATATCACACATTAGTCCAAATGCAAAACTAATTCCATCAGTGGGCTAGCTAGGTGATGTAAGCCGGAAACCTTTTAAATTTCCCTGTAACCCTGATTCACCTAATGGAGTTCGGGTGTAAAACTTTAGACCAGGGTGCTAGTTCATAATCATTTATTTGAGTTCAAGGTGTTTGAGTTGGGAGTTTTACAGCCTAGTCAACACTGTCAGGATCCCCAACATGATCATCATAGAGCAGCCTATATTTTATTTCCTTTGGGATCATTGGGCCCATTGTGGTATATGTGAAAATGGAGTTCTGCTCATGTATATGTTAGAGGGCGTAAGCAGTGTTGCAAACTTCATTACTGCTTATGAAGAGTCTCAACAAAACCAAGACTCAAGACTCCCATTTTCTAATCCGTAGTGTGTTCTTTGTTTCCAAAGGCAATCTTTTTGATGTTTTATTTTACTACACTGTAGCTGGTATTAATGCCATGTGGCAGGGGTTGAACGACACCCTTACATCACCATAGCACAGATTATACTTAACCCTTGTCCTGCTGAACCCGGATATACCCTGCCTTTGCAAACAGTGTAGATCCAGATCAGTTGGCTTCTGAAGAAGCCAACTGATCTGGATCTGCACTGTTTGCCATCATGTATATGAATTTTTATCAACAATCTGGATCAAGTAATCTGATTGGCTGAAAATTAGAAATGGGCATGGCATCTGAATTCATTCAGCAGGACAAGGGTTAAATTCCTTTGGAATCATAAGGCCCTTTCTGGTATACTTGAAAGGGGAGATCTGCTCATGTATATGCTAGTGGGTTTAAGCAGTGTTGCAAACTTTATTACTGCTTATGAAGACTCAATAAAACCAAGCATCCCATTTTCTAATCCATAGTATGTTCTTTAGTTTCCCAAGGCAATCTTATTGTTTAGTCCTCAAAGTCGTTAACAAGTAATTGTGCAGAGCTCATGTGTACATCTACTTTAAGATCCAAATTTTCACATATGGAAAAGGATATTTAAAGGCTCTATATTACTAAAAATATACTATTTTATGATCCAAGAAAGTTTAATAAATTGATATATGGTATTAACACGATCATAAAATGCAGCATCTGAAAGCCTGTAAAATTTAAGTTAGTCTCTCATTCTTGAACTGGATCAACAATGAAATTATTTTTTATCGTATCTCTGAATTAATGTTTGTGCAGCTTATATCTGGTAGGTTTCCTATTTTTGGTTCACCCAGCTTGCTATCATACCTTTCATACAGTTTCTCAAACTCTTCTCCCCAAACATTTTCCAGCCCTGGGCACTCAGCAGGACACATCAAAGACCATTCAGCATTACTCTCCACTCTCTTCATGAATAGATCAGGAATCCAAAGAGCATAAAACAGGTCTCGCGCTCTTGTCTCTTCTTTACCAGTGTTTTTCTTACAGTCCAAGAAATCAAAAATATCTGCATGCCAGGGCTCCAGGTAAATGGCAAATGCCCCTGGTCGCTGAAATAAGATAAAAATATGTATACTGATTATTTTCCCTTTGATTTGTTAGCCTGCCCAAAATGTTAGGGTAGTAGGCTGATTTTATCTATTTATTTATTTATTTTTTTTCAAAGATGATGAAGTTGATGCTAAAGCATGCTGGATTTAAGCAGACGCTAATTTTAACTATTTTTCTGATTTTTTTCAGTAAATTATACTTCATACATTTGAAATGCATTTATTTTTTTTTTGTTTGTGTTCCAGAGAAAGTAAGGCTTGACATTTCATGACAGGCAATGTCATATCGTATTATTTTTGAAAAGTATCAAGAACAATTTTAGAATGACATATGAATAGAATTGTCTCTCTCATACAATATTATTGAACAGAATTTAGCATCTGCCTTAAATGACAACTACCGTATATACTCTACGTATTTGGACAGACAGGCCTGAACAAACAGTGCTGACCCAGGTAAGTCTACACTCATCCAGCAAGTTTTAGATAAAATATCTGGTAGTAAATAGTACTTGTTCAATTTTTATAACAAGTTGTCCATACTAAAGGGTAAATACAGTAAGGTACTCCTCTTATAAATCTTAACAGGACAGACATCTGTTACAGGTTAAAACTGCTAATATTTGTAATTCTGTCAGCACTCATGATACATAATCAGAGGAACAAGTATGTATACTGTAAACAGCTAAGATGCCTCAATCTTCACATTTCAAAATGACAGCTCATAGCTCCAGCTCCAGGGATATCCAGGGCCCAGTTGTTCTAAGCATTGTTAGCTTAACGAGCTTGTTAAGGGTCATTTCGTTAACTGTTTTAGATTCAATATGCAATATTCTGATATATTTTGCTGAAAAAAATGTGTTGTTGTGTTGAGGTTTTACGGCCCAGTCAACCCAATGGGGTCATGTCGAGCGCGGTCAGTCTACCTAACCACACGTTTACTGAGCAGGTTTAGTCCTCTGAGCGGTTAACCAGTATTGTGCACATTCTTTTGCCAGAAACTGACACCTGCCCTTCTTGAATCAGCGGAAGGGAGAGAATGACCGCAGAAAATATTTCATGATCAATCTCTACGAAGGAATGTTGCCAACCTTGGCGGGTGTTGAACCCGCGACCTCCTGGTCTCCAGTTGGACGGCGCATCCAACTGAGCCACTGAGGCCGGCGAAAAAAATGTGAGTAGCTTTTGCAAAGCTACTCACATTTTTTTCAGCAAAAAATTTCAGCATACATGTATTTGCATATCACTCCATGTAAATGTTAACAAATCGTTAACTAACGACATCGTTAGCTCTGAACAACTGGGCCCAGATTTTTTCCTTACTTCTCAACAAGGACATGTTGCTGGTACTCATCAGAAGTTGGTTTGTGTTGAGGTTTTACGGCCCAGTCAACCCAATAGGGTCATGTCGAGCGCAGTCAGTTTATCTAACCACAAGTTTACTGGGCAGGCTTAGTTCTCTAAGCGGTTAACCAGTATTGTGCACATTCTTTCGCCAGAAACTAACTGCCCTTCTTGAATCAGCAGAAGGGAGAGAATGACTGTAGAAAATATTTCATGATCAATGTCCACGAAAGAATATTGCCGACCTCGGCATTAGAAGTGCCTCTGTGAGTACCCACAATATGTTTTAGTAAATAAGAAAAAATTTGTATGAAAAAAGCTCCTTATATGGACTGTCCAACAGCTCTTTCTCCCTATAAGCAGATCAAACACCTTACCTTGTTTCCTCCTTGGTCCACATATCGAGCCGTGTTATTGTAGACTCTCAACATCGGCAACAATCCGTTGGACATACCATTTGTCTAAATTTATAAAACATATAGTGGAAGTTAAGGTGGGCAAGATTAATATATTTATACATGGCATGCAACCAATCAAATTCAAGAAAATTGGACATACAAAATTGAAATTCGTAGATCAAATGAATCGTAACCATGCAGCACTTTTCTTTTTAAGTACATATACCATATTTACCCTAATATATTGGGGGAAAACAGGTCCTAGAAAACAATGGAGACCAATACCAGATGCTAAACTGTGTCAGCTAATCAGGTAGCCATTTTTTGGCACATCAACAGGTTCTAAAATGGACATTCAAATTTTAGGGCAATATGGTATTAAAGTCAGTGTCCCAATATTAAAGGTATACAGTTTTTTAGGGGACTGGATACACTTGATAGATTTTCCCTCACTTTTACAAGGGAAACAACTTTCACAGCTTCCTGTTTGATTTTCTGCATATAAAGCGCTTTCAAATGCAGACATAAAATGATAATCCCCCACCATTATCGTGATGCAGGCAGATGTCAAAAATTGATGAAATTTGCCCATTAGCAATCCCATACCAGATCTCCATAATATTTATGCACATACAAAGTTTGGTGAAAATCCATTGATATTTACTCAAGTTATCGTCCGGAAACAAAAAATATGGACAGACATACAACAGACAGATGAACAAACACCAACATGAAACCATATTGTGTGGTGGGGTATAAAAAGGGGCTTACTCCAAAAGGCTTTCCTTGAGAGCGAATTCTTCCTTTTTAGAGCAGACTCTTTTCAGAAAGAAGCAAACACAATTTTTGATGTCTCCTTTGAATTTGTTTATGTTGCGGTATTACGCCCAGTAAACCCAATGATTCAGTTTACCTACGGTAAATGTCCTAAAATTTCGAACAAAATTAAATAATTTCAGTTCTTGCTGTTCGAAGTTTTAGAAATTATGATTTGCTAAAAAATTTGCTGTTCGAAATTTTAGGATAGATTCACTTACAGCCAAAATTTACCTGGCTATCGGACACCCGAAACTACAAAAAAGGACCTTCACGACGAAAAGGTTTTCTTATTTGTTATGTGTGATTGGTAAACTGAATGTAAAATTGTATGAACTAATAAATAATTACCACACTGATGTTTGTTTTCAATTCCATCCGATTAATTTTATGTCGAATAATGTTTCTCATAACAAAACAATAGATACGTTTGTTCGGCACTCCGGGAATGTGCCACTTTCTTAAAATAGGCTGGCTTAGTCCACTGTCTTCTTACGTAACAACCCTCTTCCCTTTACCGCACTGAGATACACAAGCTGATCAAAATACTTCAAACGGTTACCGCACATTTGTTCTTGTTTGAGCCACTACAGAAACACAAAAGTCCCTTTCCTCAAAGGTAAAGTGTACGTAGTTTTAATGTGAAAAGCGCAGACTGATTAGAATTTCCTCCGTTTTGAAGCGCAGTATTCACACTGCTTGCTGATATAATGCATTCTGTTGGCGATATGCGTAGACTCAGATCAGACCGCCCCGATACATAGACTGTGTGGATGCGCAAGTTGATCTTGTCTATGCCGGTCTCAAGGTCGTTTCTATTGGAAAGGACTCATACATAAACGAGCAGTAGTACGGACAACCAGATCTCTGAGAACCAGATCTGAATGCAGCCTGATCAAGATTAAAGATTTTAGCTCAACACCAAACTGAACTATGTATGCCAAACCTGTGAACTGCCATTATCGTTTTTAGCAATATTTCATTCTTTAAAAAATGTATTGTCATTTTGAATTCGGTACCGAAATTTATTGCCAGAATATATCTGTCATCAGAAGTAATCCTTTCAACAGGTCTCTGTTCAGGCGAAAATGTCCCTTTGTGTATATGTGTAAGTCACATCAGAGTGCGAGACGCAGTCTAGTGCAGGAAGGTGTCCACTCAATTCACTGATTAGGTCATTGGTATAAAACACTGTAATCGCAGTCTTCAACAAGTGCACAGACTGATCACATTTGTAAGAAATGATTAGGTTCATTTTGGCTTGTTGGGACCTATCATCTCTGTTGGGACCATTAACTGTTCAAATAGGATGCACTGAGCATATCTTGACAATCACGCGCTCAGATAGAAAATATTTTGCTGGAGGAGTTAATCCCACGACGAAAACATTTTCGGCGTGCTTATTGATACCTTTGGCATGCTAAACTTAAATATTAGCGGCAGATATTATCAAAGGACACAGTGTACAGACGAGCAGGAACGACCCAGATCAGAATGCGCGGATGCACATGCTAATTTACAATTTTGCGTGTAGCGCTTTCTTACTATCGCATGTGCGTCATGCTTTGCTGAAATGATCAGATCAACTTTAGAATTCTGGTGTAGCTGTCACACGACTTGCCAAAATACCAGAATACTACCGAAATACCAGAATATCCGTGAAAAATACAGGAATACCTGTGAAGACACCAATACCGGCTTTAATTAAGAAACGAATATTCTCGGAGTACGGTCTTGAAAACGCATTCCCCCAAATTAGTTTCATTCCCTTGTTCTCTGTGGCGTCTGATCTGGGTATACCCTGTTTGCATAGGCCTGTTCCAATACTTAGGTTCTTTTAATTTTTAATACGTGCCAGTTTCGTATACGTTTCTAACGAGGAAAGGCTCTATAAAGTAAGTTTATTTTTCTCTCGAAGAGGTTTCCCGCCACGATTTCACGTGACATACCGCTACGAGCACATGGTTTCTTAATACGGGGAAAGGGAAATGTTGCTTTGTGACTGTTCATTTTCTGGGTATTTTAATAATTAAAATGTTCTCAGTGTATACATAATGCAAAAGAATAACAGTACTAATATTTATTTATACCCTGGTAAATGCGGAGTAAGGGCCTCACGCTTTAGGTGTTTTACTGTTTAAAGGGAGCTAATTGCATATGCCTTGATGAATATTACGAGTCGGACCCAGCATTTTTTTATTAATCAGGGGCGGATGCAGGATGATTTCTGAAGGGATTCGATTTGATCGAATTTCCATACTTACTCTACGTATTCGGACAGACAGGCCTGAGCAAAAAGTGTAGACCCAGATCAGACGCCGCAGAACGCATGTAAAACCTTCACTGAAACGGTGATGTATTTAACCAAAGATTCGTAATCTCTCCATGAACTGGAGTTTACATGCCTGTTTGTTACCACAAACGGCAAAATCTGACTGCCCTTGCATCACCGCTACGATTTCTCGTGGCGTTACCGTTACGAGCACGCGGTTTCTTCATGCGGGGCAAGGAAAGTGTCTGTTGCATTTTCTATATTTTCACATATATTTTTGTAGTCTATACTGGAAATGAGACTGTCCTAGAATTGCGTGTCGTCGCCCGGTGGCGTATCTGAGCAGACCCATGAAAATCTACGTAGGTATAGCAATAAGACATACGAAGTAGTGGTGATATACACAAACAAACAGCAAATAGTCAGATCGTACAGCGCGGATCCATAGATTTATCCTGGCCTTCGTTTTTCAACCGGAATATTTATCATGTCTGCCACAAGGTAACAACAGTTCTAGATCGCCTGATAATCTAACCCTTATCACGCGGACATCCACGTGACTGTCGCATGGAAATGGCTAACATCGTGATGGAAGTCTTTTTTTTTTTTTCTTGGGAATTTTCAGTCAGTATCTCCTGGGTCTGTATAAAACTAAAATACGGTTTCCATGCCATTTATGTACATAAAATTCGTTATGACACATGACACTGCCATGTGCATTAACGTATGCGGTGGCTTTCAACACTACTTCTTTAGTTTCCGGTTCCGTAACGGAAAAAAAAAAAAAAAAAAAAACGTTACCGAAATTAGAAAGTGCCGATAAAAAAATTACTTAAGAAAGCTGTGTTCGAAATTTTAGAAATCCCCTTTTTGCAAAACTGCTACTGTTCGAGATTTTAGGACATTTCCAGAAATTATTTTGGGCAAAAATATTAGGTGTTCGAATTTTTAGAGTGTTCGAAATTTTAGGACATTTACCGTAACCACACTTTTACTGGACAGGCTTAATATTCTCTTAACCGGTCTTGTGCACTTTTTTTTCACCAGAAACTGAAAATATGAAATTTTATCAATTCCCCATCAACAGAATTTTAACAATTTCCCCATACACAAACATAGGAAGATGAGATCAAGATCAGGATAGTCAGGGCTCTGGATAAGGTTTTGGTACAAAGAGTATTTTAACCCATGCTTTAAAGCTTAATGCTTAAATGCCCATTTGCAATGCTTATCTCTTAAAGCGACAAGCTTAAGTGTAGCATAGAAAATCCTAACTTCTTCATAGGAAATAAAGCTTGGAATTTCATGTGAAATGTCTGCAAGGCAGACAATTCACATGAAATGCCAAGCCTTATTTTATTTGAAAAAAAAAATAAATAAAAAACAAAACAAAACAAAAAAAAACCATCTAGTAATGTATTTGTTGTTGAAGCTTAAGCCCTTTCTGATCTAGTGTACTGCTCATGCTAACAAAAGATTTAATGTGAGAGAAATTCCTTCATTAAGACATAAAACTCACTGAAAAACTTTACCCCCTAAATTGGATTTCAATGATGAAATCCAAATTTTATTTTAGTATTTTTACTCCCAGCTTCAATTTCAATGCTGATTTTCAAAAAATCAATGCTGAAATACCCTTTACTCCCTCTTATCTGGAGCTCTGGATGGTTAAAGCCGTTGCCTTTCACTGTCAGAGTCTACAAAGTCAAAGGTTCTTATAACCCTAAATAAGCATAGATAGGTGATTTTTTGCCAAACAAACTGTCCATTTTACTACCCACAGAAGGCACTGATGTGCCTAAAACTACTGGACAAGCAGCACAGAGTGTAGATCCTGATGAGATACCACATTCTGCCAAGTCTGATCTTGGTCTGCACTATCTGTTCAGGCATGACCATTCCAATACTTAGGGTAACTAGTAAAAGTGATTTCTGAAAAAAAACAAAACAAAAACAAAAACAAAAAAAACAGATGTCCCCCACCAAGAATTTTCAGTTTTTCTATAGCTGACATGAAAATTAGGTCAAGGATACCAAAATCAAGTCAATTCTTTGTTATGTCCCAATTATATATCCATGAAAATTTGGTAAGAATCCAACCACTAGTTCACAGGATATTGTGCAGACAAGAAAATGACGCTGACGTCAAAGGGATACGCACCAAAATCAAAATGGATCTAGAAAAATTGACTCTCAAATGATCAAGCTTCTTGGATTAGACTACGAAAATTAAATTTGCAAGCTATATCAATATACTCGTACATATACGTAAGAAACAGAATTCAACCAAATTACAGCACATACCCCTACAAGCATACAGTCAAGAATTAGTAGTCGTCAGATTACAGCCTGTGTACTTTCATCTACTTTATAAAAGCATGTGCTGTGAGAACTCATTTGAACTGCTTCAAGAACATGTTTTTTTATAAAGACTAGAAATGTGTCAGTATGACACAGATGCCCCCGCCCAGGGCCATCCTCACCCACGCGCAGGTATTTTGCAAATTATGAAAATTATGATTTTGCAAATTATGATTTTGCAAATTATGAAAAAAAGCCATAACTCTCATAATAATTGGCAAATTTTACCCTAAATCAAACTTTTTTAAAACAAGAAAAATGCCTAACGTATTATGGGCAGGTTTTTCAAAAGGTCAATGAAAAGGTAAACCTCGGAAGACCCAATGTCCATGGCCATGACTTTGCTATTTTAAAGGACAGATTTATAAAATCCGTCCAAAATTCAATTTTGGCTGCACAAGCTTTCGGCTTCAGGTACCTAACAAAGAAAGTCAGCGTTGTCTCTCTTATACAGGGCATGCCTACTTGCCCTTATCTATGCCTCTACCAAACATTATCAAACTATTTCAAACCATTTATAAGTTATGAAGTGCACAAGAATTTGGCTTAGAAATTCATTCGGGGGAGTAAACTTGAAAAAATAGCCATCAAAACAGATGGCAAATCCCCTGACCGCACCGCAAATGGCAGTCTTTTTTCAATCTAGGGCATCAGAGATGTAAGTTTATCAAGGGATACACTTGTTTAACCCTGCAGTGGGTGATAACTCCACAACTCTGAATCAGACACAGAGCCCTAAAACCATAAGTTGTAGAAACTGGAGTTTGTGTTTTTCAACAAAGAAACTGAAAATAATGAGAAAAATAAGGCCCGTTGCCTGCAATGATTATAACTCTCAATCCGTAAGTCATGGAAACTGGATTTTTTGTTTGCTAGTATGTGATTTTCAACAAAGAATCCAAAAATAATGATAAAAATAAGGCCTGTTGCCTGCAAAGTTTATAACTCAAACTGTAAGTCACAGAAACTGGATTTTGTGTTCGCTAGTAAGTGATTTTCAACAAAGAATCCAAAAATAATGAGAAATATAAGGCCCTTTGCCTGCAAGGCCTGTAATTCTTCAGCATTAGTCTGTGAAACTCAATTCTGTGTTCGCTAGTAAGTGATTTTCAACAAAGAATCCAAAAATAATGAGAAAAATAATGCCTGCTGCACGCATTGCTGATAAATCTGCATCCAAAGTGTAAGTAAGGGAAATAACTCCAACATTCCGTAGGTCAGAGTTGTCCTTACATATTGTGACACACCTAGTTTATGTTCTAAGCATCTCTACATACTACCATCAAAATTCTCCAATGGTTAAAGAGTTATGGCCTGCACAAGATTTTACAACCAGGGGAGATAATTGAAAATAAATGGAGTAATGAGTAACCCATAGTTACAATTTTTAAATGCAACTCTCCTTCTTAATGTTCTAAGCATCCCTATTAATTATCAACAAAAAATCTCAACTAGTAGAGAAGTTATGACCATCAGCAAATTAAAAAAATATGGGAGATAACTCAAAAATGGAGTCAGACTTGTCTTTTGTGTACAAGACATGCCAACTCAATGTCCTCTACAACTTGATGAAGTATCATAAAAATATCTCAAAAGGTTGAAGAGTTATGGCCTGCACAAGATTTAACAAATATGGGAGATAACTCCAGAACTGAGTCAGAGTTGTTGTTTTTTGTTATGTGACACACCTACTCAATGTCCTCTACAACTTGATCAAGTATCATGATAATATCTCAAAGGGTTATTGAGTTATTGCCTGCACAAGATTTCATAACTATGGGAGATAACTCCAGAACGCAGTCAGAGTTGTCATTCTTGTATGTGACACCCCTGCTCAATGTCCTCTACCTATTGGTGAGGTATCATGAAAATAACTTAAAAGGTTTTAGAGTTAAGGGCCGCACAAGATTTAACAACTATGGGAGATAACTCCCAAAAGGGAGTCAGGTAGAGTTGTTTGTGTTTGTTTGTGTTGAGGTTTTACGGCCCAGTCAACCCAATGGGGTCATGTCGAGCGCAGTCAGTTTACCTAACCACACGTTTACTGGGCAGGCTTAGTCCTGTAAGCGGTTAACCAGTACTGTGCACATTCTTTCGCCAGAAACTGACAACTGCCCTTCTTGAATCAGCGGAAAGGTTTGTTTGTGTTGAGGTTTTATGGCCCAGTCAACCCAATGGGGTCATGTCGAGCGCGGTCAGTTTACCTAACCACACGTTTACTGGGCAGGCTTAGTCCTCTAAGCGGTTAACCAGTACTGTGCACATTCTTTCGCCAGAAACTGACAACTGCCCTTCTTGAATCAGCGGAAGGGAGAGAATGACCGTAGAAAATATTTCATGATCAATCTCCACGAAAGAATGTTGCCGACCTCGGCGGGGGTTGAACCCGCGACCTCCTGGTCTCCAGTCGGACGGCGCATCCAACTGAGCCACCGAAAAGGTAGAGTTGTTGTTCTTGTATGTGACATACCTATTCAATGTCCTCTAAAACTTGATCAAGTATCATGAAAATATCTCAAAGAGTTATTGTTATGGCCTGCACAAGATTTTATAACTATGGGAGATAACTCAAGAACACAGTCAGTTAGAGTTGTCTTTCTTGTACGCGACACACCTACTCAATGTCCTCTACCTAATGGTGAAATATGAAAATACCTTAAAGGGTTTTAGAGTTATGGGCCGCACAAAATTTAAAAACTATGGGAGGTAACTCCAAAACGGAGTCAGCTAGTTGTCTCTCTTGCACGTGACACACCTACTGGTCGTCCTCTCTATACCTACTAAATATGAAAGCAATCGGCTTAAGAATAACGGTAACACAACCTTGAAAAAAGGTTAACCAAAAGGTAAACCTGGGGGGTTCAGATGAAAAGATATTGAACGGAAACCATTTTTCAACTAATTTTCAACATTGATAAAGGGCCATAACTGCAAAAGTAATTGGTGGATATACCCTAAATCAAACTTGACCTATATTTTATAATTATATGCTTCTGTATAAAATATGAATCCAATTCACTAATCTTTTAAAATGTTATCGAATGGACACCATTTTTCAAAGTTGAAAAAGGGCCATAACTCCAAAAAAAATTGGTGGATTTTACCCTGAATCGTACTTGACCTACATTTTATGATTATATACCTGTGTTTAAATTTGAATCCAATACACTCATCTTTTCAAAAGATATCAAACGGACACCATTTTTCAACATTGATAAAGAGCTGTAACTCCAAAAATAATTGGTGGATTTTACCCTAAATTAAACTTGACCTACATTTTATGATTATATACCTGTGTATAAAATTTGAATCCAATACACTAATCTTTTCAAAAGATATCAAACGGAAACCATTTTCAACTATTTTTCAACATTGATAAAGGGCCGTAACTCCAAAAATAATTGGTGGATTTTACCCTAAATTGAACTTGACCTACATTTTATGATTATATACCTGTGTACAAAATTTCAGTCCAATACACCAACCCCTTCAAAAGATATCGCACGGAAACCATTTTTCAAAGTTGTAAATTTTTCAAAGCCGAAAAGGGCCATAACTCCCAAAATAATTGGCGGATTTTACCCTAAATTGAACTTGACCTGTATTTTATGATTATATACCTGTGTATAAAATTTCAATCCAATACACCAATCCTTTCAAAAGATATCGCACGAAAACCAAAAGTGCTACGTACGGGATGGACGTACGGACAGCGGTGATACTATATGCACCCCCCCCCCCACCATTGAAAATGGCGGAGGCATAAAAACAGAAAAAAAAAAAATTGTTACATACCCCAGCTATGTAGCTTCCTGTAGACCTAATACAATGAACATTGAGTCCAATTCCACCAGCAGACTTGGATATTAGGGCACACTGCTTCAGTGTATCATATATTCCTTCTATACTGTCCGAGTGCATGGTCAGCAGGAAACAACTGAAATATATGTGTGAAAGACAAGTTTGAGAATCATGCCTACACAACTAGAGCAAGTGCCTAGAGGGTCACTAATACCACCCGCCAGCGCCATTTCTTAATTATAAAATATTTTAAAGTTAAATGACAATGATTTAAGGCAAGATATAGTTTACAATGTCAGTCTCTGAGTGATACTGATCTATCATCTCAAGTACAACTTTCCTGGAGTAAATAGTCTTCAAGACATGAAGCAAATTTGCTAGGCAATAAAATATAGGTCAGACCTACACATACTTGAGAAATTAATCTGATGATGGTCACATTGATGCAATATACCAACTATGATGTTAATCCATTAAATAATCTAAAAGATATTAAGCAAAATCACTAGACCATGAAATTTAGGTCACACTGATTTATATTTACTTCGAGGTGAAAGTTTGGGTCACACTGTGTCATTATATGTAAATATGACATATTGGTAGCAAACAGTGGGAGATATAAGACAAAATCACAGGGCTATGAAATATAGGTCACATAATCCAAAAATATGATAGAAATACATCAAATTGTCTTCAAGAGGTAACATAAAATCACTGGACCATGAAATATAGGTCACAGTGACCTACATTTACTTTCAGGTCAACTGTTGGATCATACTAATTCATAATCCCCAATAATGAAGTTCATACATCAATTAATATTCAAGATAAGCGGCAAAATTACTGGACCATGAAATATAGGTCAAGGTGACCTACATTTGTTATGCTGCCAATCGTGGTATCACACAGAACCAATATTCCAAGTATCACATTAATCCATAAAATAGTCTTCAAGATATAAGGCAAAATTGCTGGAGCATGAAAATATGATCACAATGACCTTGACTTTATTACACTAAATGTTGATGTGATAAACATGTCTGATGCCCCTCCTTCTTTAAGAAGTTGTTTGTATAAACCAACTGCAACATATTATATTATTGAGGCATTAATCCATGAAATAGGCTTCAAAATAAGTCAAAATCTCTGAAGCATGACAGTGACCTTGATCTTATTACACTGAATGTTGATGTAATAAACATGTCTGATGCCCATCCTTCTTTAATAATACAGCATATTGATCTACAATAGGCTCCATTTATTTCAGCATTAAAATAGTAAGTCCAGTTCGCATTTTTGGTAATTTGGGTTGTTTCAGTACTTTGATTACTGTACCAACTTGTAAGGTCATTTCAGTACACATGTCCTTTGAGCACTGTAAAGGATTGGTTCCAGGCTTATATGTAGACATACTGAAAGTGTTTTGCACAGCTGGGTCCCAGTGCAACAGCCTCTTTCTGACGACAGCTGATTGCTGCAGCAAGGAAAAGTTTGCATTCCTTCCGTATTGGGGCCGCTTCGTGGTTAGCCAGCAAAGGCGTATCGTATGAGACTATCAAGAAAATGGGCAGATGGCAGTCCAATTCATTTCTCAAGTACATAAGACTATAAAGCGGACTTGCTCATTGCTCCTTAGCCCTATTGATAATTTGCATCATAAATTTTGATTTCCAGATGTATGGTTGGTAGGGGACTCCTACATAAATAGATTAGCAGCCCGAGCCAGAACCAGGCAGCTTGAAAGTACGGTTGGCGCTTCCAAAGTTCAGAAAGTCAAGTGGATGGGTCAGGGCGGCATGAAATGGCAACAGCTTCTACCAAAGATTCAGTATGCTGCTCTCCATAATGCTGCTCCAAAGGCAATAGTGGTTCATGTTGGTTCCAATGACTTAGCTTATCAGAAAGGGGTGGTCTTGATCCATAAAATGAAGGATGACTTAAGTAATCTAGTTCAAACATTCACTAGCAGTGCCATTTTCGTTTCTGCTATGTTGCCTCGTATTGTATGGTCAGGAACACAGGTTCCAGACAAAATGGAATCCAAACGAAAATTCATTAATAGAGTGATTCGTCGCTTTATAAAATACAATGGTAAGGGGGTCTTTATTGATCATCCAGAAATTACATCTGACACACCGGGCTTATATAAACCAGATGGCGTACATCTATCTGATATTGGTTCTGATATTTTAATGTTAGACATTCGGGAGGCTCTGCAGGATCAGTTGTGAACACCAGTTTTGTTTGCGGTGGAATTTTGGGGCAAACCAAATTATTGGTTTGTGTGGCGGAAAATTCCGAAGGGATGTGATTCTGACTGAAATCTTGTTATATATTTGGGAGCTGCTTTCTCATCCAACAGTTTGCTGGTAGATGTGTATGTACCATTTACTCAGCGGTGGTGTATATGATTTAGCGGGCATTCTGTGTACATACCGGAATGCTTTGCGGAGTTTTGTTTTGGCGGGTATCATGTGTCTGTACCGTGATACTTTGCGGTGTGCTGTTTAATAGAACAGCATGTGTATGTACCATGTTGTTTAGCAAGCATCATGTGTATACACCGTGTTGCTTTGCAGTGGTTTCTATGTAGAAACCAGTGGGATAAAAAGATGAGAAAGCATCTCCTTATTGATTGCATCTCTTCGAATTTCCAACCACTGATCTGCAACCTTTACGCCACAAATTATTTTATGTGTATGTTAAACACTGTGAATAGTTATTACTTTGTTAAAACACTCAGGAAGAGTTGATAAAGGTTATTTCAACATATTCTTTGTTCTTATTTTAACCGTCTTGAAATAATACAGCATATTGATCTACAATAGGCTCCATTTATTTCAGCATTAAAATAGTAAGTCCAGTTCGCATTTTTGGTAATTTGGGTTGTTTCAGTACTTTGATTACTGTACCAACTTGTAAGGTCATTTCAGTACACATGTCCTTTGAGCACTGTAAAGGATTGGTTCCAGGCTTATATGTAGACATACTGAAAGTGTTTTGCACAGCTGGGTCCCAGTGCAACAGCCTCTTTCTGACGACAGCTGATTGCTGCAGCAAGGAAAAGTTTTCCCGCCCTCCCTCCCAATTTTTATTCTTAATTCACTAATAACCATTTAGTATTGCAGCTAAAGAACAGTAGCTCTATGTATTATTTCAGATGGTTAAAATAAATAATTATGTCAATGTTTGTCATTATTTTGTGGTAGGATACTGCCGCCCAGTTTCTTTTATAATTTCAGAAAGAACAGTCATCCATGTCCTTTCATTCTCCTGCCTGGTGGATTAAGTAATGGTGTTATATTTTGGTGAAAGACAGTTATGCTGCTTTAATGTTCTACAGTGTATCATCAGATACATGAGTGTTAAGTATAAATTGCAATATCAGAAAGACTAAGCTGTTTTTAAATCTGTGGATTATTTGGATAACTCATGGGCAGGAACATTCCAGTCTAGTATGCAATCTAGCTGTTGCTGATTGGGGGTGGCAGAAAATTCCGAAGGGATGTGATTCTGACTGAAATCTTGTTATATATTTGGGAGCTGCTTTCTCATCCAACAGTTTGCTGGTAGATGTGTATGTACCATTTACTCAGCGGTGGTGTATATGATTTAGCGGGCATTCTGTGTACATACCGGAATGCTTTGCGGAGTTTTGTTTTGGCGGGTATCATGTGTCTGTACCGTGATACTTTGCGGTGTGCTGTTTAATAGAACAGCATGTGTATGTACCATGTTGTTTAGCAAGCATCATGTGTATACACCGTGTTGCTTTGCGGTGGTTTCTATGTAGAAACCAGTGGGATAAAAAGATGAGAAAGCATCTCCTTATTGATTGCATCTCTTCGAATTTCCAACCACTGATCTGCAACCTTTACGCCACAAATTATTTTATGTGTATGTTAAACACTGTGAATAGTTATTACTTTGTTAAAACACTCAGGAAGAGTTGATAAAGGTTATTTCAACATATTCTTTGTTCTTATTTTAACCGTCTTGAAATAAAAGGTTTTTTGCATAAACAAACTGCAATATACTACTTAACCAGGGGTGTCCTAGATTTTGACCTCTGGCCCCGCCCTGGGGCATGACCCAGGGGTCCATAGATGTAAAATGGAACCCTCCCAGGTACACCCATACCAAATATGAAAAGTTTTTGATCAGAGGCTGAAGAGTTATAAGCAAAAGACAAAAATTTCACGTAAAACTTTGACGTAAACATCACACTATTTTCTAAGTCCGTGACCTTGACCTTGGGTCAGCAGCATCAGCAGAATGATGTCAGCTATTCTGTAGTCATCTAGTAGTAACACTAATCACACATCAACATCCTAACGTGTAAGCTTTCAAAAATATATGCAAAAGAAAAAAACTTCACGTAAAACTGACGCAAAATGTTAACATTCGTACGGACGCACGCACAGACGGACGAAAACTATATACCCCTCGACATACTTCCTATGCAGGGGGTATAATAACAAGAACTTTTTCTCTAAAACTCCATGTACATTAAAATTATTATTGCCATGTGTTTTGATCCATTTCCACCCAAGGAAAGAGAAACCGGGGCCCAGTTGTTCAAAGCATCGTTAGCTTAATGAGCTGGTTAGTGGTCAAAATAATAACTGCTCCGGTAAGTACAATTTATAATTCAAGGGTATTTTTGCTGAAAAAATGCAAGTAGCTTTTGCAAATGCAAAAACCACTCATTTTTTTCAGCAAAAATATTAGCGTATCTGCCATATATATTGATCAAAGTTTTAATGATACGTAGTTTTGAACAAATGGGCCCAGGAACACAACAGAGTTGCACCATGAGAAGAGGTGTCTGCAGTCTCATCAGAGCCTTCACTGACTGTATACAGAATCAATGGGTACTATATTACTGCATATAATGCCAGAGGACTTGTTAAGGAGATTTGGTGATTGATTGATTGTGTTGGGGTTTAACAACACGTCAACCCTTGTGGGTCATTTTGTGTCGTCTCCCTGAGAAAGGGAGAAAAGAGATAGATGAGATAGTAGAAGAGATGAAAGAGAGAAACAGTGAAGAAAGAGGAACAGGAATGAAAGTAAAGAAACAGAAGAAATAAAAACATTCTCCCTCTGCCCTTACCTGCAACAAGAAAAGCAGGCCTTGCCGAACTGTAAGTCAATATCAGTTGGACGCCCCGGTGAAGCAAGATACATGACACCATCGTACCACCCGACTACCCCCCAGGAGATTTGGTGCTAATTACTGGATAATTTTTCTTATTTCTCCATAAAAACATATGTTGTGGGTACTCATTAGAAGTGCCTCGGCGAGGCGCTTCTAATGAGTACCCACAACACATGTTTTTATGGAGAACAGGAGAAAATTATCCCAGAATTATCACCAAATATTTCTCCTTAACAAGTCCTCTGTAATGATGTGGTGTAGAACAGAGGCCTTTTTATCAGTTTGAGCTGATATACTTGCTGAACTGGATCTTCACTATTTGCATATGCCCCAAAGACCTTTCTCTCAACATGGTTCAATTATAAATACACCACAACCTCTTTATAACACTATTGTCGGGGTCTATAGCATAAACTGTGTTAGTTAATTGTTTGTGTTGAGGTTTTACGGCCCGGTCAACCCAGTGGGGTCATGTCGAGCGCGGTCAGTTTACCTAACCACACGTTTTCTGGGCAGGCTTAGTCCTCTAAGCGGTTAACCAGTACTGTGCACATTCTTTCGCCAGAAACTGACAACTGCCCTTCTTGAAACAGCGGAAGGGGGAGAATGACCGTAGAAAATATTTCATGATCAATCTCCACGAAAGAATGTTGCCGACCTCGGCGGGGTTGAACCCGCGACCTCCTGGTCTCCAGTCGGATGGCGCATCCAACTGAGCCACCGAGGCCGGCTGTGTTAGTTAAACAACCGTGTTATATCCAAACAAAAATGCATAGATTATATTGAAAAATGACCATTTATGGTCATTTTTCAATATAATATTTGCATTTTTGAGATCCTTCTTTGAACAGTGTTATATCCAAAACCGTGTTATAATAACCGTGTTATACAGAGGTTTTAGTGTACATGTTTGCCAATATACATGCATACATGCAAGATGCAGACAGAGACTTGAAGGTAGTATTTTTTTTCTGCCTATCTCAGTCTAACTATAAACATAACCTATCTCCAAGTTAGGTATAAATTCAAAATAATATGTTCTCTTCTTTAGCATGTCTAAGCTATTATGAAATCGAGACATATAATTTAATACATCATATAGTGCTTTAAAAAAAGTCATCACTGACAGCATAATCTGTCTGATCATGGCCTTTTCTTTCAATGTATTCTATAGTATCCCATAATTCAGTAGCTGAACAGAACAGGCTCAGACCATACTGTGCAGACACGGGAATTAATGTTCTTCAACATCTACGCAAGATGCATTCAACCTTATTATGGTCATAAAGAGAAATCAAAGGGTGAGGACGAATGGTTCCACACACTGAGGCACCATACAGTCATGAATTAACTCTGCCTCTAGACATATTCAAACCAGGGACCTGCAAAGAATCGGCCATCAAGACGCTTCCCTCTGTTCAAATAATAAACGTTAAACTATAATGTCCTGCCTGTTGCGGGCAGATAACTCTGTCAAACATTGACGACATTTGCCCATTAGCAATCCCAAACCAGATCTCCTTCATATCAATGCATGTACCAAGTCTGGTTAAACTCCCTGGACTTTTACTCAAGTTATGTCCGGAAATGAAAATATGGGCGTATCTCGGGCAGTTAACTCCGTAAAAATTTGACGAAATTTGCCCATTAGCAATCCCAATCCAGGTCTCCACAATATCAATGCACAAACCAAGTTTCATGAAAATCCATTGATGTTTACTCATTATCATCCAGAAATGAAAATATGGGTGTGTCTTGGGCAGACAACTCTGTCAAAATTTGCCCATTAGCAATCACAAACCAGATATCCACAATATCAATGCACATACCAAATTTGATGAAAATCCATTGATGTTTACTCCAGTTATCATCCGGAAACGAAAAACAGATGGACGGACAGACAGACGACTGACCGACAGACGGCCAGACATACGGATGTCCAACGTGAAACCATAACACCCCGCCACTATATAGTGGCGGGGTATAATATGTAGAGTAAATATAGCAAAGGTATGCACTATGTAGCCTATGCAAGACACTTGAAACTAGTTCCAGACTCCATGAAATTTAAATAAAGTCAATGCCATAACAAACCTCACTCACTTTGTTTGAAGCATTATGCATACAGGTCAGTCTCGTTAGTATTCGCATCGTTAAACGTGACTACGGATATAAGGCGGGTGCGTCATGCCTCCCAATTTATTTTCCGATTGGTCCCAGTTTCCCAACCTACTAGATTTTATTTTTCAAGAGCTTTGATCTGCAGAAAAGGACCAAAATAGCTTGTTTCATTTTTTTCTCTACAGACTTATAATCCCTTAATCCTTAAAGCACCAATCACAACTGCAGCAGAAAACAATTTTACTTTTATGTTTTCATTTATTCTTTTTTTTTTTTTTTTTTTCTCAGAGAATAAAGTCTTGACATTTCAGGTGAATCATCTGCCAAACAGATGCTTCACATGAAATGTCATGACTTAAAAGTCATTTCCCTGAAAAAAAAAAAAAATAAATAAATAAAAAAATAAAAATGTTGTGTGCTACAATTTTTTGCTCAGCACTTTAAGGGTTAGTCTAAACTGTCGCTAAAGTTAAATGCCCTGGTAAATGCCCTCGTGGTGTATGAGATCAAAGAATGCCGAAAGCTTTACTGTTATCCTAGGTTGTGAACACATCTAACCATTAAAGTGCCAAGCAAAATTTGCGGTAGGTGACAATCTTAATTTATTTTTTTCAATTTTCAGAGAAAACAAGTTATTTTATGTGAATAGTCCGCTTGGCAGATGATTCACATGAAATGTCGACTTGTTTTTTCTAGCAAATTAAAAAAAAAAAGTCAAAATTGTTGTCTGCTGCAGTTGTGATTGGCGCTTTAAAGGTTAAGGGATATAACTAGATGTCAGAGTTGCTGAAAAAAAAAAAAAAAAAAAAAAAAAAAAAGAGTGTAAAACTTCATAAACCCTTAAAGCGCCAATCACAGATGCAGTAAAAAACAATTTTACTTTTATTTTTTCAGAGAATAAAGTCTTGACATTTCATGCGAATCATCAGCCAAGCTAGCCAATGATTCACATGAAATGTCAAGCTTATTTTCTCTAAAAATAAATAATAATAATAGATAAAAAAATAAAATATCTGCTACAAATTTTGCTTGGCGCTTTAAGGGTTAATTTATCAGCTATGTGTCATTGTTACCTATGTGTATTCTCAAGATAAGTATATCACGATTGACCAATCTGATAGCCCGTATACAGGATGTAATTTACTGTCACCAAGGAGGCATGCAGATTGGTGTATAAATGGTGTTTAAATGAACATGTGACTTGTTAACACTTGATAGCCACGTGATTAGTCGCCAAGTAAAACTGGCAGCGGCCTTTGCACTCACGGTAATATTACCTGATTTTGTCACATGATTTATGCAACAAAAAGGTATTTTACGATGTTTTAAAAGTTTTAAACAACAGGTACTTCTTTTGTCCATTCCTTAAGACACCTTAAAAAAAAAGAGAGATGTATACAGGTGTGTCCCGATGCATCTCAACATATATATGGTCTGACCAGTCAGCTCCTAAGCTACTACGCGCACCGCCTATAACGCGGTCTGGATTTGTGCATCCCGACCAGCGCGTAGTAACAGGACTGACCTGTATTTTTGTGTGTAGTTGTTATTACACTTAGACAGCAGTTACACTGGTTCCTTTTTGAAACATCCCAAAGCTTGATACCTGACTGTCATTTATTTTTTACCTTGAGAGCTGAGGTTTACAAGTTCCAGCATTGAAGAGTGTTGGAGAGGCATGGGTAAACCACTTCTCTGACAGCAGGTTGTAGGTCTGGATAATAAATGGTGAAATCAAATAAACAACCAAGATTCAGACAGCCCTCCTTATACCGAAACTCGATACAACAACAAAATATGTTATAATGACAATTTGACTCACAAAATCTTCGCTTAAGCGGTAACATTTAGTCACAAAGCATGCAAGAATATTGTATATAATACTTTAAAGAAACATATGATTTGGATATTTGTTAGAATCGCCTCAGTAAGGCAATTCTAACAAATATCCAAAACAGATGTTTGTTTGTGTTGAGGTTTTACGGCCCAGTCAACCCAACGGGGTAATGTCGAGCGTTGTCAGTTTACCTAACCACACATTTATTGGGCAAGCTTAGTCTTCTAAGCGGTTAACCAGTTTTGTGCACAGTTGTGTGTATTCTTTCGCCAGAAACTGATAACTGCCCTTCTAGAATCAGCGGATGGGAGAGAATGACCGTACAAATTATTTCATGATCAATCTCCACAAAAGAATGTTGCCGAACTCGGCGGGGGTTGAACCTGTGACCTCCTGGTCGCCAGTCGGGACGCGCATCCAACTGAGCCACCGGGGCCGGCTCCTGAGATAGATTAAATGATTAATTGTGTTGGGGTTACCATTTAACTACAGGTCAACCCATGTGGGTCATTTTGTGTTGTTTCCCAGAGAAAGGGAGAAAAGAGATAGTAGAGAAAGGGACAGGGAAGAAAGAAGAATAGGAATGAAAGAAGAGATTCCCCCTCTACCATTATCTGCTACAAGGACAGGAGGTATTGCCCAACTGTAAGCCAATATTAGCTGGATGCCCCGGTGACACAAACCGCACCTTCGCAACACCCGACCACCCCCAACCTGGGATAGAAATTCTTTTCCTACCAGGTTGTCTAACCCAGGGTAAGCAGAAATATCGTGAATTCTCATGTGCTTGATGTGCACTAATTATAAAGGACATCACATGCACCATCGTTACGGTTAAACTCACTGAACGTATTTGACGTCACGGTAATGTCATCACAATGTGATGGACATCAGCAATTCAAGTGATTACATTATTAAAAATCACATAAATGAAAGGTATGCAAGAATAAGAATCTATCGTGTGTGAGGGGTAGACAGAAATAACCATCCCTCGGGATCACAGTCTGGCATCAATGGGCAAGCTTTGTCATGCCAGACAGAGACCCTAGGGACATATTTTTCAATCTACCCCTCACACCCATGACAGAATCTTATATTTTACAGTGTCAGTTGTTTGTCTAGATACTTAAAGATATAATGTTAATATTGTATTGTTCAACACTACATAAACTGGGGTTTTAGGGTGAATTGAAATATGTTATTTCTGGAAAATCTGTCACTTTTTTAAGGATTTCATATATTATTTTGGCTAAATTTTGAATTCTCAATGTAAAATAAAACAAAAATATTTGCCAACTACCAGAATAGACCAATTTTCTGCCTTAACATCTAAAAACTTTTTTTTACTTTTTTTTATTTATTTTTTTTTTCTCACAGAAAATTGCTTTTCTTGGGATTCTTTCTGACAAACAATATCAACAAAGTAAAATTATACAAATTATATTGTATGCAGATGAGCCCTAACATTAAAATGCTTACCTTCAGATGTGTGCCTAGAAAAGCTTCAGCTAAACCTGCACATGGTCAGTCCGCTCAGAATCTTCACTGGGCATATTTTGAATAATCAGGGATGCAAAGTTTCTTCATGTAGACAAGGAAATCCAACAGGTCAGACTGTGCAGATACGCAGGCCGATTTCAGTCTGTTGGACGCACACATCAGAAGATACATTTTCACACATTGTGGCACATACAGTAAAACCTCGATAGCTCGAACACCAATGGCTCGTTTACCATGGCTAATTCGAACTCATTTTTGAGTCCCTACGAAATTCTTCCGACAGCTCAAGAAAACAAATATTTAGGGAAATTTTCTCATTTTATCACGAAATTGTATGTTGTGTGTACTCATTAGAATTGCCTTATTGAGGCAATTCTATTGAGTACACTCAACATACAATTATTGTGTAGAAAATCGAAAAAAAGTTCCTAAATTATCGCTATTTGCTTCCTGACCTGGTGCCATGATTAACCCTCAGTGGCTCAAACTACCCCTATCTCGAACAAATTTCCATGGTCCAAAAGATGTTTGAGCCATTAAAGTTTGACTGTATATAAAAAGTTCACTGATACTGCAGCCCAACTTATCAATAATTTCTGATCTCCTTCAGTGACATGCAAATTACAATTGGATACAGGTGTTAACCTCTGCTCACCTCAATAGCAGCTTCAATGTCTTGATGGTGAATGCCAACTGATACTCTCATCAGCATGTGTTGAGGTCGCTCAGCAACTGAAACAAAACAAACAAGATGTGTTTGTGAAACACGAACATGTTCCCGGCCCAAGGTCAATGTTTCCTTTAAACAAGGTCACAGGTCAAGGTCACAGGTCAAATTTTTTTGTATGAGTGGTAAGCCCTTGTCAAAAGGAACCTACATGCCAAATATGAAGGCTCTATCTGAAACAGTTCAAAAGTTATGAGCAATGTTATTTTTTTCTTTAAAGTAGGTCACAGGTCAAGGTCACAGGTCAAATTTTTTTGTTTGAGTGGGAAGCCCTTGTCACAAGGAACCTACATTCCAAATTTATATAAAGGCTCTATCTCAAACGGTTCTAAGGCTATGACCAATGTTAAAGTTGTCCAAGCAACAAACCAACAAACAGGCAGGGCAAAAACAGTATGTTCCCACTATCGCTACATAAAAAACAAGTACTCAGGTTTGTCATGTTATCTTTCTATCAATTGTAAATGAAATTCTGCACTTCTGCACTTCTACATTGCTTCTGGCATGTACTATAATACAGCTAACAACTACAATTTACAACTGTCTCTTGGAATGTCAATGTGCACTTTATATCTTTGGCTTATTTTATGGTAATTTTTTTCGTGATATATGAAGTTACAGTATTATTTATATTACTATCATTTCGTCGTCTGTAACAATACACTAACCTGACAATATGATTCATACTGGGATACTTACCTCACAATACGATACATATCAGGATACTTTTAATATAACAGGCGCTTCTAATGAGTACCCACAACATGTTTTCATGGAGAAATAAGAAAAATATTATCTGAATACCCCTTTTATTTCTCTGCTGCTAAGAAATAGTATCTGGAAGAGAGTTAAATTAAGAATGAATATATTTTCTACAAAATCAATGATCAACTATAAAATTCTGGCCGATTCCCAACACTTAAGTATGGTAAGCACTTGTGCACATTGATTAATTGTGGTAGTTACAGCTGTTTGCTACTGTTCTTATCATAAGCTTACATGTGAAATGCACATTCTAATGCACTCGCGTATGTAACGCGACGTCTGATTTGATAACGTCAAAAATTTGCGACGGTATATTCTGCGATATACTGTCGCAAATCCGACGTCATCACGTAACGTCGCTTCTCATTGGCTGGCGTTTGGTTTTACGCAGCTCACAGCACTTGTCGTTTTGTGCAAATAGTATATTTTTTCAATAGAAAAAAAATGAATAAATGCATTAGAATGGGGATAACTGCATCAAATTTGTCATTTGGGGAGGTAAATCGGCGGTTTTACGGTCGCAAATTACGTTTTACGGCTCCGCTGACGCGTCGCCGTAAAACGAAATTTCCGACCGTAAAACCGCCGATTTACCTCCCCAAATGCCAAATTTGAAAGCAGTTATCCCCTAATTGTTTGAGATGGAAGTTTTATGGCCCAGTCAACACTGTTAAGGTCATGTTGAGCTGGAGGAATCGTACGAACATATTCAAACCTCTTCCTAGAAAGGCTGTCCTCTAAACGCTTAATCAGCACTTGTATACATACTTTTGCCAGTAACTGACAATGCCCTTCTTGAATCAGCAGAAGGGGCTACAAGACCGTAGAAATGATTTCATGATCAAACTAAAAAAAAATTATGCGGCCAAGCTGGAGTTCGAAACTTGTGACCCCTAACTCTGCAGTCAGAGGTGCTACTGACTGAGCTACGGAGCCCAGCTCACTTTGCACCTACATGTACGTGTATTATGACCTGGAAGCAAATTGCTTCACATTGCAGTTTTTAATACAGCAAAGGAAAGCTCCAGATTAGGAGTATCAAGATAAATACACTTTATTTTTTATTTCTCCTGGAAAACATATGCTGTGGATTCTCATTAGAAGTGCCTCATTAATTTGATTATGTTCTGGTTTAATGACATATCAACCCTTGTGGGTGTTTTTGTGTAGTCTCCAAGAGAAATGGAGAAGAGAGAAGAGATAGTAGATGAGCTGAACGAAAGTGATAGGGGAAAAAGAGGAAAACAAATGAAAGTGAAGAAACAGAAGAAATAAGTAAACTTCCCATCTACCCTTACCTGCTGCAAGGATAGCAGGCCTTGCTCAACTGTAAGCCAATCTCAGTTGGACACCCTGGTGACGTAAGTTACACGACACCTCTGCCTCACCCAACCACCCATAGAAGAGCCTAATTGTGTGCTACAACATATGTTTTCATGGAAGAATTAAGTGACATATGTTGTGGATATTCATTACAAGCACATCATTGAGCCACTTGCCACTTTATGACATCATTGAGGCACTTCTAATGAGTGCCACAATGTATGTTATCGTGGAAGTATTAAGAAAAAAATTACCATTTGTTTTTGCTGAAATAAAAGCTCCAAATGACATGCAGGACAGTCCAAAGGCAAAATGGAGCTTTTAACCCTTATCCTGCTGAATAATTTAACTAGCCACACCCATTTCTGAGTATCAGCCAATTAGATTACATCATATAATGTATTCGTTCAAATTCACAAACTGAATGGCAAACGGTAAAGATCCTGATCAGATGGCTTGAAGCCATCTGATCTGGATCTGCACTGTTTGCAAAGGCAGGGGTTGTTGTGAACAGCAGGATAAGGGTTCAGATTCTAGTCAAGCAAGGCTGTAGCCCAGGCTGTTTATCTTTATTCATTGCATGTGTTAAAATTCAGTTTAGCAAAGTGTGACTCAATCCTGAAAACTCACCCTTGCCATGCATCTTCAGCAGATAAGATCTTTCTAAGGTCTGAAAAATAAAACAAAAATTTCCACTCTAGCCTTTCAGATGATCAATAACATTGAAGCTCAGTTAATTTCACAGGAGTTTAGCCATTATCCACTACCATTCAGTGAGTGACAATGACTGAATGTGGGAAATTGTACCTTTGGATGTGAGCACCTAACAAAAACTAAGATCAACCTGAGTTTTCACACATTATTGTTTGTTTGTTTGTGTTGAGGTTTTACGGCCCAGTCAATCCAATGTGGTCATGTCGAACCCGGTCAGTTCACCTAACCACACGTTTTACTGGGCAGGCTTAGTCCTCTTAAGCAGTTAACCAGTATTGTGCACATTCTCTTGCCAGAAACTGACAACTGCCCTTCTTGAATTATTCACACATTATGAACAGTCTCATAGCCCATATAAGATGGGGTATCAATCAAATATTTTCTTATTTCTCCACAAAAACGTATGTTGTGGGTACTTATTAGAAGTGCTTCTAATGAGTACCACAACATATGCTTTCGAGGAGAAATAAGAAAAATAGCAATACTTCTGGGAAGAAAAAAACACCATCTGGAGTTACGAGTCTGCTGGACAAACATTGGATAGCCAAGGATCAAAGGTTTCTTAGGCAGAGAGCATTCAGGGCCCAGTTGATCAAAGCATAATTAGCTTAAAAAGCTTGCTAGTGGTCAATTTACTTGTCCTGGAGCATAGCTCCAGATAAGAGGAGTGACTTTTTATATATATTATTTCTCCATGCTTCTACCAAACAGATGTTTCTGTGGTAAATTAAGACACAAATTTTGCCGAATGGCCATGTTGCGACAGCTCGTGGTTTTCAGAAAATGATGCTAAATGCAGATTAAACATTGTTCAGCTAATGGTGTGTGTAGGTCAAGGTCAGTAACGGCTGATGGCAGAGGACAGGTTGCATTATGGGTGGATGAGTGTATGAAGTTTCATTAGCCTAGGAAGAAGCTTTTGTTTTTGAGAAACAGAGTTAAATGCAGACTTATCAGAGTTAAACACAGACTTATCATTGTTGACCCCACCAACAAGCCTATATCAGACTTAACATTGTTGAAACCAACAAAAGGATGACAATGCCAAAGATGTAGCCAGAAAGTGACCCCAATATCACTCCTTCTTGCCAAAGCAATTGCGACAAAAACTATCAATATTCAGACAAATAAACAGTGTTCAAGCTAGGGAACTTTCACCATTTACTTGTCCAGAGACAAGGTAAAAAATACAATACAGTCTACTCTCGTTATCTCAACCTCGCTTATCTCGAATAACAGCTTATCTCGAAGTGAAATTCTGGTCCCTGTTTTAACATGGAAATCTAAGAACAGGTAACAAAATATTGTGGAAAAGAAAAATTGCTCCTAAGGAGCAATTTCTCCTCTTTCCCACAATATTTTCAATATATCTCTAACTTCAGAAATCAAATTACATATTTATTTGTTAAATGTGGTCGTTCGATTTATTGTTTTCCTCACTTCTGCAGCTCTGATAAGTCGAGGTACGAATATCCCGAAGTGTTTCAGGGAGTCTCCTGGAATTGGAGATAACAATAGTCGACTGTATTTCCACAGCCTTTTTCTGAACTCACAACAAATGTCATTGCTTCTGATTAGGTGAGAATTTCTGTGATAAGTTTTCAAATTCTTGCTCCAAAATATGGTACAGCTTCTTATTAGAATTAAACCACAACCTCTTTATAACACTATTGTTGGGGTCCATAGCATAAACCCTGTTAGTTAAATAACTGTGTTATAGCTCAACAAAAATGTATAGATTATATTGAAAAATGACCATTTATGGTCATTTTTCAATATAATCTATACATTTTTGGGATCCATCTTTAAACCGTGTTATATCCAAAACCGTGTTACAACGAACCGTATTATAAAGAGGTCGAAGTGTACTTCAATTACAGCAATTATAAAGCAACCAAAGCACATTTTTTAACTCCAGATCAGGAGCCTTTATTATTCATATGAAAAGTACTGACACTTATTTCTCCACTAAAACATGTTTTGGGTAGTGGGTGCTTGACGAGGACCATAGCAACAGATCAGACAGTTTTTTCATCCAAAAAATAGTTATCTTTCTTATTTCTCAATGAAAACTTATGAAATGGGTACTCATTAGAAGCGCCTCGGCGAGGCGCTTCTAATGAGTACCCACAACATATGTTTTTGTCGGGAAATAAGAAAAATATTATGTGGATTCCCTTTCTTCTCTGTAGCTATGTGAGGCGCTTCAAATGAATACCCAGATATTTTTGAGTAAGAAAAAGTATGTTGAGACCCTCTCCTATCTGGAGCTGTTATCTTTACCTAGAGATTTGTAATGATAATAATAAATGCTTGCCTTAAACCCAAAGAAATTGTAGTTGTAGTCTCTGTCATATATTATTGCCGAGTTCAATCTCTGAAAAATAATAATAAAAAAATGAAGGGAACATAATATGCAGACTTGCACATGATTAAAGGCTCCATATGCCTCAAAATAGACATTTTATTATCCAAGAAAGATTCAATAAATTGATATATGGTATTAATACAATCATAAAATGTGGCACCTGACAGCCTATAAAATTTCAATTAGTCTCTCGTTCTTGAAATGAAACGATTTTTTATCGTATCTCTGAATTTATTTTGCCAACATTAATTCAGAGATACAATGAAGAATCATTTTATTTTTGATCCAGTTCAAAACATGAAGAGACTAATTGAAATTTTACAGGCTGTCAGATTTTGTTTTTGTTGAGGTTTTACGGCCCAGTCAACCCAATGGGGTCATGTCGAGCGTGGTCAGTTTACCTAACCACACGTTTACTGGACAGGCTTAGTCCTCTAAGCTGTTAACCAGTATTGTGCACATTCTTTGGCCAAAAAACAGGCTGTCACATGCCACATTTTATGATCATATTAATACTATGTATCAATTCATTAAACCTTTCTTGGATCAAAAATGTCTATTTTTTTTTTAGGAATATGGAGCCTTATAAAGAAACATACTACTGTCCAAATCATACAGATGAGGTCAAATAAAAAATTAAGTGTGTTCTCAAGTCCTCAAGTCGGGAGCACTAACAACTCCATCACCCTGACGCTTCTCAAAATCATACAGAAACAACAAGTGACAAGCACCATATTTAATCTACATTCTGACTCCTTACTGTAACTGTCCTAAAATTTCAACAATAATAAATACAGAGTAAAAAGCCAATGAAGAAACAAAAAAACAAAAAAAAAAAAACAAAAAAAAAACAACTTCAAGCCTTTTGAAGAAATAGGTGTTTAATCATACTGAACATGTACAATATCGTTGGAGGAATATGCATATATCAAAACATGCCAAATCCACACAGTTGGGAAAAAACTGGTGTCTAGTTGGGGTCTAAATGGTGTCTGGTCTGGGATTACACTGCTTTTGATGATAATTCTTGGATAATTTTCTCCATAAATATGTTGTGGATAGCTAGTAGAAATGCCTCGTCAAGGAGCTTCTAATGGATATCCACAACATGTTCTATGGAGAAACAAGAAGCATCAGTAAGCAGTGCTTATTAGATACCCCTCAACCCCCAGCTCCCACAAAGTAATGGCTGCCTTCTGGGCACTGAAAAGCAATGCATTAAAATGTATATTTACTTCAGGTTGTATGCAAATAATAAAACTCCATCATGTACATGTGTACATGTTTCGTATGTATCAGATTGTGTCAACAAATTCTATGAGACAGGTTAATTTCATCATGCATGCACTATCTCAGACCATAAAATACCCAGCTGTCAAGAATTTACAATTTGCAAACAATGGCTAAGTTAAATAAAAATGTGAAAAGATAACACCTTGCCATTATCGTGTCACGGGCAGATAGCTCTGTCAAAAATTGACCAATTTGCCCATTTGCAATTTCAAACCAGATCTCCATAATATCAATGCACATACCAAGTTTGGTAAAAATCCACTGATATTTACTCCAGTTATTGTCTGGAAATGTTGCTGGCAGATAACTGTGTCAAAAATTGATGAAATTTGCAAATCCCAAACCAGATCTCCACAATATCAATGCTGTGTTACACAGATGCTGTGTTACACAGCATTGATATTGTGGAGAACTGGTTTGGAATAGTGTCACACCAAGTTTGGTAAAAATCCACTGACATTTACTAAAATTATCATCCAGAAATGAAAATATGAACAGACTACAGGAGGACAGACAAACAGACACATGGACGACCAGTGTGATACCATATTACCCTGACACTATCGTGTGGCGGGGTATAAACAGCTGTTGTTTTGATAAAAAAATTTTCAACATCATACTTCTTCATGCACATGTTCCATATGTTTGTACGAGTCTGCAAAGTATCAGACTGCTTCAATGAATACTTTCAAACAAGTTGATTTCACAACTTGCATGCACTACAATAAATTTTATATATATTCATGCCAAAGCAACTTTTCAAGAACAACAAAGGAAATAAACCCTAAGCCCTTATTTTTCTCTAACAGCCACATGTCATCAATATCAACAGTTATGCAAAATATGAAAAAAATTCTTTCAAGTATTTAGCAAGCTAAGAAGCAGAAACCAAAACATAACCTGGACAGACAATGTGAAAACAGTCTACCCCTGTTCCTGCATAAGAAAAATGATCCCAGAATTATCCCAAAATACCCTTTAACAAGTTCTCTGACCATATCATTCCTTATACCGTACCTCTGCATTATTCATTATAATTTTGTGGATTTCTTCTGAGATCATAGGAGAATGTTTTCTGGTTTTGGGGTTTACCCAGTTGTAAAGGTCATCCATAACATCTGTAAGGAAGAGTAAAATCTAATGAGCTGCAACATCAGAAAACACATCTTTGGACATGTACATAGCTCAAGCTAAGAGGGGCTATCTACATAGATCTTATTCTTCTTATTGCTGCATGAAAATATATTTTGTGGGTACTCATAAGAAGTGTCTCGCTATAACGAGTACCCACAACATATATTTCCACGCAAAAATAAAAAAAAAAAAAAGGTACATTTTGGATGAAAAAAGTGCCTCATCTTGAGCTTTGGATAGGTACAAACATTGAAGATTCAAATCAGCCTCTGTATTCAAGCAATTTTCTTAAGTTGTGTCTAACATCAAAACACCAAATTTCAGCAATAGAATGGCTATCTTGGACGCTTAGCCCCAGTGTTCATAGGCACTGCTGCAGAGGATGCATAGCAACAGATAAGGCACTTTTTTCATCCGAAAAATGCTGACATCTTTCTTATTTCTCAATAAAAACATATAATATGTTGTGGGTACTCATCAGAAGTGCCTTGGCGAGGCGCTTCTAATGAGTACCCACAACATATGTATTCGTTGAGAAATAAAAAAAAAAATATTCTGTGGATACCCCCCCCCCCCCCTTACCTGTCGCTATGAGGACGTCTTAATTATTTTGTTGTTGTTTTTTATGTTTGCCACAATATAAGGCTTGACATTTTTCTTGTGAATCATCTGCTAGGCAAACCATTATCATGAAATAGCAAGCCTTATTTTCCCATCAAAATAAGACTTGAAATTTCATTTGAATCAGTGATTTGACCTGGCAGATGATTTAAAATGCCAAGCCAAAATCAAGACTTTATTGATGTCTGCCTAGTACGCTTCAGGCATTTGAGAAAGTCATCAAAAACAGGCTTGACATCATTTGAATCATCATCTTACTTTAAAAAATATAAATATTTTTAGAATATTAGATACAATTTTGAGTGGTGATTTTAGGGTTAATCATAGCTGCAGGCAAGAGAATAATTTTTGTGACATTTTCTATTTCTGCACCATTTTTTGTGGGTACTCACCAAAATTACCTTGTGCAGTGACCAAAACATTCACAATGGGCACTAGGAGCTTCAGCTGTTCTACCAACTATTGTTAACTGTATCTATAGACTAGGCCATGTGAAATTGGCACATAATCAGTCGGTTTTACAAAATTCTGCTGATTCCCAATGTGAAAAGATGAGAAAATGTTTGAGCACCCCTCTTATCTAGAGATACCAGAACATTTCAAATGAATGCAAGTACAGGGATTTTCCTGGGCAGAATTTGGGGCCGATAATCAACCTCTTTCCAAATCGAAAAAAAAGCTGAATTTTCCCAATTTTCAGCTAAAAAACAAACAAAAAATGGATGAGAATCCCAAGTTTATGCTTGCAGGAATATGCAATAAAAACCGCCACTCAAAAAGGAAATTCATCGATAATTTCGCTTTCACTGCGCATGCTGCCTGCACAACTTTGCTTTGTGTGCCTCATTCTAATGCTACTCATAGGTGCGTGCTTCGCATGTGCTGTCTTTGGAGTCTGCGCAGATGACGATTTTTCGAGAAAAGAAAGCACATGGGTCCTATTTTTAAGAATATGTTGCCATTTTATTGAGCACACAGTTGCAAAACTGTAGGGCCTAAAATAAATAAAACTGCAAGCCATGCACCATGCCCCGCCACAGGGACATATTCCCTATGCACTTCTGTAGTATAAGGGCTGAAAACAATCTAAGTTAAACATGAAGAGAGGCAATAAAGAGTTATTTCATAACTCAAAAAAAAAAAAAAAAAAAAAACACACTAAATGGTCTAAGTTAAAAATGCAATAAAAAGTGATAAAAAATAATTTCAGGATTCTGAAAAAAAAAACAATATGCATATCTTGAGACCATCCTAAAAGCGTGTGTAAAGTTTCAAAAGGATTGGTCTGAAAATGTTTGTTTGTGCTGAGGTTTTACGGCCCAGTCAACCCAATGGGGTCATGTCGAGTGTGGTCAGTTTACCTATCCACACGTTTACTGGGCAGGCTTAGTCCTCTAAGCAGTTAACCAGTATTATGCACATTCTTTCGCCAGAAACTGACAACTGCCCTTCTTGAATCAGCGGAAGGGAGAGAATGACCGTAGAAAATATTTCATGATCACTCTCTCAAAAGAATGTTGCCGACCTCGGTGGGGGTTGAACCCGTGACCTCCTGGTCTCTAGTCGGACGGTGCATCCAACTGAGCCACCGAGGCCGGCTGGCCTGAAAATGTAGGAGTTGCGAGTACAAGGTAATTTCAGGATTCTGAAAAAACAATATGCATATCTTCAGACCATCCTAAAAGCGCCTGTAAAGTTTGAAAAGGACTGGCCTAAAACTGCAGGAGGAGTTGCGGGCAGAAGGTACATACTCCCTATACATTTCTGTAGTATTAGGGCTCGAAAAACGTCTAAGTTAAAAATGCAAAAAATGTAACAAAAAAAATAATTTCAGGATTCTGAAAAAACAATATGCGTATCTTCAGACCATCCTAAAAGCGCCTGTAAAGTTTGAAAAGGATTGGCCTAAAACTGTAGGAGGAGTTGTGGGCAGAAGGTACATACTCCCTATACATTTCTGTAGTATTAGGGCTCGAAAAAAGTAAAATGCAAAAAATGTAACAAAAAAAATAATTTCAGGATTCTGAAAAAACAATATGCGTATCTTCAGACCATCCTAAAAGCGGCTGTAAAGTTTGAAAAGGATTGGCCTAAAACTGTAGGAGGAGTTGCGGGCAGAAGGTACATACTCCCTATACATTTCTGTAGTATTAGGGCTTGAAAAAAGTTTAAGTTAAAAATGAAAAAAATGTTATAAAAAATAATTTCAGGATTCTGAAAAAACAATATGCATATCTTCAGACCATCCTAAAAGCGCCTGTAAAGTTTGAAAAGGATTGGCCTAAAACTGTAGGAGGAGTTGCGGGCAGAAGAATAGTGGGGGCGCTGACAGACGGACACTCAAATTTCAGAGGGTATAACATAATACCCCGCCACTTTTTTGGTGGCGGGGCATAAAAAGTGTGTGTTTCAGGTTACTCATCCATGCCTAATTTTTCACCACAGACCCTAACGTTTTTTAACAGGGTGTCCACATATTTTTAGCAATCAAATTCCCTGATTTTTCCCTGACTTTTCCCTGATTTGATTTGATTTTCCCTGATTAAAAACCTTAATATTATCACAATGGCCCCTACTTTTAGAAGTCATATACTGATTCAAATGCTGTCAAGTGACATGTTTATACACAATGCTGTCACAATATTCTTAATTAAATGAAAATTTATCTAAAATATGATGTATATGAGCTAATTTACTTTTATGGTAGTCAAAATCAAAACTGGTAAAATATATGGCCTCCAACCTCCCCTTGTAGCCACATCTGAACAGCTATAAAATTTGAATATTTTGACCTTACAAAGATAAGATTTTTTGAAATTCCCTGATTTTTCCCTGATTTTCAGCAAAATTTCAAATTCCCTGATTTTTCCCTGCAGGGAATTTTTCCACCATTTTCCCTGTTTTCCCTGTTTTCCAGAGTGCGTGGCCACCCTGTTTTAAGGATTTTGTGGGGATTTTCCCATTTGTCCATATTGCTTTCTTATTAACCCCATATAAAAACTTCTAACAAAATAAAAGTATTTTCCAACCTACCGTCCCTATTCTAAAATTCCATGTAACCTGAAGCACACATATCTTTTCATTTAGCCTAAGCCAGTCACTTTCCGATTGTATTTCATCTAATCAGAAAAGCCGACAGTGAACTTCCAATTGTAATCGGATTTCCTATTTTCTTTTCCACTTTGTCGAACTGTAAATGTCGCACAACTGCCAATATTACTCGAAAATTTTTTTTTTAAAAAGCCATCTCCAGGGTGCGCTAAGCTTGAAAATTTTGGGTCCGGGAAAAAGCTGTTGATTGTCAACTGTCGCCACCAAAGAGTAGCAAATCTTCCTGATCTGGCCTACTGCTGTGTGTGACTCTAGTGAAAATGACTCTAGTCTATTAGTTTTATTCATCAATCTCATAATGACATTTCAAACTAACACTAGTCCAGTGCACAGATCTCTGTTATTACAGAATTCTATTTTTCAGATGTCTAAGCTACTCATTAAATATTTAAAGCCATGCAATTTTATAGATCCGCACGCTATTTTTTCAAATTCAATGGCCCCTGGTCCCTATTTAAAATTCGTAGGAAAATCCCTGAAGTATACATGAGCCACGCCAAGCGAACATGTGTCTGCCAACATGCACTAAATGTGCAGATTCAGATCCATCCCAGGGCCATGCATGCAAAGTCTCATCTGGGCAGTTACTCTCCACTGATACACTCCAATGCTTCTGTTAGTTGAAGCAAAGGTCCTGATCAGACTGTGCAGATGCGCAGGCTGATCTGGGCCTTCGCTGTCTGCATATTTCCATAGACACATTTTCGCATGGGACGGCCCACATAATTTAAAGGTCTTACCACTAAACACCTTCTTTGTTTCCTTGTGAAGGTTGGACACAGCAATTCTGGCAGCCAGATGAGCATAATGAGGATGTTTAGTGGTCATAGTTGCTGCTGTTTCGGCAGCTAGGTTGTCCAGCTCTACAGTGGTAACACCTTGGTACAAGCCATTGATTACCTTCAGAGTAATCTGAGCCTGAAAATAAAAACAAAACAAAGATTCCTCAGTCATCTGCATACCAGATGTGTGTCAAAATTTATCAGACAAAGTATCAACATATATTAATCTACTGTAGACTAAATTAACTCGCCCATACTTTATAGTCGACTCTCGTTAACTCGAATTCCAAGGGGCTCTCTGAAACACTTTGAGATATCCGTGTACCTTGAAATATCAGAGTTGCAGAAGTGAGGAAAACAATAAATCGAACAACCACATTTAACAAATGAATATATAATTTGACTCCTGAAGATAGAGATATATTGAAAATATTGTGGAAAAGAGGAGAAATTGTTCCTTAGGAGCAATTTCTCCTCATTTCCACAATATTTTGTTACCTGTTCTTAGATTTCCATGTTAAAACAGGACCAGAATTTCACTTCAAGATAAGCCGTTATTTGAGATAAGCGAGGTCGAGATAACGGGAGTCGACTGTATTTGAAGATTCTAATTTCCATTTTCTGTATGTCAGGCTATGTGATTTAGATATTCCTAGAGAAAAATGATTGAACTATTTGCAAATAGTGGAGACCCTGATCTGATGCTGCATTCTGTGGCATCTGATCTGGGTCTGCACCGTTTGCAATTACCCTTAGGCAGGGTTGTGGAAATATCAAATTTCATCACTTGTCAATGGACAAGTAGATTTTCAAAATCCACTTGTCCAACCAAAATTTATTCACCCAAAAATTAGCATTTTTTTTTTCTTATTTCTCGAAGAAAACATGTTGTGGACAAGATTTCAATAATAACAAATGAGTGGAAGGAATGATAGAGGAACGTACAAAAGTAAGGATTAATAGATTTAACCAGAGAAAAGAAAGAAAATATAGGATTCTTTCACCCGCTGAAAAAATCCTTTGTTTACTTTCTAGTCCACAGAAAAGAAACTGACACATGATCAAAAGAGTGGGAATAGTGATGTCACAGGTATAGATCTCTTAAAGTGACCTTCTGGATTAAGACTTTAAGACGATTGAACAGTCATTTTTTCTGTGGAAGGTTTGAAAACAGACTAGAATAGCACATTGTCTATAGGTTAATGTATTGTGCAGTTAAAATCAGCTTTCCCATTTACCCTCTGCCAATCCTCTGACAATCTTCAAAAAAAAAAAACAACAAAAAAACAAGAGGGCCATGATGGCACTGGTTCACTCACCTGAGTCCAAGATGTTTCATAGCTTATGGAAGTGAAGAAGTCACTGGTATAAGGAGATGAAGACCAATATTGTTTTCTAATTTTTGGCTTTGCAAGCCATCTTTTTCAATGGAGTGAAACATTCAGCAACATAAGAGGAACATTTCTGTGAAATTAGTTTGAAATAGGGCCAATGGAATAGGAGATGTCGTTGGAAGATTTTGCTATTTTCAACAGAAGTCGAACCAATATTGGTAAAAGGCCATTAAGTGGAGCATTTCTGTTAATTTAATTTGAAATCAGGCCTTTGGCCAAGGAGGAAATGTGGTTTAAATGTTTTTCTAATTTTTAGCTCTGACAGCCAATTTGTTCAGCTGAGCGGAACCATTTTGGCAACTTTGGTATAGGGGCATAAGAGGAACACTTCTGTGAAATTATTTTGAAATCAGGCCACTGACCTAGAAGATGTTGTTCAAAGTTTTCTATTTTTAGCTCTGGCAGCCATTTTGTTCAGCTGAGAGGAACAATTAAAATAGCAAATTTGGTAAAGGGTCATTAGAGGAACATTTGAGTGAAATTATTTCGAAATCGGGTCATTTGCCTAGGAGGAAATACCAATTTAAGGCGTTTCTAATTTTAGCTCTGGTGGCCATATTGTTCAGTCAGGAGCAGAACTTCTAAAGGTTAAAATTTTGAGAAGATTTATAACTTTGTTAAGTTAAAATTCAACTATAAAGTAACCTCCCTTCCAAAGTGTTAGAGTTAACTTTCCTTTGGCTGAAGGTTTTAACTTATATTTAGGTTATTTCTGAAAATTTGGAAATATTTGGAAATATTGTTTGTTTGTGTTGAGGTTTTACGGCCCAGTCAGCCCAATTGGGTCATGTCGAGCGCGGTCAGTTTACCTAACCACACATTTACTGGGCAGACTTAGTCCTCTAAGCGGTTAACCAGTATTGTGCACATTCTTTCGCCAGAAACTGACAACTGCCCTTCTTGAATCAGCGGAAGGGAAAGAATGACCATAGAAAATATTTCATGATCAATCTCCACGAAAGAATGTTGCCGACCTCAATAACCTAAGTAAGTTAAAAAGTATACTTTTTCATTAACTTCAAAGGCCCTGCGTACACATTTCTAGACAACACACACAAAATTGTATTGCTCGATCATAAAGTTATGTAACAGATCTTTCATACAAAATTAACCACTTGCCCAGGAAAATTGCTGTAAGTCTACAATCAGGAGTTGAAAAAATGGCACAAATTAAAAAATAATTGAAACAAGTTAAATTCACAAATTGTAGCAAAATTGATAAGTCAGAGTTTAAAAAAAAAAATAATAACTTGCTAGAAGTTATGCTCCTGACTTGCTCAGCAGAACAGAATGATTTTAGCGATTTTAGTAAAGGGTCATAACAGGAACATTTCTTTATCTCTGGTGGCCATTTTGTTCAGCAGAGTGGAACCATTTTCGCAATTTCGGTAAAGAGTCCCAAGTGGAACATTTCTGTGAAATTATTTTGAAATCAGCCCACAGGCCTAGGTGGAGATGTTGTTTAAAGGTTTTTCTATTTATAGCTCTGGTGGCCATTTTGTTCAGCAGAGCAGAACCATTTTATCAATTTTGGTATAAGGTCAGCCAAGGAACATTCCTGTGAAAGTTTTTTTAAATTCATCCACTGGTTTAGGAGATGTCGTTTAAACGTTTATCTTTTTTAGCTCTGGCAGCTACTTTGTTCAATGGAGTGGAACCATTTTAGCAATTTTGGTAAAAGGGCATAAGAGGAACATTTCTGTTGAAATTGGACCACTGACCTAGGAGGAGATGTCGCTTAAAGGTTTTTCTATTTTAGCTCTGGCGGCTCAACTTTGGTCAAGGGTCATATGTGGAACATTTCTGTGAAATTTATAAATCAGGCCATTTGCCTAGGAGATGTTGTTTAAAGGTTTTCTATTTTTAGATCTGGTGGCCATTTTGTTTAGCGGAGCATTTAAGCAATTTTGGTATAGTTTCACCCAAGGAACATTCATGTGAAAGTTTTTTGAAATTCATCCACCGGTTTAGGAGATGTTGTTTAAATGTTGTTTTTTTCTTTTTTTTGCTCTGGCGGCCACTTTGTTCAGTGGAGCAGAACCATTTTCGCAATTTTGGTAAAAGGGCATAAGAGGAACATTTCTGTTGAAATTGGACCACTGGCCTAGGAGGAGATGTCGCTTAAAGGTTTTTCTATTTTTAGCGCTGGTGGCAATTTTGTTCAGTTGAGCGGAACCATTTTAGCAATTTGGTAGAGGGTCATCCAAGGAACATTCCTGTGAAATTATTTCAAAATCCATTCACTGATTTATGAGGAGATATGATTTAAGTAAACTGCTGATGAACGACTCGAAGACGGAAGCCAGACACAGGGCGATCACAATAGCTCACCTAGAGTGCTCTATGCTCAGGCGAGCTAAAAAAAGCAAACAGATCCAGATCAGATGCTGCTCTATGTGACATCTGCAGTGTTAGAAATTAACCTTTTTTGCAAGTAGCAATTAGTTGCTACCTGGTCTGAAAGTAGGTAGCAAAATGCATCTAAGTGGCAGCAAAAGGTGTAACAATGTCCCCTTGCCATGGGTTAATCCTTAAAATGCCAAAAAAACCTGCATCTTAAAATGTTGTCTGTTTGTCGTCTGCTGAATATTCTTGCACACTTTTCTAACCTATATTTGCATACAGGCAAACAGTGTGGACCAAGAGTCTGATCTGGGTCCACACTGTTTGCAGAAATGACTTTTAAAACTAGACAAAGTGCCCAGTGGGGCACGTATACCCCCGAAGAGCGCTACCGCCAGTTTTTAACGAGCACAAAATATGTAGCTTTGACTCTGGAGATGGCAGGATGGATGAATTCCATGCTGATAGCTATATCCCCTAAACCTCTCAGTAGGAGGATAATAAAATTCAACAAAAGGTCTTGATGGTATAGCTATATAAACTTAGATGCAATTTTTTTTACTTTTATATGAAATTTCTAAGTCTGTGACCTTGACCTGAAGGTCATACCCTATATCTACCAACATGTCAAATATAAATGAAATTCCTCAAAGGTTCTTGATGGTATAGCTATATATAAACTTAAACAAAAAAAAACTTTGACTTTTTTATGAAAATTCTAAGTCTATGACCTTGACCCCAAGGTCACCCCTGGGGTGGGGATGGTGCTAATAAAAACTTTAGACCTATATCTACCATCATGCCAAATATGAATGAATTCCATCAAAAGGTCTTCAAAATATGAACAAAGTATGAACAAATAATGCTTCAAAGGACGGACAGACAGACAAAAAGATTTCTTTCTGATAGCTATATCCGCTCAACCTTTCAGTTAAGGGATAATGAAATTTAATAAAAGATCTTGATGATATGGCTATATAAACTTAAACGCAAAAATTTTTACTTTTATATGAAAATTCTAAGTTCGTGACCTTGACCTCGGTCACACCCGGGGTGGGGATCATGCGGAGTAAGACGCTAGGCCGATATCTACCAACGTGTAAAATATAAATGAAATTCCTCAAGGTCTTGATGATACAGCTATATAAACTTAAACACAAAAAACTTTGACTTTTTTATGAAAATTCTAAGTCTGTGACCTTAACCCCAAGGTCACCCCCAGGGAGGGGATGGTGCTGATAAAAACCTAAGACCTATATATACCATCATGCCAAATATGAATGAAAACCATCAAAGGGTCTTCAAAATATGAGTTCTTATAACATTTAACGCAAAAACTTTGACCCTAAGACAAAAATAAAGTATGAACGAATAATACTTCAACGGACTGACGGACAGACGAACAGATTCCTTGCTGATAGCTATATCAGCTCAACCTTTCAGTTAGGGGATAATGAAATTTAATAAAAGGTCTTGATGATATGGCAATATAAACTTAAACGCAAAAATTTTTACTTTTATATGAAAATTCTAAGTTCGTGACCTTGACCTCGGTCACATCCAGGGTGCATGCCGAGTAAGAAGCTAGGCCGACATCTACCAACATGTCAAATATAAATGAAATTCCTGAAGGGTCTTGATGATATAGCTATATAAACTTAAAACACAACAAGAGCTGTCGTAGGACAGCGTAGCTCGCCTGCTGGGTACATTTTATATTGTAACATTTTTATCATTAAGCCATATTATATAGGTCACACTGACCTACATGTATTTGTATGTAAATCATTTTGTCACATAGATATAATAATCCAGGTATGACAATTCTCCATGAAATAGTAATAAAAATAAAAGGCAAAATCACTGAAGCATGAAATATAGGTCACAATGACCTAGATATAGTAAGTGGTCATTCATTGGGTCACATGGAAGTAATATCCCAGGTGTGACATTTATCCAACAAATAGTATTCAAGATATAAGGTAAAAATCACTGAACCATGAAATATAGGTCACACCAACAGAGATATATTGTGACGTCAATAATCGGGTCACAAGGAACTAATATCCCAGGTGTGACATTTATCCAACAAATAGTATTCAAGATATAAGGCAAAATCACTGAACCATGAAATATAGGTCACAATGACCTAGATATAGTAAGTGGTCATTCATTGGGTCACATGGAAGTAATATCCCGGGTGTGACATTTATCCAACAAATAGTATTCAAGATATAAGGCAAAATCACTGAACCATGAAATATAGGTCACAATGACCTAGATATAGTAAGTGGTCATTCATTGGGTCACATGGAACTAATATCCCAGGTGTGACATTTATCCAACAAATAGTATTCAAGATATAAGGCAAAATCACTGAACCATGAAATATAGGTCACAATGACCTAGATATAGTAAGTGGTCATTCATTGGGTCACATGGAAGTAATATCCCAGGTGTGACATTTATCCAACAAATAGTATTCAAGATATAAGGCAAAATCACTGAACCATGAAATATAGGTCACAATGACCTAGATATAGTAAGTGGTCATTCATTGGGTCACATGGAAGTAATATCCCAGGTGTGACATTTATCCAACAAATAGTATTCAAGATATAAGGCAAAATCACTGAACCATGAAATATAGGTCACAATGACCTAGATATAGTAAGTGGTCATTCATTGGGTCACATGGAAGTAATATCCCAGGTGTGACATTTATCCAACAAATAGTATTCAAGATATAAGGCAAAATCACTGGACCGTGAAATCTAGGTGACCTGGACCGTAAAATGTAGGTCACCATGACCTTCACTCTCTTACACTTAAACCGATGTCACATAGTTAGCTGATGTATAACCAGTTGTGTCTATAACCTGTAGGCATATAAGATTTTACAAATGTGTCCTAGATTTTGACCCCTAGCCCCACTCCAAGGCCCACCCTGAGGTATGAACCCAGGGGTATGTTCTTTTGGAATCTCAGAAGACTCCTCCAGGTACCCAAATTCTAAATATGAATGCTCTATCAGGAGTGAAAGTCAAGATATAAGAATTTGAAAAACTTTAACACAGTATTACAAAGGTGTCCTAGATTCTGACCCCTAGCCCCACCCAGGGGCATGAACCCAGGGGTTTATTCTCTTGGAATCTCAGAAGACCCTCCAAGGTACCTAAGTTCCAAATTTGATGCCTCTGTGAGGAGTGACTGTTGAGATATAAGCATTTGAAAAACTTTAACGCAGTGTGACGGGAACGGGAACGCAAACGCAAACGCAAACGAAAACGCAAACGCAAACGTGGACGACCGGGGTGACTACAATAGCTCTCCTTGTACTTCGTACAGTCGAGCTAAAAAACTTCGACTTTTTTTTACTAAAATTCTAAGTCCGTGACCTTGTTCTCAAGGTCACCCCCGGGGTGGGAATGGTGCTGATAAAAACTTTAGACCTATATCTACCAACATGCCATATATGAATGAAATCCATCAAAGGGTCTTCAAAATATGAGGTCTTATAAACTTTAACACAAAAACTTTGACCCCGTGACTTTTTTACAAAAATTCAAAGTCCGTGACCTTGTTCCCAAGGTCACCCCGGGGTGGGGATGGTGCTGATAAAAACTTTAGACCTATATCTACCATCATGCCATATATGAACAAAATCCATCAAAGGGTCTTCAAAATATGAGGTCTTATAAACTTTAACGCAAAAACTTTGACCCTGTGACGGAAAGACGAACGAACGAACGAACGTACGAACGAACGAACGTACGAACGAACAGAAAAGCGAAAACTATATACCCCCACATACTTCGTATGTCGGGGGTATAATCACAAGCAGATGACAAAGCAGATGACAATTGTTGTGATTGGCCGTTTAAGGATTAAATCTTCAAGCACTAAGCATATTTAGCAGACAGCATTTTCAAAGTATTTTTTTCTTCTTATTTCAGCAAAAATGCGGCTTGACATTACATGTTAATTGTCTGCTTGGCAGAGGATTCATATGAAATGTCAAGTCTAATTTGCACTGAAGACATTCACAACACAAAGTTAGTAGTGTTCGGGGCACTATACCAGGTAGCATCTTTTTGCTACCAACAGTTTGACCAGGTAGCAAACTGAATTTTCAGGTAGCAAATTTGCTACTTGCTACTGTTAATTTCGAACCCTGCATCTGAGCATCTACACTTTTTGGGAATTATTTCATCAAATCTGGGAACAATAAACTGTGCTGCAAAACAAAAAAAAAAAACAAAACAAAAAAGTGCTTTTAAGCAGTGCATTTTTTTGTCACTCACAAATGGGGTTAATGCGACCGTTGATCTTTTGGACATGCCGACTGCACTTGGTGTTTTGCAGACCCCGTGTATTCACAAGTGTCACACAAATGGATTAATTATCAGACTACCTTCACTTGTTAATCACTTGTTTACCACGAAAAGGACAGTGAAGTGCCAACTTTATGACTATCTTTGGATAATGACTTAATTAATATGTGTTACTGTAGGTTACAGTTATTCATCTGATATCTCCAATATACTAGAAAATGACTGTTTTAGAGCACTATTATTAAACTTTCATAATATCGTAAATGGTTCCCTGGGGAAAAACTGGGGTCAAATCACAACCTTGTTATAACCGAATTCGGTCCAAAATAATGAGGTTCAGGTGTACCTGATTACATAGATTTTACTATGATGTACTAATTATGATTTACAAAACAGCATCAAATTCAGTACGTTTCATACTGCATCTGTACTGTAAGCTGTCTCCTACATTTAAATTGTATTATCTGCAGTTAAAGTTAACATTTGTACTTTAAAGAGCTATTCAAAGCAATAAACATCAAATTTTGCGTATACTATTATAATATTTTTTTTCCCAAAAATAATGTGTCAATCTTTAAAGTCTGTACAAGGTAACTGAATAAAATTAATGCTGTCATAAATGCTGTATTATAGAAGTGGTATAATACAGCATTTATGACAGTATAACCACGTGTCTTTCTAAACATGCATGAATTAATACTTAACATGCTACAATAGGACAATTTGCTTAAAATGGTGACGCTTATATCCTGGGAAAAGTAACAAAAAAAAATCTCCAGTGTGTCATCAGCTGAATCTGCCCAGATAGTGGTAATGGTTAATATCACCTATCTATATTAGCTGCAAGGACTAGAAAACAAACCGACAAACATGCGTATAAAGTGAAGGCTCTGGCAAGTGTTCGTGTGTGCAAATGTGAAATGATATTTTTATCCTGTCTCTGAATTAATGTTGCTAACATTAATTCAGAGATGAATTAATGTTCCTAACATTAATTCAGAGATGATAAAAAAATCATTTCATTTTTCATCCAGTTCAAAACGGAGAGTAACTGAAATTTTACAGGCCATTAGATGCCATATCTTATGTTCATATTAATACATTGTACCATATATCAATTTATTAAACCCCTCTTGGACAAAAAATGTCTATTTTTGAGGAATAGGGAGCCTTTAAAAAGTGATGAAAATGAACTCGAATTTCTTAGGCAGACCAACATGATCAAACAATTTTTGTCCGAAATGTCCAACAGTCTTACAGATGTTGTGTAGACTGGAGTATGTGCATGATGCATCTGATCAACCAATTTGTAAAATAAGGACAAAACTGGCTGGCACCTTTGGACAGCCAAAAAGATAAAAAATACATGTATTTTTGTTCTTATTTCTCCATAAAATCTCATGTTTTTGGTACTCATTAGAAACATCTCAATGAGACAACTAATGATTATCACAATAAGTTTTGGTGGAGAAATAGGACAAAATATCAATACTTCCTGTAGCTACAATGTACAACTAATGCTCATATTGCATCATAATTCAATCTGAGATGTACTACCGGATCAACAAAATCTGCGTTCAGTCCATAGCACAGTTTCTGTATCCTTGACGTGATCTTGTCAAACATAACCTTCTCTTTACGGCCATCTGAAAAAAAAGAAGCTACATACAGAGATAAGAAATTTATAGAGCTGGATCAATATTCAACACACAGACTAAAATAAATATTGTGAAAATTACATGAACAGTCACCTCTCAAATGCTGTACAAATAACAAGGGATATGATGGCCCTGTAAAGCTCATCTGAGTATCATAGCACTTAGAGAACCTGACCTAGAACTGATCAAGGCAGACATTCTGACAAAAATTCATAATGATTATATTAACAAGTAAGACAATACATGTATAAAGCATGTGACTGAAATAGACGTCAAGGTCAAATATGGGTGACTGCACTCAAGAGGCCATGCTAAGATGTATGCATGTGCTAAGTATCACTGGCTACATAGGAACAATAGTTAGGCCAGAAAAAAAAAAAATACCTGTGTTTCAGGTGACCCTTGAAAAAAAATAGGGTCGGTAGGTAGGAAAAACTTTTTTTTCTTTACAAATTAATCTAATATCAAAGAATTCCAGCTATTTTCTTCTCTGTTATAAATATATCATGTATAACAACTGTTTTAATACTTTACCGCATCATTATTGGAATAGGATCCGAGTTTGTAAATGCTCCCGAATTGGGGACATTTTTTCACGCTGACTGAGAGAATGGCGGTCGCCATTTTGGAGGAAGTCAACAATCACCCAGAGGCTGATTTCAAGCGTCTGAAAGACATCGGCGGCGGTCACACTATTTACCGAAATGGAACGAAACGGCTCTGGATGAAGCACATGGCTCGAAAATTTGCAAAAATTGAAAAAAGTTTACCAGCCGCAAAAAAAAACAAAACAAAAAACTTGCCGTTCGGCAGCTGTTGGGTAGGGTCGGTCGGGCCACCTGAAACACAGGTTTTTTTTTTCTGGCCTAACTGAGAGTGAGAAACTGACCCAAACACACACTTCACAAGTGCCAAATATCACTGTAGGGCCAATAGCTACTCACTGAGAAACTGACCTAAATGGAAAAACTTAAGAAAGTCACTGGACCCTGAAATAAGTGACCCAGTTTTCCGAACTTCACCTAGAAATCATCAAGACAAACATTTTGAGCAAGATTCACGATGATTGCTTCAAACATGTAACCTCTAGAGTGTTAACAAGGTTTTCTGTTTTAGGCCTGGTGACCTAGTTTTTGACCCCAAGTGACCCAGTTTCAAACTTGACCTAGACAAACATTTTGAGCGATACATGATGACTGATTAAAAAATGTGACCTCTAGAGTGTTAACAAGGTCTTCCTTTGAGTTGGCCCGGTGGCCCAGTTTTTGACCACAAGAAGCCCAGTTTCAAACCTGACCTAGAAATCATCAAGACAAACATTTTGAGCAATATTCATGATGATTACTTCAAAAATGTATTATGTTACCTCTGGAGTGTTAAGGTTTTCCTTTGATTTGACCTAGTTTTTGACCACAAGTGACCCTTTTTGGAACCTGACCTACAAATCATCAAGACAAACATTTTGAGCAAGATTCATGACGATTGCTTGAAAAATGTGACCTCTAGAATGTAAACAATATTTTCCTTTGATTTGACTTGGTGACCTAGTTTTTTACCAAGTTAACCAGTTTCAAACTTGATTTAGATTTCAAGGGGGCAAACATTCTGATCAAGTTTCATCAAGATTGGGTAAAAACTGCAACTTCTAGAGCGTTAACAAACTAATTGTTGTAGACGGACGACTGATGACGGACGATAACGGATAGAGAATGATCACAACAGCTCACCCTGAGCTTTGTTCAGGTGAGCTAAAAATATAGCAGACAGACAGCAAAGCTCACATATCATCGGCCATAGCAATCAGAGGTATGCTGAACCAGTTTTGTAGATGCAACTTTCACTTACAGTTGCCGCGACGGTGGGGTGGTTCGCGCTCGGGTGTGATGCAGAGAAATGCAAGGAAAGAATTAAGGTCGATATGTAAATCCCTGTAAAATTCGCACCAAATTCATGCATAATTCCTGCACAGTTTGTGCATCTGTCTGAAAAATCCAGGCGTAAATTTTTCCGTACAGGATGGACTGAAAGCTTGCGCATAGAAGCCACAGAAGAAATTTGGTCATTTAACTGGAAGGAAGAAACATCATTATTAACTGAGTGACTTGTAACTCACTGACCCCTTGTGCCACGCTAATGCGGCATATTTTTAATTATCGCTATATTGAGCATCATGTTAAGTCACACTTTATCAGTTAATTCTGGTCCCGTGCAACACATTTGTGTGCTTGTGGTTATTTGCATTCTCCTTACGAGCGCCGCTTTAAGTCGTTGCATTTCATTGGTTTGCGAATACCCAATTTTCTAGCTCTGCATGTTTTCAGCCAACGAAAATTCTTGTTACAATCGATATCCTGCTGTCAATATTTGAAAAAGATTGAATTCATTTCTTCACTGTTTTCAAGTGACTTTAATCGCCGAAAAATGATGGAAAATGAGAGAAATGCCCAGGCTGAACAGCATGGATTTCGAGTTCTCTGGCTACTCGGAAGATATCAATTCCAATAGAGCCTATTCATTGGAAAATGATGATTATGGCTAATCTGGGTCAGAAAGGTACAGGTGGATGGCCCAGATAAAGAGATGGGTGGTAAATGACTGGACAACAAAGCTCAAGTTTCCGTTTTTTGGACCAGTACCTCATGCTAATATTGTCTTGGGGCCTGATGAAGAAGGAGTTAGACCTTCTTCTTCCCTGCCTTTCTTTTTGAAATAATGATCAACCAAACTAACTTGTATGCAAGGCAGAGACATAATATACGTCCTGATCTTAAGTGGACGCCGGTAACAGTGGAAGAGATGCCTGGCTCGACTTGTGGGTTGCTATGTGCCTCAGACAGCTAGGTACTGTTCTACTGACCCTCTGGCAATTTACAAACTAGAGCAAGTCGATGGTGCGCCATTGCATATCCCCACGCCAACGCCATTGCATATCTCCGTGCACATCAAAATTCCAAATGCATTCCTCCAGTCCTCATCCCTAGGGCTATTAATTGTGACAGTTTTAAGGTTCTAGCTCAAAAAGCCTTGGAGGAGTTGTGTGGCAAATAAAAAGAAGGTTCAAAATCTACTTTTTGATCTCTGGTGACCCCCAGATATGCCCCAGGGCAAAATGTTTGCACCACTGTATTCTACTCTTCATTATCTTTGATTTGATATATGCAACATGACTACGTTTATACAAAATGGATTTTGGACCCTTAGGGGGCCACACCCCCCTGGCCCTGCCCCCAGGGTTACATGATAATTCAATGTGTTCCTCCAGTCCTCATCTATAGGGCTATCTCCTGTGAAAGTTTTGAGGTTCTAGCTTAAATGGTCTAGGAGCAATGGTATGACATTACAGACATACAGACGGACGGACGGAGGGTATCACAATATCCCCGCTTTTTCTTTGAAAAGCGTGGGGATAACAAACACAAAATATGCAAAATGTGCATGTGCATATTTTGAACAGGGTTTGTGCATTTCTCAGACCCAAGATTTGGACCTTGTTAATTCTATATAACGAACGGCATAGATCCAATTAGATTGCATGGTTCACATATACTCAGACTGTTTTTTGCTTGGCGTGGCTTAAATTATGACATATACAGGTATAATGTTACAATTTCAAGAGCTCTTACTACAGCAAAAATAAATGGAAATGCCATATGTGCAGCAGCTATTCAGTGTCAGTTTGTTCAGTGCTACATGCGGTAGCCAAAGTCTGACCACTTGAGGTGACCAGTTGCATCCCATACTATAATTTTTCATACCCCATCTACACGGTAAAAGCCAATTTGTTACTCCAAAATGTCAATTATTCATATGTTCCCTTGTTCCCCTGAAAGAAATTGGCATTTTCACTTGTTCCCCACTCGGACCCATCAATACCCGGACTTGTTACTGCCCGTTTCCGTTAATTATCATGTCGCGGGTGCTGGTGCTGCTTACGTCACTTCGGAATCTATATTTTGCAAAACTCCACCCATATTAAACTAGTATTAAACACATTTATTTTTAGTTAAGCCAGTTAAAATTATTATAAAGCAATAATGCCATCTTGGGTCCGTTATATGTTAATAACATTTTATTCAACTGATTCCTTTTAACATAGATAATCGCCGAATTTTGTACATACTCATTTTAGAAAATGTGGATCAAATTCGAGAGAATCGACATTTTCACAGTCGACTTTTCAAATTTCTATTACGGTTATGAAAATAATATGCTGATAAAGCAATAAAACAAAGCTAGTTTATTCTGAATAAGTTGGGTTTATAGTTGATTTCAGCGAGAAAAAGCATTAAAAGGCTCTGCTAATGCTAGTACTATATTCAACAATGGTCGCCATTTTTTCTTCTATGAATAGCTTCATTCACAAATCAGTGTTTGGAAACTTTTTTTTTTTTTTTGTGTGTTGAGGTTTTACGGCCCAGTCAACCCAATGGGGTCATGTCGAGCGCGGTCAGTTTACCTAACCACACGTTTACTGGGCAGGCTTAGTCCTCTAAGCGGTTAACCAGTATTGTGCACATTCTTTCGCCAGAAACTGACAACTGCCCTTCTTGAATCAGCGGAAGGGAGAGAATGACCGTAGAAAATATTTCATGATCAATCTCCACGAAAGAATGTTGCCGACCTCGGTGGGAGTTGAACCCGCGACCTCCTGGTCTCCAGTCGGACGGCGCATCCAACTGAGCCACCGAGGCCGGCCGTTTGGAAACTCCTTCGAAATTTGTAATACGTGTGATCAATATTCAACAAATATGATTAAAAAACAAAATAATTAGATAGTATTTAATTTGAATGATAAGTGATGTTTTGTTCACAGATGACACTTATATGAGGTTCATTGTCGCGGATATCTTGTTGGTCAAATTCGAGAAATTGACATTTTCACCAGCTGATATTTCAGTTGGCATTGAAGTAGGTATAAAAGTAGTATGCTCATAAAACAACTTCGAACACAAAGCTAGTTTTTTTTTTTCCTGAATAAGTTTGGTTTATAATTGATTTTAACGAGGATGTGCATTAACAGGCTCTACTAATGCGAGTACAGTTCAACAGTGGTCGCCATTTTTCTTCGACAAACGTCTTCATTCACAAAACGGTGTTTGAAAACTCCACCGAAATTTGTAATGTATGTGACCAATATTCAACAAATGTTGTTAAAAAACAATTACGTGTATATAGTACTAACTTTTCATGTTGGTTGATGTATTGTTCACAAATAACACTTATATGTGGTTGTTTATTGCGGATAATTATCACTTTCTACTCAACTGATTTTCGCACATTCTAGACGAAAACCGTAATCGGTAAAATCATAGCCACGACATCATCATATCGATACAATACGTATTTAGCACTATAGTTAACAGTCCGGGTATTGATGGGTCCGAGTTCCCCAGAATCAAAATCTTGATTTTCTATGTTCCCTTTCCCTAAAATTGCCTCTGTTCCCCTGTTCCCTTCAGTTTTAGACTTTTGTTCCCTTGTTCCCCTGAAACAAATGGCCTCAATTCCCTGTTCCCCAAAACTCTTGGGCGGGCCTCACAAATAGTCGCATCATTATGTGCCAAGCTGGACTCGAACCTACATGGCAGAGGTGTGTGGCTAGTCGCGAGACAAACCTCGCTACCGAACAGATATATAAAATGAAACAGAAATACACTTGATGACATCTTTCAGCACAAAGGAATCAGCATTTGGTTTTGACCCAATTTGAAATGAACATTCATTTTATTTGTAAAACATTAACAGCATTGTTTACTTATGCTTACACTCTTACCTCGTTTCACTACAAACATTTTGAGACGTTGAAATGGTACAAATTAGAAAATATTTTTGGTCTGTGTTTTCAGCTGATTTTTGGATTCGGCGCGAAACACCCTGACGTCACTTTCCCGCAAACCTGGACAAATCGACACACCCACAATAGAATAGAATATATTACTTAAATGAGGGGGTGGGGGCCTAAACACAGGAAAGGACCAGAAAGACGCAAAGTGGCGCAAAAATACGCTAAAAAAAAGCAATCAGACCCATTTTATGAGTTGATAGTCTACCAAAAATATGTTTTAACATAAACTCACATCTTATATTCAAGTTGTTTGCCTGCAAATAAGTACTTTGGGTATTCTAAATAGTTACAGCTAGTGCCTTCCACCATCCTTGGACCCAATATTATTAGGTCCGAGCACCAACATTTGTAAAATAGTCTGTCTTTTCTATATGTTTAATACATAACATTTGTATCTGAGAATGTATACTATATTTCTTTTCTGTTATTTGCAATGCGATATTTCGTGAATTATGCGAAATTGATTATGATTAAATCAATAATCGAGTATTATTATACGAGACAACGTGGTGATCAGTTAGGTTTGACAATCCATGCAGTTACCGTAGCATCTGTTTAATCACCCTTATGTCATGACCCGTGTCAATAATCATGATTTTTGCATGTTCAATGGTGTACGCTACATTTATTTATTTATTTATTTATTTATTTATTTATTTATTTATACTTCCTGTTTCATTTCATATGTCTCATATTCTTAAATTAAATTCTTTTACATCGTCATATTAATATATTTTAGAATAAATAGATTTTTTTTATCAAGTTTTGTCCATATATTACAGGAAATAATTATTAATTAAACTAATATTCTTTATGAAGTTTTGTTATATATTTTTGGGCTACACTTTGCGCACTTCTGCCATATATAAAAGTGGCGGTAATATAATAAACACAAAACCAACCACTGTCGTTTCAACCGTTTGAGTGTTAAAATATTGGTTAATAATTACTTTTTTCTTTCTTTGTTTTAAGATCTTTTCCATATTTCACTCATTAGTGGATATGTTCGTAATAAAACAGCATGTTCCCTAGTTGTATAGATCTACTGCCGAAGTTCCACTTCGCATACGGATTTGAATGCTTTCTCCACTTCGCATATGGAGTTATAATGATCTCTTCTGCATGTTCTGTATTCAATGTTTTAATGCACCATAAGGTATACCAATTATTAGATATATAGGCTACCCACCATGAATAGAATAGAATAGTATTTATTGACTAATATATCCATAATGTTGGGTATAGGCAAAACAACAGTACCAATAACAATACCTACATGTACAAGTAACAAATTTATGAAATGACAAAGTATTCCTGCCAACATTCACACAAATTCATTCCAAACACTGCTATTAATGGCCAGAGATGTTGTTGGATTTACAAATCGATAGGAGTGCAATATCAATAAGTAAATCTTACTGTCATTGAACAATCTTGTATAAATTTCCCAGTTCAGTTTTCAGATTTTTAACACTGCCAGGCAACTGAGTCACATAGAGGCAGCGCCATAAATTTCCCAACAGCTTTTAAAATATTTATATCTTGAGTTGTCATTAAATCAAAGAATGTTGTGTTCGGATCAGCACTACTCTTTAAGTTAGTATCATTTATGCTGTCATACATAATTTTCCTCAAAGTTTCATATTTCTTACACTGGCATAAAAAAAAACAACAACAAAAAACGTATTCCATTTTCTACTTATTTACATTGACCAAATAACCTGTCCTCTGGTCTTTCACCAATATAGCGCCCTCTCCCAATTCTAGGCATGTGGGTACTAATTCGAAATGAACAAATACATTTTTTTTATATTAATGTCATGTAAATTTTCTAGGTATGTCTCAAGTCCAAACGCTTGTTTGATAAGATTGTATGTACGAAGTTTCTGCATTCCTTCATCATCTGAAATTTGGTTCTTCCAAAATGAGAAGTATCTTTCTTTAAGCTTACACTTTACTGATTTAAGGAGGGCATAAGAATTAAAAGTACTATGGTTATTCCAAACATGGCAAAACCCTAGATCGTTTAAAATATTTTTTTACAAATTGTACCCAGCGATGACTATCAGTACTACCATTCAACTGTTCCATATAAGCTTTTGAAAATAAGATATCACTACCTGACTGAATAAAGTGCAGCCAAAAGTTAATGCAATTTGTTAAAGTTGTTATTAAAAAGAAGAATTTAACTGGCAAGTTCACTGTGCACGGCAAAGTTGCAAGCCTTGGAATTAACACCAAGGACATATATACAAAAACGAGTGTGCACTTTTTCAAATTCACTGTTATATTTAAGAGTCAGATTAAACAGCTCATCAACTGATTTCCCTTATAACACTGTTCTAAGGAACCCATACTTCACTCCCGTACAATGCATGCGTGAGATGGGAAGGGTTGGGTTGAATTCGGTAGGAGCTTTTACCCATTATACTTAAAATCGAAATCCCGTCCATTTTTTTTATTGATGCCAGTCTGGTGATGGAAACGTACTTCCGTTTGCAAAAAGAAAGAAAACATCAGAAATTTTCTACAAATTTAATGTATTTTACAGCTCAGATGTATGGTTTTGCGCAATAAACTGGTAGTTTGTTTCTCTAATGAGAGAAACACTTGCCTCTTTTGGTGGCATCATTCTGTTCTACCTTATATATCGATTCTTACATGCCAAAATGTAAACAAGAAAATTACTTCGTCTGACTGAGCTCAGAATGTCGAAAGCAAATGTGCAGGAAAGAAAAGACTTCGAAAAGTTTACAAAATTTCTTATCTACAAAAGCATCCAAGTAATTGTCCAGTCAAGGCTTGGTGAGAAGATAAAAACGACGTCGAAACCGTTCTCTTCTGGGGCAGACTGGGTAAGACTGTCTTCGACATCACCCGGAAAGATGTTTTTTGCTTAGTTTTACTACTGTGTTAAGCGCCAAGCAAAAAATGACTTTCCTTAAAATATCGAAAGCACTGTAGTATTGCAATTTGAATTTAGGCACTGCCTATAAATGGGCATGGCAGTTGCTTAATTTTCAAAATTTGGCTGAAAAGTATTATTGTTTTTGTTGATGCAGGACAGGGTCACAGTCTGTAGCAATGCAGACGAAAAAAATTAATTTACTAATCTGGCTCTATTTTTTATTTTGATTTCCGCCGAATGTTACCTTGATTAGCTATTCATTTCCAATGAGCGTCTCTTTAAAGTTGACCAACATTATTGAAGAAGTCAAGAATAAATAAATTGTATTTTTTTAAAATGCTTTATGTAATTTTGAAATTTCTGCAGTTGCTTCAGTTAATGAAATGGAAGTTAAACAAGTGTAGAAAAAAAATGTGTATGAAAATGATTTCTGTAATACAGTGTCAAAATCTGACCGGTTCTATAGTATTACGATTGTTACTAGATACTTTGAGTTAAAGTATCTGATATGCTTGAGCTTTTGACAAACTGAGATGAAAGCGCCAGGTGAATCATTAAAAATTACTTGTTAGTTGTCATTTTCTTCTTTCATTTTTGCATTATTTATTGAAAATAATGTGTGTATACTTTTTGCCATTTAAAAACATCTTTACAGATTCACAAAAAAAAAAAAAAAAAAAATCATTTTAAGATTTCTCGCCAGTTTTCAACTCATGAGATTGGTAACTTTGGTATGGATCAGCTGAGAGACATGGGCAGGATACAGTTGTGAGTTTCATGCATGTTAACTATAGGCATGCAGGTCAACATTGATGCAGTGGAGAGTGGAGACTGGAGATACATGTAGGACCATAAGTCAGCAGTTTCCAGCACTTAATGCTTTAGTAACACCTTCCTGCTTATTATCAATTTTATAACTGCATACTTGTGTACATCATTATAACCATGGTTATACTTTCATAAAGTATCAACATGTACTCTTAAATATACATGTATTTACAACAAGTAATGTTGAAGGTATAATTACTTCACCTCATCCATTCTCTAAGACATTAAGGGTTATCGTTTGCAAATGAAATTCAATGGTTTATAACTGAAGCACACCATTTCAAGCTGTTTTATCCAAGATTGGGCAGTCAGAACCAGGGGTGGTTTTTAACCGGCAGTTAAAACGGCCCCGGTCAATACTCCCATAGTGGTCAATACTGGTCGATTGAAATATTGAGCGGTCAATTAAATATTTTTAGTGGTCAGTTGGAGATTATGGTGGTCAGTTGGTTGATTGACTATGGCAGATTACTGGCATAGAACAGTCTAGCAATTTGTTCATCTAACTGCTTCCACATACTACACTCTGTTGAAACTGCAAAGCTACTGAAACTAGTCTTTTGAAGTTTTGGTCTCTTTGCTAAAGGCTGATCATTTGATAAGAGTTTCAGGTTCAGATCTATGTTATTTCTTCAAGTGGCCGCTTAGCAATACTTTCTGACTGTTTTAGCCCTTGGCATTTTTATCTCTGAGTCTTCAGTCTTAAGTCCTTAGCACTATCTTAATATTACAGTCTTTGCATCTTGCACTGTTTTTTTTTGTTTCCTTCCAAAATAGTGAATAAGCTCCAAACTGGGTCTTTAGGTTTCATTTTTGACACCTTCAGTAATAGCTTGATGATAAGATACTATCTAGATTACAGATAACTCAAAATTTCACACATTAGGAATAAACCCTGGTGTCAGTGTATAATACCCCTATCAGGGACATGTGATTGATCACTTTGGCAATTAGATTTATGTCACACCCACTGCAGTGGCATTGGGCCGCTTTTACACCTTTTAATCTGTTTTGACAGCAATTTACAGGTGTTGCAGATACTTAAATATACTTCAAATGCATTAGTAAAGCTTCAAACGTTGTTTGGTTAATTAATTACAGCCATTTACAGATATACTACTTCACAGGCGTAAAGATTAATGACAGGTGTATTTCACACATTTACAATATGTGACAATTTTCTGCAGTAACAACAAAATTATATGTTAGCTGTTTTTTTATGTAACTTGTGTGGTACAATCTGGTACAATATTTTTTTTTTTTGTCAAACAAAATAGGACCGTTCATAACTCCTTTAAAGTCCATGATAAATTCAGCTTATTCATATTCCTGTAAATCAAAATATGAACAATTAATCTCACCTTTGAAGGATAATATAATAATAAAGATTGTTTGGTTGAAAAGAAAGAACTGTCTATAGTTCAGTGTGTCAATCCAATCAACCTGTTCAGTTGACCAGCAATAATGTCTTTTGACTTATGATCAAATAAAAAAAAGGACCTCAAATAATTAGTTACATGTATTAATAAAAACTATTTTGTCTTGTTTACTGATGAAAATATAGTCTAACCTCATGTACATGATGCAGGGGGGAATGCTTTTAAGACCAGTTTATCAACAGGACAGAGGCATATACGCCAGTGATTTAATCGACCCAATTGACCACCAATCGACCAGTAATGACCGGTTAAAACCGTTTTTAACCACCGGCCCGGTCAATACTCATATTGACCGTCTTTTTGCCAACTTGGGTTTTATTAGCTGTTTCAATATTTTGGAGATTTATAATTTTCTACAATAGACTGTTGCAAAAAAAATAGAATCATCAGAATACCGCAGTACGGGCAAGTGTACCACGGTATGTAAATGTACCATGCCAAAGAAATAACGCAGTATACCTGTGTACCGGTATTTTTGCACATACAAATCTATCTATCTATCTATCTATCTATCTATCTATCTATCTATCTATCTATCTATCTATCTATCTATCTATCTATCTATCTATCTATCTATCTATCTATCTATCTATCTATCTATCTATCTATCTATCTATCTATCTATCTATCTATCTATCTATCTATCTATCTATCTATCTATCTATCTATCTATCTATCTATCTATCTATCTATCTATCTATCTATCTATCTATCTATCTATCTATCTATCTATCTATCTATCTATCTATCTATCTATCTATCTATCTATCTATCTATCTATCTATCTATCTATCTATCTATCTATCTATCTATCTATCTATCTATCTATCTATCTATCTATCTATCTATCTATCTATCTATCTATCTATCTATCTATCTATCTATCTATCTATCTATCTATCTATCTATCTATCTATCTATCTATCTATCTATCTATCTATCTATCTATCTATCTATCTATCTATCTATCTATCTATCTATCTATCTATCTATCTATCTATCTATCTATCTATCTATCTATCTATCTATCTATCTATCTATCTATCTATCTATCTATCTATCTATCTATCTATCTATCTATCTATCTATCTATCTATCTATCTATCTATCTATCTATCTATCTATCTATCTATCTATCTATCTATCTATCTATCTATCTATCTATCTATCTATCTATCTATCTATCTATCTATCTATCTATCTATCTATCTATCTATCTATCTATCTATCTATCTATCTATCTATCTATCTATCTATCTATCTATCTATCTATCTATCTATCTATCTATCTATCTATCTATCTATCTATCTATCTATCTATCTATCTATCTATCTATCTATCTATCTATCTATCTATCTATCTATCTATCTATCTATCTATCTATCTATCTATCTATCTATCTATCTATCTATCTATCTATCTATCTATCTATCTATCTATCTATCTATCTATCTATCTATCTATCTATCTATCTATCTATCTATCTATCTATCTATCTATCTATCTATCTATCTATCTATCTATCTATCTATCTATCTATCTATCTATCTATCTATCTATCTATCTATCTATCTATCTATCTATCTATCTATCTATCTATCTATCTATCTATCTATCTATCTATCTATCTATCTATCTATCTATCTATCTATCTATCTATCTATCTATCTATCTATCTATCTATCTATCTATCTATCTATCTATCTATCTATCTATCTATCTATCTATCTATCTATCACAAGTCCATGCAGCGAATACAGTAAAACACTGGAATCCTCACTTGATATAGAGAACAGTGGGATTTACTCCAGAGTAAAATCATAGATATCCATTAAAGCATACATCAATTTATGGTTTGTTCATCTTGGCTTCGGTTGTCTCGATTGTTTTAACATATTTCTCTCCTACATGTATCTGTATAAAGCAGATATCAAACTTTGACAGATTGTTGCTCTCGAGAATTTTCAGAAGACTGTGAACCAACCATTAACCCTCCAATTCCACAAGTTTCTCTAGGGTAAGGCAGATCATTGTGAAGGGTTTCATTGATTCCGTATGTTGCATAGTCGTCAGATGTTGCATGGTCTCTCCTCGTAGTTGTTCCAGTAATGGGACTCTTGAAAATACTAAAGAAGTGACAATATGAAGTTTGATGAACATTGACATAAGTGTACTAAGGCTGGCTAATCGGAGCTGAAAAGATTATTGGTTATCAGTCCTGCCATTGTGATTGATAATCGATTAGTAATCACTGAAAATTTGGTCATAATTTTACCTGTCTGAGCATGACTCTTACCATATGTTATACTTTAGTTTATTGCATATATTCCGTCAGACAGGCCTGAGCAAACAGTGTAGACCCTCATCAGGGTTTACACTGTTTGCACCCGTCCAGTTATTTTTAGACACAGCATTGGGTAGAAAATTGTACTTGTTCAAATTGTAGATTACGTATGGTAAGGAGTTGATGTGTCTGAATACTAAGGGTAAATACGGTAAAGTAACAAACACAGAAATCAAATGATCGATTATTAGCAAATCAGTAATGATAATCATTTTTGTGGAATTTATCAATCAATTTATGGATTGTCCGATTAATCGTGCCAGCCTTAAAAACTATTCCAGTAGTGTATGATTAAGTAAAGTACAACAACGTACCGGTAATGACTGCTTGGTAACACTGGAATTGCTTCAGTGAACTTCACAGTTTGGTTATAATTTTAATATATTGTTTAATAATAATAACTGAATATCTTTATTACCATACATTTGTATTATTCACATTGTAGAATTTGTTACATTTATTTAACCATTTGATGACAAAGTAGTGCTTCGGAATTGTGCAGGAAAAAAAAAGAATACTGCTTATACTTATAAAAGCATTTTTATGTACATGTACTGCCGTACCTCGTCAAAGTTATTTTTACTGCTACATTTAATATAGAAATAAGAATGACAGGTTGAAAATCACAACTAAAAACTATATCGGTATTCAGTGTGCACATAAGACCTGTATAGTGAGAATTAGCGAAACTGTAACGGATTAGGTATATAATCACTTCTACAGCCTAGCTGTGGAAGCCAGCTTTTATGGGGACACTGGTAGAGGGATTGGCTTTTTTTACGAAGTTAAGCAACAGAGATTGCTGTTAGTACCTGGATGGGTGACCACAGTGCTTGACCGTAGAGGACCCGGTTTCATGCTACATTGGTGGCAGTGGTGGGATGGAATACAGTGTCTTAGTGTGTTGCATAGGCTCCGCCCTCAGATTCGCTTAGTGAGGCGTGTGTGATGACTTCAGGACGAAGTCAAGAGAGAGGGGGAGAAATGTAACAGAATAGTATATAGATCACTTCTACAGCCTCGCTGTGGAAGCCGGCTTTTATGGCGACACTGGTAGAGTGATTGACTTCTTTTTTTTAAAAAGTTAAGCAACGGGATCGCGGTTAGTACCTGGATGGGTCACCGCTGCGCTTGACTTCGTAGAAGACCCGGTTTCACGCTACAAAACAACGTAGTTCTAGTCTGTGTGAATGTTTTTATCCATTTTTCATGTTTTAAAGTGCTTTTAACCATGCCTCGGATGTACCATGTAAATAGTCACAGTACAACAATGTTCCCGAGAGGGCCCTGCACTTACCAGGAAAAGTAGTACATGTATTCTATTTTTGTTTTTCTTTTATTATTGATTTATTTTTGAATACTGCCTATGTCCTTGCCTGTATTTTTGGCAGGCCTTTCTGGTTAGAAACTAGTGTATGTACTAAGCAGTTTGGATAAAGTGTCTTGCTCAAGGGCACACTTGGTGCTCACTGGGGTTGACCTGCTAACTCAGGATCTTGAATCCGACACTTTTTCTCCCCACCACAGCACTCCTGCCATATGCTCTGGTGGCCATTCTCGGCAGGCCATCCAGGGTAGAAATTACTACTAAGCAATGTGAATAAAGTGTCAATTGTTGAAAGGGCACAATACTTGGTCCTCACGGGGATCAAATCACCTACATTGTACCTCTCAACTCAAATCCAATGCTAAATACTGCTGCAGCACAGTGCTTCTTTTTGGCTGTATTTTTTACTTCCGATTACAGGGTAAGTTCAACGAGTTTTTAACCCTTAAAGTGCCAGTCACAACTATTGTCGTCTGCTTTCTCATCTGCTTGTGATTTTAAAAGTCATTTTTGCAAACAGTGTGGACCCAGATCAGACTGCTCCTTTAGGAGCAATCTGATCTGCGTCCACACTGTTTGCCTGTATGCAAAAATAGGTTTGAAATGTTTGCAAGAATATTCAGCAGATGACATAAACAGACAACATTTTCAGATGCAGTTTTTCTTGGCGCTTTAAGGGTTAAAAGAAATGTATACATATACACTTTATTATTTTCCATGGCGGGCCCCCGTAGCCTAGTGGATAAGAGAGTTGACTCTTAATCCATTAGGTTTCTCACCGCTGTGGTTCGAGCCTCGCTCGGGTCACATGTGGGAAAGCCAAGTTCTGCTTATGGATGGTCAGGTGGTTTTTCTCCGGGTTCTCCGGTTTTCGTCCACCTTTGATGAACGATCGGCTCGATATCAGTGAAATATTCTTGAAAGGGCCGTAAAACCCAAATCAAAAAAAAAAAAGAAGAAAAAAAAATATTTTCCGTGGAAAATTATGTTGTACACACTCATCAAAATTGCCTCAGCAAGGCAATTCAAATTAATTACCATAGAATATGGAGAAATAAGAAAATCCTAAAAGTAATCAAATATACCTCATTTTACCTACTGTAATAACCCTAAATATTGGGACTGCCTTAGCAAACAGTGTAGACACAGACCAGATGCAACAGATTCAGAATACATCATCTAATCAGGATCTACCCTGCCATTCATCCAGCAGTATTTTACACTTTTTTCAAAAGCGTATTTTACTACACATTAACAGGTAGTAAAATACACTTTTTTCAAATTTTAGAACAATTATGGTAAGGAGTTTAGGTGTCCCAATACTTAGGGTAAAATGGGTAAGTATATTTATTCAGACAGACAGGCCTAAGCAGTCAAGAGTAGACCCAGAATTAGCACCACAGAATGGAGTATCAGACTGAGCAGAATCCTCATCTTGCTTGCCACAGTCCCATTAGTTTTTATGATCCCTGAAGGGAGAGCATATAGTCGCCGCTTTGTCTGTCCGTTCGTCCGTCAAACTTTTGTCTGGAGCATATCTCTAAAAGTATTGAAGATAAATTAATGATACACTGATAGAGGGCCATGAGGGGAATTGCAGATTGCAAGAACCATAAGCATGTCTCCAGTATTCACAGTTACTCCCCTTCTTGCCGATCTCGGTGGCTCAGTTGGATGTGCCGTCCGAGTGGAGACCAGGAGGTCGCGGGGTCAACCCCCGCCGAGGTCGGCAACATTCTTTCGTGGAGATTGATCATGAAATATTTTCTACGGTCATTCTCTCCCTTCCGCTGATTCAAGAAGGACAGTTGTCAGTTTCTGGCGAAAGAATGTGCACTATACTGGTTAATCGCTTAGAGGACTAAGCCTGCCCAGTAAACATGTGGCTAGGTAAACTGACCACGCTCGACATGACCCCATTGGGTTGACTGGGCCGTAAAACCTCAACACAAACAAAAATACTCCCCTTCTTAATTTTTGCAGTAAACAGCTTGTCCGGAGCATATCTCTGAAAGTTTAGAAGGGAATTAAATAAAACTTGATACATTGATAGACAGCCATCAGAGGAAGTGCAGAGTGTAAGAACTGTAACTCTATCACAAGTAATTTTAGAGTTATTTCCCTTCCTAATTTTTGCAATAGTAAGCTTGTCTGGAGCATATCTCTAAAAGTATTGAAGATAAATAAATGAAACTTGATACAGTGATAGAAGGCTATGAAGGGAATTGTAGAATGCAAGAACCATAACCCTATCACCAATATTTAGGGAGTTACTTCCCTTTTTAATTTTTGCAATAAAAAGTTTGTCCAGAGCATATCTCTGAAAGAATAGAAGGGAATTAAATGAAACTTGATACATTGATAGATGGCCATTAGAGGAAGTGCAGAGTGCAGGCAAAGGAGCCTGAGCATCTATCTGTCCATCTGGAGTTATCTCCCTTACTTATACTCTGGATGCACGCCTTATTTTTTTCATGATTTTTATGTTATTTGTTGAAAATCACTTACTAGGGAATACAAAACTGAGTTTCTTAGTCTTATGGTTTAAGAGTTACAGGCCTTGCAGGGAAAGGGTTTTACATTTCTCCTTATGTTTGCATTCTTTGTTGCAAATCAATTACTAGGGAACACAACACTGAATTTCTTAGTCTTATGGTTTAAGAGTTACAGGCCTTGCAGGCAAAGGCCTTATATTTCTCCTTATTTGCATTCTTTGTTGAAAATCTTTTACTAGAAAATACAAAATTGAGTTTCTTAGTCTCATGGTTTAAGAGTTACTGACCTTGCAGGAAAAGGATCTTATATTTCTCATTATTTTTGGATTCTTTGTTAACTAGAAATGTGTCCAAAGTATACAGATGCCCCTACATTGACGTTGGCTAATTTGGCAAGGTTGCACAGTTTTATAGAGGTACCCAAAAGCAGGGGCATCTGTGTACTGTGGATACATTTCTAGTTTGTTTTTGTTTTTTATTGTTTGTTTTTGTACATTTTACAGGCTTTCAAATGGATCTCTAGTCATTTCTCATTGGGCCTCCTGATGCCCAGGCCACCAGCGCCTACAGCGCTTTGATTGCAATAATAAGCTTGTCCGTAGCATATCTCTTAAAGTATTTTACTCTTTCACTAACATAACCCTTCCACTACTGTGCATCTTCGGGGAGCATTCTTCGGTTTCACCGATGCTCCTGTTAATAACAGGTTCTATCTGTCATTCTTTGTTGCCATGCACAGTTTAAGAGACAGTGGCATTGATATCTATTAAATTTTGTATTTATCTGTGCAAAAAAAGTAGACCGTGTGTGTATATTCGAGTATTGAGTATGCCATTTAAGAGATATTAATATGAAAGTATTCAACTTGTGCTTGATCTATGGTTCAAGTCGTCAGCATGAGAAAATCCATTTTGATACATGTGCGAACAACAAAGGCACAGATCAGTCTGTGCATCCATGCAGACTGATCGGTGCCTTTGTTGTTTGCTATAGTTCTTTTTTAAGATGTAGAAGCTTCTCACAAGCTTATTTGGAGGGCAAAATGATTTTCAGAAATGGATTAGTTTCTCAATCTGTCATTTCATGGCTATTCAGCCCTTTGATTTGGATACATTGGCAGATAGTCTAATGGATGTCACATTCAAATTTTAGGACAAATATGTTAAATATCGATAGTTAAGGTGTCTCGGTCAGTATTTTGGGTAGTTGAGTATTTAGGCTATTTATGGTACACATACAAAGATTCCAGACAGTGTGTTTTATCTTTCTTTACAGTTTAACCTAGTCATCACAGATAATAACGAAGTTCAGTCAGAAGCAAAGAAGATTTTAGCGGGACAGAATGCAACTCTAGGTCAGAATGTTTGCATTGAGATATCACTGCGGACAGCAGAGGGTGACACAATGGTCCTTGAACTGTGGACAATTTCATTGGACATCAGTCAGTGTGATACTAACTCCAAAGCTTCTCATACAACTTACAACAGAATGAGTATAGCTTTGAAATCTATCTTAAGTGTCTCAAGAGTGACACCTGCTTATAAACTCTCAAGACGCCAAGGAACCTGTGCTAATGATTATGTCATTTGTTACAGAATTTATTTAGGGGAACCACAGATGTATTTATTAGGGGATGGGTATGAAAAGGCTAGAGTTGGATCAGTTCCTACTCCTTTTGGTACTATAGGAATAGCACTGGCATATAGGACAAAATTGTTGATTTCTCCACAAAAGACGGGAAAGGATTCTCTGTTTGATGTGAAAGATGACCATTTTAAGCAAGATTCAAGTCCAAAGAGGCCTACAACTCCCAAACCTTGTTCTCAGGGATATAAAAGGTAAATTAAATTCAAGGTCCTAGGCTTAGTTCTTCAAAGAATTGTTAGCTTAACCCTTACATCTAAAGTTTCTGAAGTGGACTATTCCATCGTTGAATTTGGGCATGTCCAGTCTGAATAGGAGATTTAGTCAATATCATTAACAGGATGTCGGACAATGTAGATCTTGTTGAGACAGCTTATTACAAGCCGTCTCATTCAGATCTACACTGTTTGTTTAGTCATCTGTAACAGTCTACAGAGTTGAAAGGATTAATATAGTTATCAAGCCAATATTAACTTTTATAAGCTGAATACATGTACATATACATATAATAGATACAGAAATTACTTGTCAAACAATTAGGTCCTTTTTATTAAATGTCATAACTCTGATATAACACCATAATTCTTTATGATAATCATGGACCTATGAGGTGCCATGTGCACTTTGCTATAAATTCCCGACTTGTGGTATCTCAAAATAGTTTTGTGACATCACAAAATAGTACTGTGATATCACAAATTATTTTCTGATATCAGAACTCACTAGTTTGTGTGATATGATATAACAAATTATTTTATGATATCAGAACTCACAACTCTAGATAACATGGATATCCAGTTAAAAACTTGGTTTTTTCTAAGATTTTCCAGACAGTATTGAATAAAATGCTCACCTGATCAGTGTCTACACTTCTACATGAGTTTTTAGACACATCAGGTAGTCAGACAGACGTGTTCAAATGTTAACCCTTTTCCTGCTGAACCCTGATATACCCTGCCTTAACAAACAGTGTAGATCCAGATCAGTTGGCTTCTGAAGAAGCCAACTGATCTGGATCTGCACTGTTTGCCATTCAGTATTTGAATTTTTATCAACAACCTGGATCAAGTAATCTGATAGGCTGAAAATTAGAAGTGGGCTTGGTATCTTAATTTATTTAGCAGGACAAGGGTTAAGACAGATATTGTAATGAGTTTAGGTGTCCCAGTATTATCACATCAACATTCAGTGTAATAAGGTCAAGGTCATTGTAGTCATATTTTCATGCTCCAGCGATTTTGCCTTGCATCTTAAAAACAATTTCATGGATTAATGTAATACTTGGAATATTGGTTCTTTGTGACACCACCATTGACAGCATAACAAATGTATGTCACCTTGACCTATATTTCATGGTCCAGTAATTTTGCTGCATACCGGTATCTTGAATGTTAATTGATGTATGAACATTATTATATGGGATTATGAATTAGTATGATCCAACAGTTCACCTAAAAGTAAATGTACATGTAGGTCACTGTGACCTATATTTAATAGTCCAGTAATTTTATGTTACATCTTGAAGATAATTTGATGTACATGTATTACTGTCATATTTCATACCTAAATATTTACATATAATGACACAGTGTGACCCAAAATTTCACCTCAAAGTATATATAAATCAGTATGACCTATATTTCATAGTTTAGTGATTTTGCTTAATATCTTTTAGATTATTTAATGGATTAACATCATAGTTGGTATAATGCATCAGTGTGACCATCAGATTAATTTCTCCAGTATATGTATGTTAGTGACCTATATTTTATGGCCCAGCAAATTTTCATGTCTTGAAGACTATTTACTCCAGGAAAATTGTACTTGGGATGATAGATCAGTGTCACTCATAGACTGACATTGTAAACTATATCTTGCCTTATATCATTGTCATTAACTTTAAAATATTTTATAATTAAGAAATGGCGCCGGCCGGGGGTATTTGTGATCCTCTGGGCACTTGCTCTAGTTTACCTGTCCCCCTGAGCATGACTCTTACCATATGTTATACTTTACTGTATGTGTCTGGTCAGACAGGCCTGAGCAAACAGTAAACAGTGTAGACCCAGATGAGATGCCGTAAATGGATTAATCTGCATTTACATTATCTGGGGTTTTATTACATTGTGTAGTAAATTGTACTTGTATGGTAATTAGTTGAGGTGTCTGAATAGTAAGGGTAAATACGATAAAGTAACAAACACAGAAATCAAATGATCGATTATTAGCACACCTGTAATGATAATCATTTTTGTGGAATTCATCGATCAATTAATTGATTATCCAATTAATTGTGCCAGCCTTACATTCTACTACATTTTAATTAAGGCTGGCTAATCAGAGCTGAAAAGATAATCGATTATCAGTCCTGTTATTGTGATTGATAATCGATTAGTAATCGCTGAAGATTTGATCTTAATTTTACCTATTTGAGCATGGCCCTTTCATATGTTATACTGAGCAAACAGTGTAGACCCAGATGAGATGCCGCATTTGCGACGTCTCATCAGGGTCTATACTGTTTGCCACTCACACAGCTATTTTAGACACAACAGTGGGTAGTAAATTGGACCTGTTCAAATTTTAGATAAAGTACGATAAGGAATTGAGGTGTCTGAATACTAAGGGTAAATACGGTAAAGTAACAAACACAGAAATCAAATGATTGATTATTAGCAAATCTGTAATGATAGGCATTTTTGTGGGATTTATCTATCAATTAATCAATTATCCGATTAATCGTGCCAGCCTTACTTTTAATGTATCTAAAATATTGCTGTGTGTATGGCAAATAGTGTAGACCTTGATCAGATGCCACAGTCTGCGACATCTGATCTACACTGTTTGCAAAGGCCTATCTGTCCCATTTCTTAGGGTTACTGTGGTAAACCAGTGCAAATTCGTCAAGCGTAGCAGGAGAAATATCCTCAGTAGAAGGGGAAAATTCCCATCCCCCATCTCTTAACCCTTGTCCTGCTGAACCCGGATATGTCCTGCCTTTGCAAACATTGTAGATCCAGATCAGTTGGCTTCTGAAGAAGCCAACTGATCTGGATCTGCACTGTTTGCCATTAAGTATGTGAATTTGTATCAGCAAACTGGATCAAGTAACCTGATTGGCTGAAAATTAGAAGTGGGTGTGGTATCTTTATTTATTCAGCAGGACAAGGGTTAATAAGACCCCTAGGCCCAGTTGTTCAAAGCTAACGATGTCATTAGTTAACGATTAGTTAAAATTTACATCGAGTGATACACAAATATGCTAAATTTTTTTGCTGAAAAAATGTGAGTAGCTTTTGCAGCTACTCACATTTTTTCAGCAAAAAAAACCAGAATATTGTGTATTGAATCTGCTAAAACAGTTAATGAAATGACCCTTAACGAGCTCGTTAAGCTAACGATGCTTTGAACAACTGGGCCCTGATAATGTAGATGGCGATTAGACACTGCATTTTGACTATTTGGATACTGAGGGTAAAATGAAGTACAATTACTATTTGAAAAGATATGTTTAAAGCAGGAAAATGCTTTCATTTGTACATTTTGAGCAGACTGATCAAGGCCTTTGCTGTCTACTTACAGAGCGAAAGAATGTGCACAATACTGGTTAACCGCTTAGAGGACTAAGCCTGCCCAGTAAGCGTGTGGCTAGGTAAACTGACGGCGCTTGACATGACCCCATTGGGTTGACTGGGCCGTAAAACCCCAACACAAACAAACAATACAGAGTAATTATAATAATACTGTATAATACATGTATATACGTGCCTGTTGATGGAAATGCCCTTATTGCCAGCTCATTCGGATATTGAATACCATTAGTATATGTCCCATGGACCAATTTTCTCATTGCAAGGCTTAGATTTATTTTTGTTGAAAAAAGGGATTTATAAGTGTTGTGGAATGTATTTCAGAGAGAGCAGCAGCTCTAGTCTGGACACTCAAGGACATAGTGAGGAATCATGTAACACAACATTCTCGGCTAGTCCTGATTCAACAAACAGCAGATTAGGAACAAATCCCTCCCACCATCAGTCTCAACCAATCAAAATTAATATACAGAATTCATCACCAGATGTGGAAAATGTAAATAATATAAGAGCACAAAGGTAAGTCCTTCAAGATACCATAGCTTCATGTAACTTTGTTTTGTTAACCCTTTTTTAGTCTGGAGACCCCCAAAAAGATCTATTGGCATAGCAACAGATAAGGCACTTTTTTCATCCAAAAAATGCTGATATCTTATTTCTCAATGAAAACATATGTTGTGGATACTCGGCGAGGCGCTTCTAATGAGTACCCACAACATTTTTTCATCGAGAAATAAGAAAAATATTATGTGGATACCCCCTCATATCTGTAGTTATGTATTGGCAAGCAGTGCAGGCCCAGATCAGACACTGCAGACTGCGACTTCTGATCAGGGTCTAAACTGTTTGCATTACCTACAGGAATTTCTATGAAACAGTGTTTGAATAAAAATTAACCAGCCATTCACCCTTTTGTTGGAAATAGACCTCTCCAAAGAGTTGTGGTAAAGAGTCCACGTGACAAAAAAGGCCAGTTAAAGCTAAAACTGTTGACATTTCCTATGATCACACCAGAATCATGTCACAGATAAGCTTTCTTATCAGTGTAACTACAGTTGAACCTCAATGGCTCGAACATCTTTGGGACCATGGAAATTCGTTCGAGACATGAGTAGTTCGAGCCACTGAGGGTTAATCCTGGCACCAGTTCAGGAAGCAAATAGCGATAATTTAGGGAAATCTTTTCAATTTTCTACACAGTGATTGTATGTTGAGTGTACTCATTAGAATCACCTCAGTTAGGCAATTCTAATGAGTACACACAACATACAATTTCACGATAAAATAAGAAAATTCCTTCTTGAGCTATTGGAAAAATTTCATAGGGACTCAAAAACGAGTTCGAATTAGCCATGGTAAACGAGCCATCAGTGTTCGAGCCATCGAGGTTCGACTGTAGGATACGTAGCTCCAGATAAGGGGCATTAGTTTTCAGCCGAAAAGTATTGGTACTTTTCTTAGTTCTTGGAAAAAACATATGTTGTGGGTACTCATTAGAAGCGCACCTTTGAGATGCTTCTAATGAGGGTGGTAAATGTCCTAAAATTTTGAAGACTTTATCCATACTTTTTTGCCTAAATTTTGCTTTTTATTTAGTTATTTTTTAAAATACTTAGTGGAATGGCAAACAGTGTAAACTATGATCAGACTGCTACTTCAGGAACAGTCTGATCTTGGTCTACACTGTTTGCATATGCCGTTTTATTAGCAACTTTGATGTACGAAATTTTAAGACATTTTCCGTACCGACAACATATTCTTTTGTTGAGAAATGAGATAAAGATTAATTGGATACCCCCTATTATCCGTAGTTGTAAGCAGACCTGTTGTAATTGTAATCAGTAATCGTGATTACATGTAATCGATTACAAGTTTCGAGTAATCAAAATGTAATCTGTAATCGTTGATTTTTTTATGATTACAAGTAATTGTAATTGTAATCGAATATATTGCAAAACAGCCTGTAATCATGATTACTTTGATGATTACAATACGATTACAATATGGATATTTAAATAAAATAAGTCAGAAGGAATAGAATTGAGAGAAAAAAATCATTTCTGGTATGAAAACTTGAAAAGAAACAAGAATATTGGAGATAATTATTTTGATTTGTATACATTTAATGACTAAATGACTCTGTATTGGTTGGTTTAAAACAATCAATACATCTTTGAGATAAAAGAAAATTTAAAAAATACATCTTTGAGATCAAAGGAAATTGAAGTTTCATACATGGATTAGCTGATATGGATTAGCAAAAAATCAAAGTTATTAAATTGGCAAACATTTAATTACTTAAAGTTGTTTTCTTTGAAGCTGCTGTACATGCTAATTAGTTTCAAGAAATGTGTGAAAAGCAGATTGTATATATGTAGGTTGTTTAATTTACCAGAGCCTTCACTGTCACCACACATGTAACATGGAAAATGAAAATTTTAGTGTTTTTACAGTAACTTACTGACTTATATAATTTCTTGTTTATTGTGTGCATGCTGTCAACAATGTCTCTCTCATGTCAGATGACCTACTGTAAAAGTTATATACATTTGGACAATTGTTAAGTGGCTAAAGTTGACCTGTCATAATTTATAGTTGGAGTGTGGTCTTGTCATATATTTCTGCATCTAAACAATGACATTTGAATTTGAAAGGATGTAGACCCTGATGTACTTTTCTTCATTGTTTGCATAGGCCTATTTATCAAGTGTCCAAATACATAATTATTTATGGCATTTACTAAAACTGGCCCAATTATACCCTTCTGTAAAGTACCTGTGCTAAGTTTTGACATATTGCCTGAGGACATTGACAGGTTTTGAGCTGGTCCTTTCATACAGGCAGAGGACCAAATAAGAGGAGTAAATTAGTGATAATTCAGGGATAATTTTTCTTATCTCTCAATGAAAACATATGTTGTGGGTATTCATTTAAACCATCTCGATGAGATGGTTCAAATGAGTACCTACAACATATGTTTTCATTGAAAGATAAGGAAAATTATCCTTTAATTATCAGCAATTTACTCCTCTTATCTGGTCTACTGACAGGTAAAGCAATGTCCTAACAAAACATATTCACTGCAAATTTTAAACTGTACAGCCCCGGGCCAAGATTGATTTTTTTTTGTCCCCCCCCCCCACACCCCCCACACCCCCCTCATCAACCACCACACTACATTTTTAGATAGAGAAGGGATTGTTCTTTCCTTTGTTCCATGAAGCTAAATAATGCTGCTTATGCAAATCATTATGAAAACATGCCTATTCAAATATATATTGAAAATATCACCACCAAAAACTGAAAGTTTTCAGATAAAAATTTTGATATTTTTTATTTTTCTGCTCAAAATATAGATTGTGGTACTTATTAGAACTGCCTCTCTGAGATGGTTCTAACGAGTACCCACAATCTATGTTTTTTAGCAGAAATAAGAAAAATAATATATACCCCTGTAAACCTTTACTACATAAAAGTGGGGTTTAGGGGGTCAAAATTATATAGGTATGTTTTCATGATGTAAACTTCTTATAACAGATGAAAACTGGATTTAATTCCATTGTTGTTTTCATTTTTATATATCAATGCTCAAGATGAACAGCCTGACAGAATTATATCGCTCCCCAGGGAGTACAACAAAAGCCAGGCACATAAGTCTTTGAACCAGCTCATAGTAAAAAAGGGAAGAGTAAAAAATAACCATACATCATAGAAAATGTATAGCAAATGGAATATCATAAAAAATTGAATATATGGAATAAAGAATATGAATAACATCTTGTCAGAAGATATAGCATGCCATGCATGAAGCTTTGAAAGAACAATAAAACAGATTATGAATTTAAACTAGAATTTTTTAACACGGAACAACAGGAAAGTAATTGTAATTGTAATCAATTACATTGTAATGTAATTGTAATTGTAATTGATTACATTCAGGAAAGATGTAATTGTAATCTGTAATCATGAAATCACAAAGTAATTGTAATTGTAATCGAATACATTTGTATGTAATCGGTAACAGGTCTGGGTGTAAGGTACCTACATGGTGCAGTGAAGTATAGGTAGTTTGCAAATAATTATTTTCTGTAATTTTAACACAGTGCAATGATATTATATTAGAAACTAGCCAATTATTTCATAATGTTGAAAGTTTTCTTAGAGACAGCTCCCAGGATTACTGCATTTATTTTGATGAATTATGCCCTGATTGTAATTCACCTAATCAACATGGAACATTTGATTCCTGCCAAGTCTGGCAATATTGTTTTGTGGAGATTGCTCAAGAAATTTTTTCTATGGTGATTCTCTCCCTTCCTCTGATTCAAGATGTGCAGTTGTCAGTTTCTGGTGAAAGAATGTGTCCAAATACTGGTTAACTGCTTAGAGGACAGCTTGCCCAGGAAAAGTGGTTAGGTAAACTGACCGGCTCAACATGACCTAAACAGAGTTGACTGGGTCATTAGTTCCAATGTGACTGGGTCATTAAACTCCAAACGAACCAACCAACATTATCAACATTGAACATTCCTAAAGAACAGTCTAACTGGCATCATTTTCTGGTGTGTTTGTATTCTTATATTTGGATGGCAATAAGTTTGTGATATTTTGAAGGAAACAGTATTTTTGCTTTGGCAAAAACATACATGGGTGTAATAAATAGACATTAATATGAAGTTTCTATAACACAGGAGTGTGAATAATTTGGTACACAATGATTTCTTTAGGAAAAGAGAAGTACTAGTAAGTTTGTGGAGAGCTTTGACTCTCAGGCTTCCAGTGGAGCTAAGACTATATAAAGCCCCAGCCTATTCATTCAGTTAGGAAGTAGATGGCTAGAATCTGAAAGTAAAAGGCAGCAGGCATTAAGGGGAATGGATATACCTGCCATATTTCTGTCATTATACCCGGCCACACAATAGTGGCAGGGTATAATGGTTTCACATTGGACATCTGTGTGTCTATCAGCCCGTCTCTCATATGTCGGTCCATCCGCATTTCGTTTCCAGATGATAACTTGAGTAAACATCAGTGGATTTTCACTAAACTTGGTATGTGCATTGATATTGTGGAGTTCTGGTTTGGGATTGCTAATGACAACTTTCGTCAATTTTTGACAGTTATCTGCCCAAAACATGTCCATATTTTCGTTTCCAAACAATAACTTGAGTAAATATCAATAGATTTTAACAAAATTGTATATTACGGAGATTTGGTTTGGGATAGCTATTTGGCTAATTTTGTCATTTTTTGACAGAGTTATCTACCGGCGACCTGATAATGGCAGGTATTATCGTTTTACGTTTTTATTTTTACAAGGGAGACAACATTTGTGATTTCCTGTTTGCTTTGTCCCCTCTGAAAATGGGGTACTCTCAAAGGAAAGAATTTGCTCCTCAGGAGCAAATTCTTTCCTTTAAGGGACTGAGTAGACCTTGTTGATAAGAGGGACAAAAATATTTTAGACATTCCCCTTCAGATTACATGAGACTAGTCAAAAAGGCCACAAAATAGAAGGCTGTGCTTAAAGAGTAAATGGCAATTTAGCTGCCTGCCACCTGCTAATGACAAGGCTGAAGCCCACTATGCTTATCACAGCATAAATGATGTATTACATAGGTCTAGATAAGGGAGGGTATCCGGTAAATATTTTTCTTATTTCTCCATGAAAGCTTATGTTGTTGGTACTCATTAGAAGTGCCTCAGCGAGGCACTTCTAATGAGTACCCACAGCATACGTTTTTGTGGAGAAATAAGAAAAATATCAATACTTTTGGATTGAAAAAAGCCCCTTAACTAGTGCTATGTATAATTATTATTTGCAGTGCTCCAGAAAAACCGCTGAGCGGTAAGGATGTCCACAGAGTTGGTGCATTTGTACAGCAGTATGGTAAAGACAAGTCAATGGATACTGATGACATTCCATTCATGTCCCTTCTTCAACAGAACAAACCAGAACAAAAACCAAAGGCAGACCCTGGGAAGGCTGAAGCACCCAAGGCTGTTTCGTCAGCAAAAACTGATGGCTTCAAGACTGATACTAGTGATTCAGCCCTCAGTGAGTCAAAGACAAGTGTCAGCAGCCAAGCGTCTGCCCCAGATGATTTTGTAATGGTTGAGTTGGTAAGTGTAAGCAGAACTACCATGAATCAAAGTAGACATGTGAATATTTTAACCCTTAAACTGCCAATCACAACAATTGTCATCTGCTTTGTCATCTGCTTGTGATTTTTGCAAACAGTGTGGACCCAGATCAGACTGCTCCTAGAGGAGCAGGATCAGACTGCTCCTAGAGGAGCAGTCTGATTAGGGTCAACACTATTTGCCTATATGCAAAAATAGAGTTTGAAAAGTTTGCAAGAATATTGAGCAGACGACATTCTCAGATGCAGGTTTTCTTGGCGTTTTAAGGGTTAATTACTTTAAAATAGATATCAGCACCTTCACCCTTGTCCTGCTGAATAAATAAGATGCCACGCCCACTTCTGATTTTCAGTCAGTCAGATTACTTGATCCAGATTGTTGCTATAAATTCACATACTTAATGGCAAACAGTGCAGATCCAGATCAGTTGGCTTCTTCTGAAGCCATCTGATCTGGATCTACACTGTTTGCAAAAGCAGGGTATATCCGAGTTCAGCAGGACAAGGGTTAAATAATTCATGAAGCGTCAGGATTGCCGAGTGGTCAGCGTTTCCATCTTTGGATCACAAGGTGGCCGGTTTGAATCCTCTTCGAGTTGGAATTCAGCTCATCACTCTACGGTGCTTTATTGCACAGAGCCTTTCATTATCATCCTTCCTTCATCTTGATATGACTTAAAAATGTTGAAAGGGATGTAAAACACTAATTATCATCTAATAATTCATAGCTGTGGGTAATAGGATGATGGGAAGGGCCGGATGTACGTGCAGTAGGTAGGGGTAGGGGCATATTAGTATTTCTGTTTCTCCTCTGCATTGCATTTTTTCCCTAATCCTCCTCTATGTCTGTCTTTCCTCTCATCAGGGTTTTCTCCTCAGTGTTATAAAGTGAGGGTCCAAGGACTCCCTTATGTGAAGTTAAGGGGTCCTTTAATAAGATTTAGGCCAGGGGTTTATTGTCGTAAAGAGGTTAACTCTTTAAGCACTAATCGCTACTGTTCCAGACAACACTTTGAAGTACCTTTTTTTTGAGAGAGAAAATAAGGCTTGACATTTCATGTAAATTGTCTGCCTAGCAGACATCTCAATCTGAAATGACAAGTCTTATTTTCTCTAAAGAATAAAATCAATTTTAGAATGTCATCTGCTACAATTTGCATTGTGCTTTATGGATGAACTATTGCCCAAATATTGATAATTCTTAACCTTTAGACCACAAAAAAGATTAAAATACAGTCATTGATAAACAACATTATGTATGCACCACAAAGGACCCTTGCTCCTAACCTTTAAGGGTCCCACAAGGTTTTGGGGGTAAAAACTGCCAAAATGCAAGTCGGGGAAGACTCTGCTCTCATCTACTTGCTCTTCTGTCTCTCTTTCTCTCGGAGATGACACAAAATAATATTTGAGCCAGCGTATAACAAAACCAACAAAATAGCATTTGTGTCCAGCGAAGAATCATATCAGCCTGGGCATCCGCCCAGTCTGATCAGTCTTCGCTGTGCACTCAATGGGTATTTTAGGACCCAAGCTTTCTTCATGCCAAGAGCAAAGACTCTGACCAGACTGGGCTGAATCCCAGGCTGATCTGAACTTTGCTGGGAGCTCATGCCATTTTTTTTTTTTTTTTTTTTTTTTTTTATGATTTATTTTATTTTTCCACTAGCATGTCAAATATACAACATTCAATATAATAATTCATATAAAGTGTGCTCTTTACTAATATCCATTCATAAATGCTTTCATACAATATATAATGGCGATATGTAAAGTTTAGCATTAGCTCATGCCATTTTGAGTCAGCGCACAACAAAACCAACAAAATGGCTCATGCCATTTTGTAGGTTTTGTCGTGCGCTGACTCATTTTTCTTACTTCTCCATAAAACATACATTAGGGGTACTCATTAGAAGTGCATTGTTGAGGCAGGTACATTTAATTAGTGTCATGAGTACCCACAGCATAATTGTTTTCCTGGAGAAATAAGAAAAATATCAATGTTTTCTTTTTTTTTTTTGTATGAAAAAGTGTCTTATGTGGCACTATGCATATATAATTTTCATATTTGTCGATGCAAAGCAAACAAACTGACCCTTGATAAAAGCTTTTGGATACAGCATGCATGTCCTCACAGTCTGATAGGGTCAGTTACTATTCAACTTAGTAGTCTATAGATCCCTCTGCCTCTGTAATTGGACAAAGGTCCTGATCAGATACATCATCTCCAAATATGTTGGCTCAATTTTCAGGGCCCAGTTGTTCAAAACTAACGATGTCGTTAGGTAATGTAAGGTTAAAACTTCAATCCTTAAATATGGCATTTAGGCTAATATTTTTGGCTAATATTTTTGCTGAAAAATGAGAGTAGCCTTTGCATTTGCACATTTTTACAGCAAAAATACATGTGAATTAGATATTGTTCTTACTAGAACAGTTAACATTTTGACCACTAACGAGCTCGTTAAGCTAATAATGCTTTTAACAACTGGGCCTAGAACACTGTAATTCTTTTGTGATGCAGCAACATGTTTTTATGTAATTTTTTTTTTCTTATTTTGTTAACACCAACTCAAGCCAACTTTATTTAGTTTATTCCATCTGATGTTACTTCTGACGTTTTACTTTCCTTCAAAAATATGGAAAGCTTTTTCATATGCAAAGGCACATATCAGCAAGTGTACCCATGCAGCCTGACTGAGAGCTTGACTGGTTTTAAATATACATTCCAAAATGTTAGATGGTCACTTCATCCATTGTTTAGCATCAGTTATGTGCTGGCTATGGCCAGAATTTTTCATTAAACTGAAATTTTTATTTCCAGGAAGTAAAATTTCCCTAGTGCTTGTGGGTCTGTTTTTACCGTTCTTGACTCGAACTTACTTTAGCTCCTGATAAAGCACTTTTTTTCAGCTGGAAAGTATTAATAATATTGGAGATATAAAAAAAAATCAATACACAATGAGACAGTTTTGGATTCAGGACGGTTTAACCCTTGTCCTGCTGAACCCGGATATACCCTACCTTAGCAAACAGTGTAGATCCAGATCAGTTGGCTTCTGAAGAAGTCAACTGATCTGGATCTGCACTGTTTGCCATTAAGTATGTGAATTTATAGCAATAATCTTGATCAAGTAATCTGATTAGCTAAAAATTAGAAGTAGGCGTGGCTTATTAATTTATTCAGCAGGACAAGGGTTAAAGATGGACACCAAAAGAGTTGTATCCCAACAAAACTAGATTATATAGAAAAACAACATTTTGTCATGACTGCTTTAGCAAGCTGGAGCGACATACATGCACTTTCTGCCGGCATCATTGGCATTGTTGTCATCTTTAACAGTGGTAAGTCTGTGCATTTAGCTCCGTTTCTCGAACACCAAGGCTTCAAGGCTAAATAAACTTCATACACACATCCACTGTGATGCACTTTGCCCACTGCTATTGATCTTTACTGATTTTGATCTACTTTTCCAGTTTGGCCTAACAATGTTTAGTCTGTGTGTTTAGCTCCGTTTCTTGAACACCAGCAGCAGTCACATAGCCATTCTGCAAATTTCCTGTTCTGTATGATCTTAAGATAACAGTTTCTGCCTTTGAGCCCAACAGTAGTGTTATAAAGAGGTTATGGTGTACTTTTTGGTTGGCTGGGCTAGGTGGCTCAGTTGGATGCGCATCCAACTGGTGATGAGGCGGTTGCAGGTTTGACCCCCAGCCCTGGGTCGGCAGCATTCTTTAGTGAAGTCAAGAGTGAACATTAAATAATTTCTATGGTCATTCTCTCCCCTCTGCTGATTCAAGGAGAGCAGTTGTCAGTTTCTGGCAAAAGAATGTGCACACTACTGGTTAACCGCTTAGAGGACTAAGCCTGTCCAGTAAAAGTGTGGCTGGGTAAACTGACCTCGCTCGACATGACCCCATTGGGTTGACTGGGCCATAAAACCTTAACAAAAACAAACAAAACTTTTTGGTTGAGAAAAGAACCATATCTAGAGTTGTTCTGCTTACACTCTGATTTGTTTCAGAAAACACCTTTTGCTGGCACCGATGCCAACAGTGACCTGGGAAAATTTTACCGTGACTGTCAAGTTGCTCCACCTTTGCAGATGTTTGAAGAGGAACAAACAGCTAGAGACACTTTAGAACAGCTGACATTACAAATTGACACTTTTGAAACCAGCATGAAAGAATTTGATGACTTTGTTTCCACATTACAAAGTGACAGTGATCTGGAAACAGCAGACTTTGACACTAATGTGGACAATGGAGTGAGAAGCTAAAATCTGAAAATCCAAGCTAAAAGATAGGCAGAATACTTTTCCTTTAAGAGTAGCCCCTAATTTTTGAAAGGTATCAAATACATGAACTAGCGAGACAAATTCATGTCTGCAGTAGTTGCTACCCTTGTCACACTGGAAACAAAGTCTTTCAGATGTGTCCATTTACCTTAATTTAGCCTGCAGAGGTAGGATGTCTATTTTAGTATATAAACTAACAAAAGTTAAGCCGGCCTTAGCGGCTCAATTGGATGCACATCCGACTGGTGATCAGGAGGTTGCGGGTTCAACCCCACCTGGTAGTCAACAATCTTTCGTGGTGATTGATCATGAAATATTTTCTACTCTAATTCTCTCCCATCTGCTGATACAAGAAGGGCAGTTATCAGCTAGGCAATCACTTAGAAGACAAAGTCTGCCCATGCTCGACATGACCAATGACTGGGCCATAAAATCTCAACACAAACAAAAGTTATAACAGAATATCACATGGGCTCTAGATAAATAGTTTTTATATTTCTCCATGAAAACATATGTTGCGGGTTCTCAGTAGAAGCACCTTAGTGGGGCATTCCAGATGAGTACTCACAACATGTTTTTGTGGAGATATAAGAAAAATACCAGCTTTTTTCAGTGGAAAAAAGATCTATATATGGGCCAGCACAAGAAAAGGGTTCAAGTCACATGGGCGACCAGAAAAGACTCGGGCAAGCCTGCGCATAAGTGCAGGCTTGCCAGATCCTTTGCTGTTTGCAAACATGTGGTAAGGATCTTGAAGATTCAGGCGAAAAACGCATGTCTGTAGCCCAAATAGGGGACTGTGCATGCTCCTTTGAAGAACCACAACCTAGAAGGTCACTTTTTTTGGGTGCCAGCTCATATGGAGCTCTGAAAATCACATAGCAACAGATAAGGCGCTTTTTTCATGCAAAAAATGCTAATATCTTTCTTATTTTTCAACGAAAACATATGTTGTGGGTACTCATTAGAAGCGCCTCGCCAAGGCGCTTCGAATGAGTACACACAACATATGTTTTTGTCGAGAAATAAGAAAAATAATATGTGGATACCCCCTCTTATCTGTAGCTATGAATTATTATCACTAGAATTAGCATCTTATCTGGGACTGTGTAATGTTTAGATAGATAAATACCATGTTTATCATACTTATTGGGACATCTGAAATTCTAATGAGCACCCACAATATGTATTCACTGACAGATAAGAAAGTGTCATTACTCTGGCTGAAAAATTGGCAGAGGACTTATTAATGAGGTGTATTTGGTGAGAATTCTGGGAAACTTCCAATTCTCTATAAAAAAACATGTTGTGTGCTTCAAATGTGTACCACAACATATGTTTCTATGGAGAAATAAGAAAAATTATCCCAGAATTATCTTCAAACACTCCTCAAGTCCTCTTAAAATAGTAAAAAATGTCCTGTCAGCAGCTATGCAAACAGAAAAAATATGAAAACAGCTAGTTCTTAGCTATTTACACATGATGTTAAAATTTCTATCTTGAAATATGGCAAATTAGTTTAGCTGGAAAAATGTGAGTATCTTTTGCATTGCAAAAGCTACTCATATTTTTGCAGCAAAAATATTGTATTTGAAAATAACTTTGCTACAACAGTTGGCCCGCCTCGGTGGGTGGCTCTGTTGGATGCGCATCTGACTGGAGACCAGGAGGTGCCGGTTCAACCCCCGCCGAGGTCAGCAACATTCTTTCATGGAGATTGATCATGAACTATATTCTGCTGTCATTCTCTCCCTTCTGCTGATTCAAGAAGGGCAGTTGTCAGTTTCTGGCGAAAGAATGTGCACAATACTGGTTATCCGCTTAGAGGATTAAGGCTGCCCAGTAAACATGTGGTTAGGTAAACTGACTGTGCTCAACATAACCCTATTGGGTTGATTGGGCCGTAAAATCTCAACACAAACAAATTGCTACAACAGTTAACGAGTTTTTCATTAACAAGTTTGTTGAGCTAATGATGCTTGGAACAGTTGGGCCCTGGTATTTGTTTAAAATGTGCTGGCTCTATGGCAAACAGTGGAGATACTGGAATCTGATGACTGTTATTAAATTGTTATTTTCTTTGTGTTCGGTATCAGTGTTGACCATAAATTATCAAGTAAAGCCTACATAACAATCCAGCAATATGCACTGTATATTTTTATGAACATTGAAAATTCTCATAGAACTCTGTGTGTTTTAATGAAATTGCCTAAAGTTAAGGCAACTGCAATGAATATCCTTGTGTTTTTTGTAAGAAAAATAACAAAATTATCTTCTGAGTATTTCTTTCAGCTGTAGAATGTGTATATGATGTGTGTGCCTGAGTTTACATGTGTTTGTTTGAGTGTAAAGTGTTGCAAGTACTTGAGAAAATCAATGCAATTTCTAGATTTTTTTTTTTTTTTATTTTGAAAACTAGAAGACAATGTGACTGTTGGAGAGAATGAGCTGGTCTCATTGTGTAATGATGTACCCATTGTTCTACAGTAAAACCTGTGTAAGAGAGCCACCTCCAAGACTGACTTTAAATAGTGGTTGATTTGGAAAAAGTTGTCTATCTTGTAAAGGTACACATCATGTAATTTTGCTAGCAAAATTACATGACATGTACCTTATAAGACTGCCACCTTTCTACATCAACCACTAAGGTCAATTTCAAAGGTGGCTATCTTACACAGGTTTTACTGTATGTTTTGATAATATTTGATGAAATGCATGCAGCTAGTTAGCACCCCTTGTAAGAGAGATATAGCATCCCTGTATGTAAAAACATGCTGTATGCAACAAGGCTACATAAATAGAACCAGTTTTATTTACTGTAAATGTAATAAGAGAGGGTATCCACATAATATTTTTTTTATTTCTCCATGAAAACATACATGTATGTTGTGGGTTATCATTAGAAGTGACTCAGTGAGGCACTTCTAATGAGTATGTACAACGTATGTTTTCATGGAGAAATAAGAAAACTATCAGCACTTTTTGATTAAAAAAGTGCTCTTTTCAGAGCTATGAAGGCACTAAAATGTGAGCTTCAACATGAGAAAATGTACCATTTGAAGTGCAGCCAGGGGCCTGGGTATTTCACAGTCTTCTGTGAGTCTGAAAACAAATGTACAGTCGACTCACGTTATCTCGACTTCGCTTATCTGGAATAACCGCTTATCTTGAAGTGAAAATCTGGTTTCTCTTTAACATGGAAATCTAACAGCAAGTGACAAAATATTGTGGAAAAGAGGAGAAATTGCTCCTGAGGAGCAATTTCTCCTCTTTTCCACAATATTTTAAATACTCTTGACTCTTGCTATCTCAAACACTGATAATTCAAACTACTGCTTAAGTCAAATGATTTGGTTTTGCTTAATACATTCTTTACATTTCAACTCCTGTTATCTCAAATTACTGTTATCTCAAACTGAAAATTATGGTCCATGGGAGTTTGAGATAATGAGAGTCCACTGTTGTACTTGGATATCCGCAGGGTGCCCAGAGAAGACGAACAGACAATGAATGTGCAGGCTGATCTGATTCTTTGTCAGGTATTTTCATATTCCTGGCATAGAAAGTATGCCATGGGGGTATATAGTAATTGTCATGTCATTCTTCATGCCATGCAATACATCTGTCCATTTGCCTTTCTGTTGGTCTGATTATTCCATCTTTGTGTCTTTCCATTCACACACCACTCTGTTAACACTTTAGTTATGTCTCTCCTGCTCCTCTACCCCACCCGACCCTGCCCCTCCCATTCACACACTACCACTCCACTAACACTTTAGTTATGTCTCTCCTCCTCTACCCCTCCCCCGCACCCCCACCCCAACCACCACCTCATCACACCCTTTGGCAATGGTTCCAGCCAAGGGAATATGTGACCTGCTGGTGACTTGCTGTAGTTCCTCATGTTGTGATAGATGTATGGATGCACAAGCTGATCTGGGCCTTTGCTGTCTACATATGCCCACAAGGAGGCTTATTTCATGATAATTCCTGCTCTTATTTCTAAAAGGATATATTTTGCTTACTCATAAGATTTGTTTCTAAATGTACTCTCAATGTATGTTTTGGTGAAGAACAGGAGAAAATTATCGCAAAATTATCACCAAATAGGTACCAGAAAATTAATGAGTCCAGCTACCAAGTTGAAATGGATTAATTAGGTTTAGTTTGCTACTTCTCATATCTCAGACAGTCATATGGGACAAAAGTGAAGACTTACAATTAGCACACTATGGGCAAATTCAGCAGATGACAAATTGACAATATTTTTCTTTCTTTTTTTTCTCAGAAAATAGGATTTGCATGAAAAATAAGAAAAAAATATTTCAAAATGTCACCTACTGAAATTTTTCCCAGTATGCTAAGCATTAATGCATATGACAGCATCAGAGGCCTAAACAAAAATATGCTAACAGATTGATGAAGACTTTATTTTTTTGCCATTAGTTTAGGGTTCAGTGTCTATAGTGAGATTGCTTTGGCCCTGGTAATTAGAACATGAATATATAGGCAGATATGGGTCTTTATTGCTTGCACTTGCGTTAAATATCCTAAAATTTTGAACACTTTATTCCATATTATTTTGGCCTAACTTTTGTTTTTATGCAGCTGTTTCTTAAAATACTTAGTGGAAAGGCAAACAGTGTAGATCCTGATTAGTCTGATCTTGATCTTCACAGTTTGCATATGTCATTTTGTCAAAGACGTTGTGTTCAAAATTTAAGGACATTTACTGTAAATTAACCCACATCATTGCTTGTCTTGACTCAATTTTTTCTTTACTTAGAGTGCAATGTGAGAAAATGTACTTTGGGTATATGTGCCCAGCAGACAATCAGGTCAGCCTATGTATTTAGTCTAATCAGTCTTTGCAGGGCATTCTATTAATAACACCCTTGTCCTGCTGAATAAATTAAGATGTCATGCCCACTTCTAATTTTCAGCCAATCAGATTACTTGATCCAGATTGTTGATATAAATTTACATTCTTAATGGCAAATAATGCAGATCCAGATCTGTTGGCTTCTTGCTGATCTGGATCTACACTGTTTGTAAAGGCAAGACATGTCCGGGTTCAGCAGGACTAGGGCTAAGAATAATTTATTTCTTCAGGCGTGCAGCTAAGACTCTGATTAGACTGCACAGATGTGCGGGCAAATTTAGTCTTTTGCTGGGTGCACATGCCCGAAGATATGTAATCTGATGTTGTGGCTCACTCAGTTTGTGGACATTTTTATCACTGTAGTTGTACTGTAAATTGTCAAAGATTGTTTTTAGGATATAATATTGTTTCAATGTTTTGTTTTGTAATGCCCCATCAACTGTATTTTGGTCATGCTGAGACAATAAGATGACAAGATGATAAAGGCTATGTTCACTGGAACATAGGTGTAGATAAGATTCATTGGGTATCAAGTAAATAGTTTTCCTGTATCTTGACGAAAAAAAAATATGTTGTGGGTGCTAATTAGAAGAGCCTTGCTGAGACACTTCTAATGAATACCCAAAATATATATTTTTGTCGAGAAATAATTCTACAGACACTGGTTGGAAAAAAAAGTGCCTTATTAAGAGCTATGTGGAATAATATACAGGTATGAAAAGAATTCTTCCCAGAGCAGAATATAAATCCATAATTGCTAGATTACTAGGTAAGTGCTAAACCTGAGCTACCGGCACTTCTGTATATTGTTGTGCATTTTAGATGTGGGGCATTAATACTTTTTTCTTGAATTAGCCATTCCATGTGAATGAGCTGCTGACTTCATCTGCCAACAGTGCAAATTAACCCTTGTCATGCTGAATAAATTAAGATGCCACACCCACTACTAACTGTCAGCCAATCAGATTGCTTGATCTAGGTTGCTACTACAATTTCGCATACTGTATGTCAAACAGTGCAGTTCCAGATCAGTTGGCTTCTGAAGAAGCCAACTGATCTGGATCTACACTGTTTGCAACGGCAGGGCCTATCCGGGTTCAGCAGGTCTAGGGTTAAGATCATCACACCCAGTCTGTCAGTACTTTCCAAAAAAAAAAAAAAAAAGCACAATGTTTCATGTGAATTATTTTCTTATAAGACAATTTGCACGAAATGTTAAACTCTGTCTTCTGAAAAAATAAGAAAAAGCAACTTAATTATGATGTCTGCTGAATTTGCTCATAGTGTGCTAAATGTTAATCAGGTCCTTCCCTTTTCACCTACAGAAACTGTCGATATTGTTGTGTCCACTGTTGAACAGCGAGTACATCACAAATGGGTAAACTGCACAAATGCATCAGACTGCACAAATGGGTAAACTGATCTGGGCCTTCTCTGCATGTTTTGAGCAGCCTTCTCCCTTCAGTAGCTCTAAAGCTGAAGTTAACCCTTGTCCTGCTGAAACCGGATATCCCTGCCTTTGCAAACAATGTAGTTCCAGATCAGTTGGCTTCTTCAGAAGCCAACTGATCTGGATCTGCACTGTTTGCCATTAAGTATGTGAATTTATAGCAACAGTCTGGATCAAGTAATCTGATTGGCTGAAAATTACAAACGGGTATGGCATCTTATTTTATTCAGCAGGACAAGGGTTAATATTTAATATAGATACTACTTTTTGTATAGAAAAAGCAAAAAAAAAAAAAAAATGACTAGACTGGACTGATTTGTACACTGGTCGAGGTTCCTGCTGGCTCTTTGTGTCTTGAGGTAACTTTTTTTCTGCCCCCGCCATAGTTGTGTAAGCTATAAATGTGATAATTATTGTAATTGTTACGCATTTTGTTACACTTGTTATTATCTCACTTGTAAATAAAATGACCACCAAGTAGATGTACTGTATTTACTCTGATTTATTGAGGATTACTCCTTACCAAGCTTTTCCTAAAATTTAAACATGTCCGTTTCATATGTCAAAAAAAGTGTTGACCCTGATTCTGCATTTTGTTGCAGCTGTTCTGGGTCTACCATGTTTATTCAGATCTGTCCAACAACTTAGTGTTACTGTGGTAACTAAAAACATGGGTTCTGAAACAAGTGCTTGACATATTTCAATCAGATTATCTGCTTGTTCTGAGACAAAATTAGGAAAACATTTTAAATAGTCATCTGCTGATATTTGAATTTAACAGGATAAATATGGTAACCTACTTATTTACCTTAGTAAAAGGACAGACAGGCTTGCGCAAATAGTGTAGACCCAGATCAGATGCTGCAAAATGCAGCATCTGATCTGGTTCTACACTGTTTGACACTCACCCAGCAGTTGTTGATGCATCAACAGATAGTAAATGGATATGTTAAATATATAGAGTTTATTTGATTGTTTTGATCGATTACGGAGAAATAATTCACTAGTGTTCTAAGGCTTGCGCATAAAAAACGAGTGAGCGAAGCGAACAAGTTTTTTACAAGCAAACCTTAGAACACGAGTGAATTATTTCTCCGTAATCAATCAAAACTACCAAATTAACTGTTTATTACATTTTCATCCGTTCTATCTTTGAATTTTTACATTCAGCCGTTATGATTTCCTACCAAAATAGTTCCAGTCAGTGCATGAATTTCAAGAGGCGTGGTTTAATTTGAAAATCAGTCGCCATCTTGTTTTCACTTTAATGCAAAAATCATCCTGTGCTTGAAATACAGACATAAAAATGTCACGAAAGTTGAACTGGATTATCAAGAAAATCATACTTTATATTTCTGTAGCAGGTCTTACCTCAAAACGCCAACTGGACGTTAAAATTGCAGTCTGATTTCCATGATTTTATCAAATTTTCCGCGAAATGTCAACTGTTGTTATTGTTGTTACCAACTACGTCAGCAATGTCACCTAGCAATGATAACGTTCGAAATAATATAATTATCTCAGTGAATTATCGATTATAATTCACTGAGAAATCTCAGTAAATCACTGCTGAAAATGTAATATAGGACAATATTTAGGATGATAATGGTACTTTAACTCACCACTGTTTCTTTTTAACAGTAAGCATGCTGGGTAAAACATTCAGCATTTTATTGCCCCCATAAAACATGTTTTGACATTTCATGCAAATTGTCCAATGGAGATCATGCAAATTGTCCAATGGAGACAATTTGCACGAATATCAAATCATGTTTTCTTGGAAAAATAACAAAATATCTTCAGTGTGTCTTGTGCTGAATTGGCCTAGAGGGAGGTAACAGTTAAAGTAACACAGATGAGCTGTCAGGTTAGCAATGAATGTTTTATACTGATTTTTCCTAAAAGTGTTTTACAGTCTCTTTAGAATCCTCCTGACACTGATAAATAGCACTGCCAAGAGAACTAGACATATACTTATTTCCAGAAAGCATTTTCTTAAGCCTTGGAAATAAAAAGAAGTCCCAGGGACTCAGGTGGATGGTTTAAAACTTTCACCTTTTCAGAAGCCAAAAAAGACTTAACAACCTCACACGTATGAGAGGAGGCATTGTCATGTAAAAGGTGGACTCCTGACCATCCTTTGCTTGGTCATTTCTTATTGTAAAACTCTTTCACTTTCTTCAGTACAGAATTCTTGTAGGATCGGCCAGTGACTGTATGACGAGATGGACAAAGTACTTGAACGACTGGCCCACTTCAATTAAAGAAAATTGCGTACAACATCTTTTTCGAACTTATGGTTCTCTTGGCAATACATGGGCGTTTTTGATCTTTTCGCTTCCATTGCTTATTATCAGCCCTTCTTTGTAGCTCAAACATGTGCACCCCGGTTTCATCATCTCTTAGCAAGTTAGAAATAACCTGATTGTTACAGCCTTTGTATGTTTTCAAAAGTTCGCGGGCACATTTAAGGCGTTGTGTCTTTTGCTCCTAAGTGAGCAAATGAGGTACCCACCTAGTGCAAACCTTTCTCAGGTCCAAACGCTTTTTCAGAATTGTTTGCACACTGCCTTCTAATATGCCAGTACAAATAACTATATCTTTGACAATCGCACATCCTGTTCAACCACAATCTTTACAGCAGTGATGTTAGCTTTGGGAACAGAAGTTTTAGGCCTTCCAGGATGGGTATCATCTTCAACGGAAAATTTCCCAGCTTTAAAAGCTTAAACCCACCTAAAAACTGTGCACATTGAAATGGTCTGAGATCCATATATACCACACAATTCATTAAATATCTGCTTTGAATCTATGTTAAGCCTAATGTGGCATTTAATATAGCTATGAATTTCAGTTTTCTGGTCCATGTTCCAACGTAACAAGTAAATTGTTCAGTGTATATGACTGCATCTATTTCAGTTTGAAATAACTCGGTCAGTTGGAAAGCAATTTGCACAAAATAAATGGGTATCGTTAGCTATTCAACACACCATTCAAGTGCAGTAAAGAATTTAAAATATACCTGGGGTAAAACAAAGGAAGCCTATTAGTGACAGAACTTTTTGCATGAAATATTTCTACAGTCATTCTCTCCCTTCCGCTGATTCAAGAAGGGCAGTTGTCAGTTTCTGGCAAAAGAATGTGCACAATACTGGTTAACCACTTAGAGGACTAAGCCTGCCCAGTAAACGTGTGGTTAGGTAAACTGACCGCACTCGACATGAACCCATTGGGTTGACTAGGCCATAAAACCTCAACACAAACAAAACTTTTTGCATGACCCTTGTAAATAAGTTATGTTTGTTTTAGTGTAATCTCTAAATTAAACAGTATCAAAACCATATGGGATAAAACAACAATAAAAAAAAAGTGATTCTAATGAGTACTGATACCCACAGTTTATGTACAGAAAAAGTGGTAAATTACTGTATATACCCTAAATAATGGGACACCTAAACTTATCAGACTTGTTCTAAAACTTGATAAAGTCTATTTGATTTCCTATTTAAGTGCCTAAAAACTGCTAGATGAGTGGTAAACAGTGTAGAATCTGACCTACACTGTTTTGACATGTCTGCTCCATTATTTAGGGTAGTTATGGTATCACTTAATCTGCATATACATGTAAATCTATATACCATATTTTCTGCCATGCCAAGTGAAAAGAAGTCTTCAAGGTATATGAAGACAGCAAACAGATCGGCTTATGCACTCTTGCTGTCTAGTGAGGGTCTTTTCTGTCTGCTTACAGAATACTGGGATAGCCCGGGATATATCAATGGAGAGGAAAGGCGAGATGAGACCTCCAGGATGCAAGAAATCATTTAACCCTTCTCTTGATGAGCACGACATGCCCTGTCTTAGAAAACAGTGTAGATACAGATCAGTTGGCTTCTAAAGAAGCCAACTGATCTGGCTCTGCACTGTTCGTCATTAAATATGTGAATTTCTATCAAAAACCCAGATCAAGTAATCTGATTGGCTGGAAATTAGAAGAGGGCGTTGCATCTTAATTTATTCAGCATGACAAGGGTTAAATTTGTGTATTTAGCATTTGCTTGAAGATACCTTCTCACTTGATGCAGCTTATTTGTGGACTACATTGACTTGATCGTACATAATTAAGATGTCAGTGTTATTTGTTGAATAAATATTATTTATGTAAGAAATGTTTGTTATTTTGGCCTGGTTATGGATATTACTGATTAATTACAACTACATGTACTTAGAGGGCTAGGCCTGTCCGGGAAGAGAGTGGGGAGGTAAACTGACAAGCTCAACATGACCTTAATAGTGTCGACTGGGCTGTTAAACTCTAAACTAAACCAATCTGATTACAGTAAAAACAACAGGGCAGTTTCTTTATAATGCTATGGTTGGAGTTAGGCGGGCATTCAGGAGACACATGGCTTTAAAGCTTTCATGTATACTTTTAACTTGACATTCTAGTAACAAGGAACCTCAACACTGCTCATGCACAGTTTTAATATACTATAGTTTAAAGATAGACCCGAGAAATGTATCGAAACAAAAATGTATCAAATATATGGAAAGCTGACCATAAAGAGTTGTTTTTCTATATAATCTATACATGTATTATTTGGATACAACAGGGTTGTTTAGCCAAGAAGTGTTTTGCTTTGCACCCCAGCAATAGTGTTATAAAGAAATTGTGGTGTACATGACTTTAATCTCTAAGTCATGAGCAAGGGTGAAGATAATATGGTTAAAAGTTTTGTCCAATGTTCACTGTCATGCCAGATACAAACTTAACTACCAACAGATTTGGAGTTTTTAAAACTTGAATAAAAATCATTTACTTTATACCAATGTCAATCCGAACTCAGATGTCAATATTCATACACCCTTGCCTGATCAGTGTAGTCTTGGATCAAACCACTCCTTTTTAAAAGGACCTCTGATCAGGGTCTGTACTGTTGGCCATTCATTAAGCACTCAGGATACACCAACATGTACAACTTGTAGTTTAATTAATTGTTTTGTTAGAATTTTAAGAGCAGTATGGTAAGGATTTGAGGGGACTGGTATTTTTCTTTCTGCCATTTTTTTATTTACAAGGGAGCTAAGTTTTATGACTTCCTGTTTACTTTCTTGCACACCAATCCTCTTCTCAAAAAGAGTCTACTCCAAAAGAAGAGAATTTGCTCCCACAGGGAGCAAATTCTTTTAGAGTTGACTCCCTTTTCAGGAGGGAGGCAAAACCGTTTTGACAGTTACCTCCCCTGCTGAGTGATTAGCCCTCCCAACATTGGATCACAAGGTATCTGGTTCAAATCTCCCTGAAGGCAGAATTCATCCCATGACTGCATGGCTTTTCACTGCACAGAGCCTTTCATTATCACCCTCCCATCATACTGGTATGACTTAACCCTTAAAGCGCCAGTCACAACTATTGTCGTCTGCCTTAACATCTGCTCGTCATTTTAAAAGTCATTTTTGCAAACAGTGTGGATCCAGATCAGACTGCTCCTCTAGGAGCAGTCTGATCTGGGTCCACACTGTTTGCCTGTATGCAAAAATAGGTTTGAAAGTCTGCAAGAATATTCAGCAGACGACATAAACAGACGACATTTTCAGATGCAGTTTTTCTTGGCGCTTTAAGGGTTAAATAATTTTGAAAGGGATGATAAGCACCACATCATCACATCCCCTTAAAGTGTATCCATTTCTGTTAACCCTTAAACTGCCAATCACAACAACTGTCATCTGCTTTGTCATCTGCTTGTGATTTTAAAAGTTGTTTTTGCGAACAATGTGTGGACCCAGATCAGACTGCTCCCACACGGTTTGCCTGCATGCAAAAATAGGTTTGAAAAGTTTGCAAGAATATTCAGCCAAACATTTTCAGATGCAGGTTTTCTTGGCATTTTAAGGGTTACGGTGTCCAGATATGTACGGTTAACTTCCTATGCTTTGAATTCCTGTTCCATTTCACAGTGGAGGCTTTTGCATAACTTGAGCAGACTTCTGAACTTAGCGGCAAAAATCAGGCTAAAATAGGACTTCTTCCTTGTATGATAAATGTTCTAAAACACTCCAAACAAGAATAAAGGTAGGTATATTATTTATTATCCTGTTTATCAGTGACATAAATGGAAGTACAGTATTTACCCCAAATACTGAAACACCTTAATTCCTTACCATATACTTGTCCTAAAATTTGAATTAGTCCATCTGATGTGTTTTAATCCTGCCCATGTGTGACAAACAATACAGACCCCAATCATATTTTGTATTCTGTCACAACACTTAGACAAAATAGGGTATTATTTATGACTCCACCAATGGAACAGGAAATCAAACAGTTTTGCAAAAGGAGACAATTTAATTGCCTTTTTTACACTTTTCAAAGAATGCTTCTGTTGTCTCTTTCTAAAATTAAGATTCTTCTCTTTGATGTTTTAGTAGTAAAAAACAAACACCTCAGTTTTGGATAACAATTTATTAGTAACATACAATTGACTAAATGGACCGTTAGTACAATACGAATTTGCAACAAGTTGCTTAAAATGTAACAAACACACTTTATGGCTAGATAATTACATGTACGTATACTAAAACATAAATAAATACACATGCATTCTATGACAAAAAAGTTTATCAATATATTTATGCCGTAGATCCCATAGCAAAGATAAAAAGCTAACGTGGACAAAGCTCCTGAAGATAGAAATTAAAAGAGAGAACACTCAACGCTGACAGTTTTTGCCGCTCTTTTCAAAGGGAGGCCACTCTAACAGAAAAGAATATTTCTCCCTTGTTAATGATATGTGAATCCCTTCTATATTGTTTAAGGGAGTTTCTTAGTCCCCTCCCACAAACCCCAAGGGAGCAGCAAATTCTTTCCTTTAAAAGTAGCCTACTTTGAGGCAAATACTCGGTCAGGGTGATTTCCCTTGGATGTGTTTCCATTCACCTTGATCTTTGATACTCTATTGGCAAATTCAGCAGACCACAAACTGATTTTTCTTCCAGACTGGCTTTTTAAAATGTCAAAGCCTATTTTCCAGAGAAAATAAGAAAAATATGTCAAAATGTTGCCAGCTGATTTTACCCAGCATGCTAAGCATTAAGCAATTTGTTTAACTTTGGTAATACTGTTTAATTATGCTTATCTGTGTTTACAGTTTCTGCTTGACATATTAAAAACTACATATAACTAAAAAGGACAAAGAGTCAAATTCATATTTACCCTTAATATTCAGAGAGAGTAGCCTGATCAGGTTCTGCACTAAACATTCTTGCAGAGTCTACAACCCTGGTCACTAGCATAATCTATTAACTTGAAAGATTCTGTTAGCAAACACAGACGCTGATTCAGGTAGGTAGACTCTTAAAACAGGTTAAAAAGAAACATTTTAACAGTCAAGGTACATTTTCAATTGTCTAATATAGGGATCAAACATGGTTTTTCATGCATTAACATTCGCCAGGTTCTGAGGGAGGTGTGGCCGGTGGCCGCGGTTTTCAACACCTCCCTAGGAACCTGGCGAATGTTTATGCATTGAAAAACCATTTTTGATCGCTATTATTGCATAAAAACTGAAAACATTTGCTACATTTCACGTTATTTCTTGCACTATTTTGTTTCGCCATTTCACTGATGTCTTGCGAACGAAATTTCCACTGACTATGCTCCTTCTAGGGCCGGCAGCAAGTCCGTGGCCCCGGTATGATCATATTGAAAGTTGCGTAGCCGTGCATTAACAGCACGTGAATTGCCTTGTTAATACACGGCTTTTCGCCAGTTAATGCACGACTGTTAATAATGTGCGACACTGCTTTTTATGCAATAATGGCAAATATGTCTTTAAAACAAGTCTGATACTGAAATTACCCTTACTACTTGGTTACCATAACTCTTTACCATACTTGCTCTAAAATTGGGAAAAAAAGTCCATTTGAATGCCTGGTGATGTGTTTAAAATGTGCTGGTTGAATGACATAAAAGTGTAGACACTGAAGAAGCAACTCCTGGAAAATGCTTGACATCACGAAAACATACCTATATAATGTTGACCCCGTTAAACCCCACCTTTATATAGTAAAGCTGGGGTTTACAGGGGTATACATTATTTTTCTTACTTCTGCTCAAAAACATAGAATGTGGGTACTCGTTAGAACCGCCTCGCCTAGGCGGTTCTAACGAGTACCCACAATCTATGTTTTGAGCAGAAATATGACGAATATCAGATTTTTTTTATCTAAAAAATTTCATTTACTTGGTGGTAAAATTTTCAGTATATTTGAATAGGCGTGTTTTCGTAATGTATGGGTCTACACTCTTTCCTCAGGCATGGCTGAATATTTTGGTTAAATATGGCATATACATGGCAGTTCTAGTGGCATGGGCAAATTTTTTTACAATGGCACTAACAGTTTGTTCTGGTAGCTGCTTGAAAATACTAATTTAAATCTTACATGAGAAGTAAAAAATATAACTGAAATCAAACTGAGCTTTAAATTAAAAAGGTATTGGAGAAGAAGATTTTTAAGTGTTTTAACATATATTGGCATGGTGGCCATCTTCTTCAATGGCATGGAACCATTTGAACAAATTGGCAATACCCGTTTGACAGAAGGCTCCATGTGAAATCTTAAAAATTGCTTAAGCGGTTTTAGAGAAGACGTTTAAAAATTACACCATTTTATACATGTATATAGCCCAGGGGCAAGAGCAGATAACCCCCAAGGGACAAAATTTTGATTATAACTAAAATAGTTTACTACTTTTTTCACTCATTGTAAATTTCAGCCATTAGTCTTTAATACATTTTGAAAAAATGACTTTTCAACATTTTCCCCATGCAAATGCATGGGGACCCAAATTTGACCTTGCCGTAAAAAGGTCAAACGTCAACCTAAGGTCATCATTTGAACAAACTTGGTAGACCTTGAGTCCATGATGCTATATACCAAGATTCTGCCTTGAAGCTTTCTTGGTTCTGGAGAAGAAGATTTTTAAGTGTTTTTACCATATATGGGCATGACAGCCTTGACCATGACCATTTGTACAAATTTTCAATCCCCCTTTAACAGAAGACTCCACATGAAGTTTGAAAAAAATTGGCCCAGCAGTTTCAGAGGAGAAATCATTCAAAGGTGTGGGTGGATGGACGGAAGGCAAGTGATCATAATAGCGCATCCTGAGCCTTCAGCTCAGGTGAGCTAGAAACACAACAAAAAATAGTATTACCGTTTTTTTTGTTTTTGTTTTTAACTCTATCCAGTGCTTTAACAAATAAATACAGTGTATACCAAATACATACTGTTGATATGTACCTTTAGCAACTTTACATATTGTTATGGCAGGGCTCACATAAAAACTGTTGCCATCATTATTTGTGTTGATGTTTTACGGCCCAGTCAACCCAATGGGGTCATGTCGAGCGCGGTCAGTTTAACTAACCACACGTTTACTGGGCAGGCTTAGTCCTCTAAGTGGTTAACCAGTAATGTGCACATTCTTTCGCCAGAAACTGACAACTGCCCTACTTGAATCAGCGGAAGGGAGAGAATGACCGTAGAAAATATTTCATGAGCAATCTCCACGAAAGAATGTTGCCGACCTCGGCTGGGGTTGAACCCGCGACCTCCTGGTCTCCAGTCGGACGGTGCATCCAACTGAGCCACCGAGGCCGGCTGTTGCCATCATTAGGATCACATGAAATGGTTGAGGTAATTGATGAAATGGTTTTCTTGCTATAAAATATTCTAGCATGACTGAAACCCTGGATTTTGTGAAGGGTATCTGCACTCTAATGCAAGCAAATCTATCAGTGATAATCTAGATATGAACAATTTTCTTACCAAATGTCATAAAAGTAGTGTTTGAACCCTACCATACAGGCCACATAATTATTCACCATTAAAAGATAATACAGTCAACTCGTTACTGGTATCTCGAATAACCGCATATCTCGAAGTGAAAATCTGCATGGTCCCTGTTTTAACATGGAAATCTAACAACAGGTAACAAAATATTGTGGAAAAGAGCCTAAAGAGCAATTTCTACTCTTGCCGCAATATTTTCAATGTATCTCTAAGTTCAGGAGTCAAATTACATATTCATTTGTGAAATGTGGTTGTTTGATTTATTTTTCCTCAGTTCTGGAAATCTGATATGTCGAGGTAAGGGTATCTCAAAGTATTTAAGAGAGTCCCTTGGTCTTCCAGATAACGACTGTATATTGATCTGCAATCATGAGAAAATGTACCTCGTAACAAAAAACATACATCCAGATATGGCTGTTTTTTCAACCAAAAACTACTGATATTTTTTATATCTCTATGAAAATATATGTTGTTGGTAATCATTAGAAGTGCCACACCAAGGCACTTTAAATGAGTACCCACAACTTATGTTTTTCTGGAGATATAAGAAAACTATTTACCTATTTACTTGATACCTCCTCTTAGCTGAAGCCATGAACACACATAGGGAATAAGCGTCAAAAAGGATTGCCTTTGGAAACAAAGAACACGCAAAATCATGAAAATCGGAGACTGTTTGATTGAGTCTCTTCATATGCAACACTGTAGTTTGCGAGGCTACATAGGCCCCCTAGAAGTGGTATTCGATTTTCAAAATAACCAGGATGAGCTCAATGATCCCAAAGGAAATAAAATATAACCTGCACTATGAAGATATACGGGGAGACTTTACACCCCACATGGCACAACACTAGGTGCAAAATCACAAAAACAAAGACTCAGTTTGATTGAGTCTCTTCATATGCAACACTGTAGTTTGCTAGGCTGCATTGGCCCCCTAGAAGCTGTATTCCATTTTCAAAATAACCAGGATGGGCTCAATGATCCCAAAGGAAATACTTAAGGTCCAATGGTCCTAAACCGCTCACCTGAGTGTTGTGTGTTTTTTGAAATGAATTTGGTCATTATAGAAGACTGTCCCATGGACTGTTAATATGCTTATTGGAAGCGAGGCTCATGTCATGGGGCTTAATGTCCCTCCTTTGGATCATGAACACAGGGGTCTGTACCATGAGTTTATTTGCCGATTATGTTAAATTCTGTGCGAAGGTTGAACGTCAAGGAGTGACCTTGACCTTTGATACTCATGTAGCTTCATTTACTCATTTAGTTGATTGCAAATACAAAATTAAAGTTCACAGGCAACAACAGTTTCTAAAAAAATAACAATTTCCACTTTTTCCCATATAAAAGCATATGCGACCAAATTTGACCTTGATGTAAATTGGGTCAAGGTCAAGCCAGTCATCATTTGAATAAACTACACTGAGCCCTGAGACCCCAGTACTACCTACCAAGTTTCAAAGCAATCAGTCCATTGGTTCTGAAGAAGAAAGTTTTTTAAATGATTTTACCATATACGGGCATGTCAGCTATATTCATCATGTGACCAAACTCATATTTATTAATTTTCATTTCCTTGTTCGTAAAAGCTTTCCTATGAAATTTGGTGACAAATAACCCAGTGGTGTCTGAGAAAAACAAGTTTTAATTTTCATATCTGAATGACCTTGGGCCAAGATCAAGGAATTACCTTGACCTTGAATACTCATATTTCCATTTATTTATTTAGCTATCTGCATCTACAAATTTTCAGATCACAGGCTTGAACAGTTTCTGAAAAATAAACAGTTTTGTCTTTTTCCCACACAAAAGCCTATGGGCCAAAGTTGACCTTGGCCTAAAATATGTCAAGGCCATCCTGGGGTCATCATTTGAATAAACTATGATTGGCTTGAGTCCCCAATGCTACATACCAAGTTTCATGATAATTAGCCCAATGGTTCCTGAAAAGAAAATTTTTAAAGGGTTTTGACTTTATATGGGCATGGCGGCCATATTGGTCATGTGACCAAACTCATATTAATTAATTTTCATTTTCTTTTTTCTAAAATTTTTTTATATGAAATTTAGTTACAAATGGCCCAGTAGTTTCTGAGAAAAAAAAACAAACAAACAATGTTTCGAATGACCCTGACCTTGAATACTCATGTAGTTTCATTTACTCATTTAGCTCACTGCATCTACCAATTTTCAGACCACAGGCTGCAATACTTTCAGAAAAATACAAGTTTTTGTCTTTTTCCCATACAAAAGTCTATGCGAACAAATTTGACCTTGGCCTAAAATAGGTTGAGGTCATCCAAGTATCATCATTTGAACAAACTATGATTGGCTCGAGTCTCCAATGCTACATACCAACTTTCATTACAATCAGCCTACTGTTCCGGGAGAAGATTTTTAAAGGGTTTTTACCTTATATGGCATGGTGGACATATTGGTCATGTAACCAACTCATATTAATTAGTTTTCATTTTCTTGTTCCTAAAAATTTTCATATGAAATTTGGTTACAAATGGCCCTGTAGTTTCTGAGAAAAACAAGTTTTTTCATATATGAATTACCTTGGGCCACGGTCAAGGAATGACCTTGGCCTAAAATAGGTCAAGGACATCCAAGTGTCATCATTTGAACAAACTATGATTGGATCACGTCCCCAATGCTACACACCAAGTTTCATGACAATCGGCCTACTGGTTCTGGAAAAGAAGAGTTTTGAAGGGATTTTACCTTATATGGGCATGGTGGCCATCTTGGTCAAGTGAAATTTGAGTTCAATCGGCCCAGTGGTTTCAGAGAAGATGTTTGAAAATGTTGACAGACTACAGACAACAGACGACAACAGAGGCTAGTCATACTATAAGCTCACATGTGAGCCTTTGGCTCAGGTGAGCTAAAAAAATAACCTGCACTATGATGATGTACTGGGAGACTTTTTACGGCCAACACATGGCACAACACCAGCTACGTGTAGTTACATAAACAGCAGGTGCAAGTCTGATCAGAATTTTACTCAGTATTCTGCAGATTCAAGGCTTATCCAGCAAACAGTAAAGACAGATTAGCAAAAGGCATCTTCACTGGATGCATATGTCATAGCGTACATTGCCTCATGCTGCAGGTCATAAGGTGCACTGTAGCAAATCACCAACACATGGCTAAAATATGCTGACCCAGGTTACCCAAACAGCTGTAAAATCTGAAAAGTGTCCTTGGTATTGACTTGCACAATAAATAGCAAGATATGATGTACAAAATGACAACAAATGGGACCCTTATTCTACATAAGCATATGATTTGTTAACTCTTTGCTGGATAATTTTGCATGTTTTTTTTTTTTTTGTCATCTGTGAATTTTTTTTTTAAATTAACTGTTTCAAAAAAAAATCTTGCAGGAATACCATCAGAGTGTCAAACAGTTTGGATCGTTTTGTCGAGCAATACATCAGGCCTGATCTGGGTTCAAACTATTTGCAAAGGTTACCAGCAGACGACAAAAGTCGCCACTAGTGGGGAAAGAGTTAAAATGGAGTCTCTCATGATAATTCTGGTATTATTCGTTTTATCTCCAAAAAAAACCCAAAGAAAAAACAAATTATGCTGTAGGTATTCCTTAGAATCACACAGAGGGGTTTCTAATGAGTACCCACAATGTAAGAGTTTATGGAGATCTGGAGAAAATTACCCCACAATAATCATCAAATACTTCTCAACAACTCCTGTTTATACATGAAAAGTGGCAGCCCTGATCAGCCTGCACATATGTGCTTTGTTTGTGTTGCGGTTTTACGGTCCAGTCCACCAAATGGCGTCAAATTAAGTGCAGTCAGTTTACCTAACCACACTTTGTGTGATTCTAAGGAATACCTACAGCCTCCTGCACCAGTCGCACATGCATCCAATTGAGTCATCGAGGCCGGCTCGCATATATGCTGCATAATATGCCCAAATAGAATTGTTTACTTGAAGCAGGTCACGTAAACAGCAAAGTGGCTGGTACTTGTACCTGCCCATACATTCACACAGACTAATCATTGTGTTTTACGAGCTTCAGCAAACAACATGACTAGATTTCTTCAGTGCAAATTGATATGGTAAATGTTCTAAAATTCCAAACAGTAAAATTTTAGTTTCAAACAAGAAAAACATGAACGCTTTCAGGGAAGTAATCATTTTTGAAAAGTGAGGCGATAAAATTGTCTCCTTTTACAAAATTATTACTTTCCTCAGTTCATTGGTAAGAAAAGGCAATAAATTTAGGTCCCATTATTTTTTTTCCTGTTTAAAGTTTTAGGACATTTAAAGTAATACAAAAAATAAAAGAATACAACTTGTGACAAGTGAAAAGGGAAGTAAAAGAACATGCCAAATACTTAACATCACGGAAACATACCTATATAATTTTGACCCCCATCAACCCCACTTTTATATAGTAAACCTGGGGTATACAGGGGTATTCATTAGTTTTCTTATTTCTGCTCAAAAACATAGATTGGGGGTACTCGTTAGAACCGCCTCGCCCAGGCAGTTCTAACGAGTACCCACAATCTATGTTTTGATTAGAAATATGACAAATATCAGAGTTTTTTTTTATCTGAAAATTTTCAGGTTTTTTTTAGGTGAAGTTTTCTATTTATTTGAATAGGCGCGTTTTCGTAATGATATAAGACAGAACAATGCAGTTACAAATTTTGTTCAGCCTATCCACTTATTTACTGTGTTTGCACAAAAAAGGGATGTAAAAAGAAAAAAAACAAAAAAAAAAAAAAAACAGAAATGTTTACAATTTGTTACCGTATGTGAAATACATAATTACAAAATGATATGCATTACAAACAAAAGAAAAATCCTGTCTTAAATTGCACAAATTAAGGGGACTTCATACTTTTGCTATGATTTTCTGGCAATTTTAACAAGAGAGGCAACTTTTGTGACTTCCTTTATTTTTTTTTGCACACCAATGTCCTTCAGAAAAGGGTCCGCTTTAAAAGGAACTTGAGAACTTGCTCCCAGTAGGGAGCAAGTTCTCAAATTCCTTTTAAAGCTGACCCTTTTCAGAAGGGGAAAAGAACACTTTTGACAGAGTTGCCTCCCCAAACTTGTATCAATTCCTCTTAATTGGTGCAAATTAGATTCACGACATACTGACTGAACAACATCTCTCTATCAATGATCTTTGACCAACGGAGAGTAACTACCATCTGACAGCCATCCATGAATTTAGAAGATATAGTAAATGTCCTAAAATTTCAAACATTTCATTCAATACTTTCTTTTACCTAAATTTTGCTTTTTCAATGCAGTCTGTTTCTGAAAATAGTTTAATAGTCAAATGGCAAACAGTGTTGATCCTGACCAGACTGCCTGATCGGGGTCTATGGTGTCTGCATGTGCCATGTTGCCAGAACCTTGGTGTAAGAAACTTTAGGACATTCACCACACACACTTTTCAAAACTTTGACATGTATATTCCAAGTCTGTGCCCTTGACTTAAATGTCACTGTGTGGGGAAGGGCTCATAACAAATCTTTGGACCAGTATACAACATACATGTAAACCCTAAATCAACCTAATTCATTTAGGTATTCAGGAACTATCATCTTTAAAAGCTTTCTTTTACATGGTACATATTCCAAAGGCAAATATCCAGAACACGTTTCTAGTCAGGTCTTTACTGATCAGGTATGTAATATTTCAACATAAAGCAATTTCAGCATTAATTCTGGTGGAGAGGCATGGGGAGAAACAGAGGTCAAGAGGCACTTTTTAAATCTTCCCACCTACCACCACAAATCTAAAAATATTAAAAAAACATCTCTTTTTCAGTTAAAAGCAATCAAAGATTCTGCATTACCAATCTATCCCTATACAAATAACCTTGGTGCCCCTCAACTGCTCCACTCCAGATCCCACCACCAAGCCCATTTATGGAATTTACATAAGCGATAATGCAATGATGGCAATGATAAAAAATAAACCACATTCTTCTTATTTATCCGAGACACGGTGCCAGCAAAGGCGATTACTTTTCAAAAATAGACATAAAAACAAGCCAGTATGTGAGCAATTGCACCTTGTGTACTCAGACAGATCATCCAGTGCATTTGCCCAGTCTGATCAAAGTCTTCACTTTCCGCATCTGCTGTGATGCCACTATCTTGTTCCTAAATATGTATCATCTTTACCTAGTTCTTGCGTTTAAGTCTGCATGGCCTTTTGTAAATAACAGTATTTTATTGGTCATTAAAACTGAAGTGCGCTGACTGCACTGTGTCCCATATGTCCAATTATGAAAGAAATAAGCATAGCTCTAAATAAAATGAATATTTTTCCTTTAACCCTTGTCCTGCCGAACCCGGATATGTCCTGCCTTTGCAAACAGTGTAGATCCAGATCAGTTGGCTTCTGAAGAAGCCAACTGATCTGGATCTGCATTGTTTGCCATTCAGTATTTAATTTGTATCAACAACCTGGATCAAGTAATCTGATTGGCTGAAAATTAGAAGTGGGCATGGCATCTTACTTTATTCAGCAGGAAAAGGGTTAAAACATGTGTTGATATATGTGGATATTTGAAGTGGAACTACCTCAGTAAGGCAATTCCAATGAATAACCACAATGTATTTTGTCATGGAGAAATGAAAAATATCAATACTTTTGGTTGAGAAAGATGCCTTATCTAAAGCTATAGTGTTTATAAAAAAGGTTTTTGCTTTTTTTTTGTCATAACTTGTCTTGTGATTCTTCAATGGCATTGCAGCACCGAGGCAATTCACATGATATATGACAACATGTTTTGAAGACAAATAACTAAGATTATCCAAAATGATTACCCTAAATTTCGTATTATCTATAGCTATAGTTTCTTATATTGCTATAATATTTGAGGTCCACAGTGACATACTAATAATGAAGGATCAAGCCAGCTTGCACACCTCCGCTGTTTTGACAAAATGTTTTGCTATTCACCTTCAGATTATAAATTACAGTATAATACCCATTTTGCCTTCCTTGAGAAAAAATTCTCACATTTTTCACTGTAAAACAATTTAAGACTAAAACATTAATTTTACCATGATTGAGAAAGATTATTTGGCCTTTCTTATGAGATTTCTCATGACTACACTCAGACACAATTGAGACTATAACAACCACTTGGCCTTCATCACTGTAATGTTTTTCTTTTCTTTACACAGTGCATCTTTTAAACAAATACTGTTTTGTGTGGCATCTGATCTGTGTACATAGTTTGTTCAGGTTTGTTTGTCCCAATAATTTGGGCAGTTACAGTAATAGTATGATGGTGTGCAAGCTGGTCTGGATTGCAGAGGACTTGTTAAGGCAGAGTATTTGGTAATAATACTGGGATGACTTTCTCCAGTTTTCAATATACTGTACATGTATGTTTTGAGTACCCACAACATGCTTTTGTAGAAATTAAAAAAAAAAAATCACATCTGGCAATAATTCTGTGATAATTTTCGCAAATTCTCCACAAAAAGGTACATGTATGTTGTGGATATTTGTCAGAAGCACAATATATGTTTTTATAGAGATGTAAAAAAAATATCCCAGCAATTATCATCAAATACTCCTGCATAGGAAGTCTTTTGGTCCATTTCACAATAAATGGAAATACATTTCTGCAGTGGGCCTCAAAATGAGGTAGACTTTGTATGATATTTAATTGTCATTATTTTCTAAGAATAAAACAGCTGGAATAAATAATAGATGAATTGCAGTTGAAGCAAAAATATTTGGTGCATAACTCTGAAAAAGGGAGCCCTAATGCTGTTAAGCAAACAGACAAGGCCGCTAGCAGCCTGGGCCCAGTTGTTCAAAGCATCATTAGCTTAACGAGCTTGTTAGAGGTCAAAATGTTAACTGTTCTAGTAAGTACAATAATGAATTCAGGTATTTTTGCTGAAAAAATGTCAGTAGCTTTTGCAAATGCAAAAGCTACTCACATTTTTTTCAGCGAAAATATTAAGCATATATGCCATATTTAATGATCAAATTTTAAGGATATGTTAACTACATGTAACTACATTGTTAGTTTTGAACAACTGGGCCCTGTACTTAAATACAATTTGATCAGGCCTTCTCTATTCATTGATGTATTTGACAGGATCTAATGAGTCAGTAAACAAACCGGCAAAGCCTTTAGCAGCCCGCACTTTAATACAATTTAATCAGGCCTTCTCTATTCATTGATGTATTTGACAGGATCTAATGAGTCAGTAAACAAACCGGCAAAGCCTTTAGCAGCCCGCACTTTAATACAATTTAATCAGGCCTTCTCTATTCATTGATATATTTGACAGGATCTAATGAGTCAGTAAACAAACCGGCAAAGCCTTTAGCAGCCCACACTTTAATACAATTTAATCAGGCCTTCTCTATTCATTGATATATTTGACAGGATCTAATGAGTCTGTAAACAAAGAGGCAAAGCCTCTAGCAGCCTGCAATTTAATACAATTTGATCAGGCATTCTCTATTCATTGATGTATTTGACAGGATCTAATGAGTCGGTATGCAAACATGCAAGGCCTCTAGCAGTCTGCAATTTGATAAAATTTGATCAGGGCTTCTTTATTCAGTGATGTATTTGATAGGATCCGACGAGTCAGTAAGCAGGCACTGAAGACCCTGATCAGACTGCACAAATGACCGAGAAATTCATATGATAATGGTTTTTTTCTCATATAGATAAATTTAATCATAGTGTTTATATCGAGGGTTGAGCGCAAGACTGTAGTAACTCAAACATATTTTTGAAACCCTTGTTTAGGGGCAACTTTGACCCCTTTGTAAACAATGCAAATTAAGGTGCCATTGCTCATACGAGCAATGGCACCTAAATTTCCATTGTTTACAGGAAGAAATGTTGTAATCTTCATAACGCCTTCATGGTGAAGAGATTAAGTATTGGGAAAAACAACCATCTGACTTGCTACACTCTTGCGATCAACCCTCGACATATGGAAACAAGCACATATCTCACCACAAAATGTATATTTTTATCAAGCCAAAATGAAAGTGTGCCAATATGCCATTCTCTTGAAGAGGAATGGATACACTTGGGAGGCAAATCTGTCAAAATATGTTTTGCCTCTCTCGGCACAGAGGTCTGCTCTAAAAAGATAGAAAATCTGACTAGTGTACAGGCAAGTGAACAAGAAAGTAAAAACATCTCTCCCTATCAAAAATGACAGAAAATCTACCAAGCGTTTCATTCACCCTAAAGCCACCTAATTTTGATGCCAGAGATATTAATCTACTGTAGGCTGAATATACACCCCCACACTATATATTGGAAGATTCTAATTTCAATTTTAGATATGTCAGGCTATATGATTTAGATATTCTGAGATAAAAAATGGTTGAACTATTTGCAAACAGTGGAGACCCTGATCAGAGGCCGCATTCTGTGGCGTCTGATCTGGGTCTGCACTGTTTGCCAATTACCCTTTTAGGGGTCTCCAGGCTACAATGGGTTATGTGTTTTACAGTAATAATACATTTAACTCAACAATGACACATTTAAACACACAATGAACAATACTGTACTTCCATACATATTCTGTTTACTTCACCATCACCAAAAAGATAACACATATTTGAGCCCCTCCAAGCGAAAATGTGCCTTCGGCCCGTGAGAGGACAACAAAGGCCCAGATCAGACTGAGCAGATGCGCAGTCTGATCAGGGCCTTCAATGTCCACTAACAGAATCAATGGATACAATAAAATGTATTACGGTAAATTTCCTAAAATTTCGAACACTTTATTCCATACTCTTTTGGCTTAATTATTGCTTTTTATGCAGCAGTTTCTTTAAATATTTAGTGGAATGGCAAACAGTGTAGACCCTGATCAGACTGCTCCTTCAGGAGCAGTCTGATCAGGGTCCACACTGTTTGCATATGTCATTTTATCAGACGCTTTAGTGTTCGAATTTTTAGGACATTTACCGTAATGGAGAACAAAGGCCCAGACGATACCTTGCTTATGCATAGGATAATCTGTATCTCTGTATTTTGTGCATGTTTGAAGGCACTTTTTCACTTGACACGGCCCATATATCAATAACAATGGGACGTTTTACCAGTTACACCAATTACAGTCGAACTTGTAATCTCGAACTCGCTTATTTCGAATTACCGCTTATCTTGAAGTGAAAATTAGGTCCCCGTTTTAACATGAAACTATGACAACAGGTAACAAAATAATGTGGAAAAGAGGAGAAATTGCTCCTAAGGAGCAATTTCTCCTCTTTTCCACATTATTTTATATGTATATTTCTAACTTCAGGAGTCAAATTACATATTCATTTGTTAAATGTGGTTGTTCAATTTATTGTTTTCCTCCCTCTCTCAACTCTGATATGTCGAAGTACGGATATCTCGAAGTGTTTCAGTGTGTCCCTTGGAATTCGAGATAACGAGAGTCGACTGTACATATACGATTAAAACTATATTTAATTTACCAAGACAGAATAAAAGAACTCTTACAGTTGATATTGATGATGGTAAGGCCATTTTATTTGTTTGTACAAATGTACATGTATAAATAAATATATTAACACAATTTGCATTGAATATTTTTGTCTTCTTTCTATCTGGGAACCATAGCTCCAGATACGGCAATTTTTTCCAACTAAAAAGTAGTTATATTTTCCTTATTTCTCCATAAAAAACATATGTTGTGGTACTCATTAGAAGTGCCTCGCTGAGGCACTTCTAATGAGTACCACAACATGTTTTTGAAAAGAAGTATATTATGTGGCTTCCCCTCTTATCTGGGGCTATGCTCAGAACTATCATCTCCCTTTCATCAGCTAGCTTATTACTAAGGTTCATTTCCAGGTATCTCTGTTCCTATTGCTTGCTTTAATTAAATTCTTATTATCTCCCTTTCATCAGCTAGCTTATTACTAATGTTCATTTCCAGGTATCTCTAATCCTTTTATTTCCAGGTATCTCCAATCCTTTTATTTATTATCTCCCCTTGTAGAATAAATGTAACAACTGTATTTACCCTAAATATTTGTACACCATACCATATTAGCATTAAAACTTGAACACATCCATTTACCACCCAAGTATTCTGGTAAGTAGCAGAAGAAGGGGAACTCACCCAGTGATACACAAAACATTTAGAATGTCATCTGCTTTGCTTGGTGCTTTAAGGATTAAATTTTTTTTTTTTTTTTTTTTTTTTTTTTTTCTGAGAATATAAGAATCCAACATGAGTGCCCATGCAGGATAGGGAAATCTCACCTGATGGGTAGGAATTTCAATCAGGGAGGAGGCTTGCCTTGTCCCTGGTTGAAATTCCTACCCCAAGGGTGAGACTTCCCTATCCTGCATGGACTGGCTCATGACGGATTCTTTTTCTCCCACCTTTAAGTGGATTATTCCTACGACCAGTGTGTTATGTGAAATAGAAGTTTCTCACATGGGTAAAAAGCCTATCTCATATAGGCAAAGGTGGGAGAAATAAGATATCCCATGGAGGAGACTCATGAAATGACATATACCATTTTCTTTGAAAACAAAAATGACAAACAATAATACCCTGCCATTATCATGTCACGGGCATGCAGATAAACTGTCAGAAATTAACAAAATTTGCCCATTAGCAAACCAAACCAGATCTCCACAATATCAATGCATATACCAAGCTTTGGTGAAAATCCATTGACATTTACTCAAGTTATCTTCCAGAAATCATCCGGAAACGAAAATATGGACAGACATACAACGACGGATGGACAGACACACAGACATCCAACGTGATATCATAATACCCAGCCACTATCATGTGGCGGGGTATAGAAAGGGAAAATATCATAAAACTGCTGACTTCTAGTTTTATGATAAGCCCATGACTCATTTACAAAATTATAGAACACTGACAAAATTGGCAGTAAGAAAGTTTTAACCTTTTCAGCCATATAGACCAAGACAGATACTTTTGCAAACAATGTAGATCCAGATGAGATGGCTCATAATGTGCCATAGGATCTAAACTGTTTGCCATTCTATTCTTGATTTACAACTGTCTCTCTTTTGGGAGTAATGGATGTGTCCAAATACAGAGATGGAAGAGTCTATTTCAGATACTCAGGGTTGAAAGGATTAAGGTACTGGTGTCTGCATTATCTTGTATACAAATAAAAAGTAACATATATGCATAACCAGGTAGGTGAATGTAAATCCAAATAAAAATATGTAATACACATATAAAATAGTTTTTAAAAGTTCATAAAACAATTATTTCCCTATTGCTTTTAAGAATCCTGAAACGAACAAAGAGAAAATTTTCAAAATATATGAACAAGTTCTACCAGTAACATTCAAAGACCAGAAAATGACAAATGAAGAGATATTTTAAATGATAGTTTTTTCTTTTATGCTTTTCAATGAAATACAGTGATTTCGCTGTGAAATCGAAACCAATATTTCACTGTTTCAAACAGTGAAAATACGATTTTTTTAAATATTCATTGTTTGGGAATACTTTTTTTCTTGGAAGTGAATTCCTCATGAATTCTGTGGATCATAAACATTGCCAAAGGGTTTAAGACATAGTGTACTTGTCTGAAATTATGTAAAGAGGTTACTGTCCAGAATAGAACCGTTGATGTTACTTATTGCTCTGACCTAACTCTTTTCCTGCATACCACATCAGGCAAACTATCACCTACTGTGGCATTTTCTTTGTGTTGATTTCTTGCGAAGTATTGCTTAAAAAATTATTTGGCCTCATTTTCTAGGTACAAAACAATGTATTTTACCCAATATTATACCCTTGAACAAGCTGAATAAGACCAAACTGACATGAAATATAGGATAGGAAAAAAAGTTAATTTCCCAACTGGAGTGTTGAAAAGTAAGTAGAAGTTTAATTATTGTGAATAAAAGCATAAAAGAAACAGAAAATTTGATTTTTTTCCATGTAGGATCAAATTTTATTTCACTCATGAACACCAAAGCTTATAGTTTCACTCGTGGCTGTAGAGACTCCTGAAAATAATATATCTGGTGTTCATTCGGTGCAATAAAATAAAATCTTATACTAAAAAATCAAATATCCTCTATTTATTATTTTTACGCCAAAACATAACTTGTGGGTAGTTATTGGAACTGCGTATATATGAGCTGTAACATGAGAAAGTGTACCTTCTTACATGTGCATCCAAAGATAACTCAAATCAGCCTGCACATCTGAGCTATCTATGCACAGTCCTTGTTGTCTGCATAAAGAATCTTGGCATCCTTGGTTATCAAAAATACATTCAGCAAAGATTCTGATCAGACTGTACAAATGCCCAGGCTGATCTGGGCCCAGCTGTTCACAATTAATGATGTTGTTAGTTAACATACTGTTAAAACTTTGATTATTAAATATGGAACATATGCTAATATTTTGCTGAAAAAATGTGGGTAGCTACTCACATTTTTTCAGCAAAAATACCTGTGCATCAGATATTGTACTTACTAGAACAGTTAACATTTTGACCACTAACAAGCTCGTTAAGCTAATGATGCTTTGAATAACTGGGCCCTGAATTTTTTGCTGGGAGCACTTGCCCAAAGGTACATTTTCTGACTCATATTGTCTATTCTAATTAGTGCCCATTAGAGATGTTTTTATGCAAAATAACAAGTTTTTTTTTTCTTTACATACAGATGCCTCTCATTACCTCAAACACTGATAACTCAAAACTTGCTTATGTCAAACTAATTATTTGTAAAGGATTATGCTGGTTTAGTTTTCAATAAGTTTCTTGAATTTGAACTTCTTTTATCTCCAACATAACTCTTATCTCCAACTTATGTTATCTCGAACAAAATTCTGGGCCACTGGCATCTGAGATAACAAGAATCAACTGTACTCATTTTATTGTTAGTCAGCCATTATTACAACTCAAACAGAACACAACATCAAAAATATTCATTAACCCATTGAAGACTGAATGAACTCTCCCCACACTATATATTGATAGATTCTACAATGGGGACTCTGATCAGATGCTGCATTCTGTGGCATCTGATCTGGGTCTGCACTTTTTGCCAATAACCCTTTTAGGGGTCTCCAGACTACAATGGGTAAAACATATCCCAAAGAAAATTTTCACTTACTGTGACAGCTTTGGTTCTCATCATCAGATTACATTTTCTTGATAAGAACCATAATTATCACAGTAAGTGAAAATTTTCCTTGTGATATGTTAATGAATATTTGGATTAATGTGATATTCTATCCTGATGAACCTATTTAGTGAAAATACAAGACCATTTGTCACAAGAAAACATAAAAAAAATTTGTTTCTCTCAGACCAGCAAATGTCAAAACCAGATTGCAAATAAGCATTGTCATATTTACCCTAAATACACATGCACATTACCCATTACTATACTTATCCTAAATTTGAACAAGGCCATTTGACTACCTAGTGATATGTGCAATGAATAGAGACAGAATGGCAAATTATATAGACCTAGATAAACCCTTGTCCTGCTGAACCCGGATATACTCTGTTTGGCAAACAGTGTAGATCCAGATCAGTTGGCTCCTGAAGAAGCCAACTGATCTGGATCTGCACTGTTTGCCATTAAGTATGTGAATTTTTAGCAACAACCTGGATCATGTAATCTGATTGGCTGAAAATTAGAAGTAGGCATGGCATCTTAATTTATTCCATGACAAGGGTTAACTTACTTCTTTGAGTCTACATTGTTTATTCAGGCCAACATATTTTTCAAAAAAAAAAAAAAAAAAAAAATGTTGATATATTTCTCATCATGCATGAAAAATATGATGTATGGATTCATGAGAAGCGCATCAGAGAGGCACTTCTCATGAGTACCCACAACATATGTTTTCATGCAAAAATAAGAAATCTTAGATATCCCTCTCACCTGGAGCTATGTATTTGTCTGAATACACAATCATCTCTATGAAACTCTTGCTGAGAGCCAACACAAAAACCCTGTTAGCTAAACAAGCATGTTGTATCCAAACAAAAATGTACCGTATACCTTATTTGACCTAATTACTGGACATACCCCTATAAGCACACAGTCAAGCCATTCAGTACTTTTTGTTTACTTCTTTATAAAGGCATATGTTGTGGGTACCCATATGAATTGCATTGACTTGTACATGTACCTACAACATATGTTTTTATAAAGAAAATCAGAAAAAAAAAAAACAAAAAAAAAAACATAAACATCGCATTAGCGTCATTAGATATCTCTTCCACTGATATTTTTTTTTTTAAATTGCTCCTGAAGGAGCAGTTTGATCAGGGTCTGCACAGTTTGTCATTCAGTAAGCAAATTTTAGGCACATCACTAGGTAGTTCGAGGACAATTTCAACTTTTAGAAAAGGTATACTGATTTAAGGCAATTGCAGTAAACTCAACCATGCATATTCTTGTCACTGATTAATTATGGCAAATTTCCAAACTAGCAATGAACAACCACAATCTTTTCAGATAATTAACGTTCACAATAAATTCTTATTAATGTTAATGTTTATCACTATCCATGCAAAAAAAAAAAAAAAAAAAAAAAAGCAGATATGGTTTGACATTTCATGTGCATTGTCTGAATAGTAGAAAATTCACATAAAATGTCAAGCCCTAATTTCTGTGTACGTATAATTAATATAAATATTCATAACTATTTTCTGCTGCATTTTTTATTCAGCATACAAAGCATGAATTATTCTGGACTATTTTTTAACCATTAATATAAACATGCATAAATATTACACTTTGCTTTTATTTTTACCAGTGTTTGTCATTGGAGAAATTTAGTAGATATATAGTCTCCTGTGGAGATTATTCTTCTGGGCCCAGTTGTTCAAAGCCAACGACATTGTTAGTTAACAATTCGTTAAAATTTACATCGAGTGATATGCCAATATGCTGAAATTTTTTGCTGAAAAAATGTGAGTAGCTTTTGCAAAAGCTACTCACATTTTTTCAGCAGAAAATATCAGAATATTGTATATTGAATCCGCTAAAACAGTTAACGAAATGACCTTTAACGAGCTCGTTAAGCTAACGATGCTTTGAACAACTGGGCCCTTGTTTATTGCTCCAGATAAGATACTTGTCAGCAAAGACAGTCTTTATATTTTTCTTATTCCTCCACTAAAACTGAGGAGCTTCCAATGAGTACCCACAACATATGGTTTTGTGGTAAAATAAGAAAAAATATTTATATGCATATCCCCCTTATCTGGCCATGGAGCTATGTGATATTTTGCAATACTGGAGACATAAAAAGAATAAATGATAAAAACGTCTATAATTCTATCCCTGTATAATAATACTAGGATGGTCCCTGGTCTAACCCAAATATACACCTGGAAAAATGTTAAGCATCCCTGAAAAAAAAAATTGATCTGTAGTAAGTTAGATGTATATCCATATCAAATATTAATATACATTTACTGGTATTAACAATGAATGCTGACCCATAAGAAAATTATGACCAGTCATCTGTGATGCTGTTGACAGTACATACACATTTGGCGTGAACTGCCTCCTCAAGCAGTCAAATGCTTGGCTGGAGGGATGAGGTATAAGGTGGAAGCTGTCATCCTGGCATGTGACAAGTCGCCCTGTAGCCTGACCCCTGGACAACTATACCCATACTGAAAGAACGGAATTGCTTAAGTAATCTAGAGACAATAAATGACATTTTTACAGAGAAATATCCACCATGCTGAGCTCAAAATAAACTGTATGCCAATACTTGTAAGAGCATTCAAATTTTGTATTTTTAAGTGGCTCTATTGCATAATACTGCCATAAACATGTAAGATTTCCATCTTGGGAGGGGTGGGGGGTTATTCAACGTTTTTTCCAGGTGTATATATTAGCCAAGTTATGAAGAAATGTGTCTTTGGGGCTTAGGACCTTTACTGCCAACATATCGCAGTTGAGCGCAAGGCTGTAGTAAGTCAGATGGTTGTTTTTCCCCAAACTTAATCTCCTCACCATGAAGGTGTTATGAAGATTACAATATTTCTTTCGGTAAACAATGAAAATTTAGGTGCCATTGCTCGTATGAGCAATGGCACCTAAATTTGCATTGTTTACAAGGGGTCAAAGTTGCCCCTAAACAAGGGTTTCAAAAATATGTTTGTTACTACAGTCTTGCGCTCAACCCTCGATATAGAACTTTGGAATACTACACACAATATCCCTCTTATCTAAAGCTATGCTAGATGTGTAGAAGTTATGCTAGATGTGTAGACTGATCTGTCTTTGCTGTACACAGGAACCTCTTTATAAGACTGTTCATTTTAAGATAGTTTCAAATATAAGAGGGTAACAAGAGCTCTGCCAAGTGGGGCATTATACGCCCGTGGCAAGTAAAAAGATGTAGCACAAAAACTGGCTACTGTATAATTCAGTGCTCCGGATATAAACTGTAAGTGGAATTACAAAAAAAAAAAAAAAAAAAAAAATAAAAAAATTTCATTTGGGCATATCTCTGCTGATATTTGGTGAACTGTAACCTAAGCGACCAAGCCGGCCCAGGAATTAAGGAAGAAGTGACTTCTCCTTCCTGGGAAAATAGGGAGAAGTTTGCTGCTTTTAGGGAGAAGTGCTTTCTGACGGAGGACACACCACAGAAGCATGACTATATTATAAGCTCATATGAGCCTTTGGCTGATTTGTTTTTCCTATACTTCAATATCGGACCAAACAATAACAAATGCTGCAAGAAATTTTTTTGTAAACCTTTAACTTGTTTAATACTGATTTTATTTTTTTGTTCTTCAAGGGAGCCAAATCAGAAGAGTATTAAAAAAAATAAAAAAAAAAAAATCCAAAAAGAATTATGTATTCATAAAGATTTAATAATGGCAACCTTTCCTTGCAAATCCAATAAAAGAAGAAGAAAAAAAAAAAAAAAAAAAATCAATATCTTGCCCATATGACCAAAACTTTAGTTATTTGCAAAAAATATACCTATTATAAAATAAAATTTGCACACTATTACCTCTAAACAATATGCTGCGAAAAGTTTACAAAAACTTTCAAAGGGGCATAAATCTGCAAATATTTGGTGCACTGTAACCTTGAAACAATATGTGCTGCTCCACATCATCGTGTAACTATTTATGAAGTTTCAGCTTGATCGGATGTAAACAATAGAAGGATTTAGCCGGAAACAAAAAATTAATAGAAATTAATGGAAAATTTCAATGGGGTTTAACTCTGCTAATATTTGGTGGACTGTAACCTTGAAATAATATGCACTACTCCACATCATGGTCTAACTACAAATAAAATTTCAGCTTGATAGGATGTAAACTGTAGGAGAATTTAGCCGGAAACGAAAAGTTTACTGAAATTTTCAAAGGGGTATAACTCAGCTAATATTTGGTGGACTGTAACCGCGAAACAATATGCACTGCATCACATCATGATCTAACTGTACATGAAGTTTCAGTTTGATTGGATGTAAACTGTAGGAGGATTTAGCCAGAGACAAAAAAATTAATAGAAATCTTCAAAGGGGTATAACTCTGCTAATATTTGGTGGACTGTAACCTTGAAATAATATGCACTGCTCCACATCATGGTCTAACTACAAATCAAGTTTCAGCTTGATCGGATGTAAACTGTAGGAGTTAGCCGGAAACGAAGTCAACTGAAAATTTCAAAGGGGCATAACTCTGCTAATATTTGGTGGACTGTAACCTCGAAACAACATGCACTGCTCCACATCATGATCTAAATATATATGAAGTTTCAGCTTGATTGGATGTAAAATGTACGAGGAGTTAACCGGAAATGAAAAGTTTACAGAAATTTTCTAAGGGACATAACTCTGCAAACATTTGGTGGACTGTAACCCCGAAACAATATGCGCTGCGCCACATCATAGTCTAACTATATACCAAGTTTCAGCTTGATCGGATGTAAACTGTAGGAGGAGTTAGCCGGAAACGAAAAAGTTTACGGACGGACGCCATACCCCGTAACATAATATGTCCCGTTTTTCAAACGGGCGTATAAAAAGGTGGACCCCAAAAACAACCATTCATGGTCACTTTTCTATATAATCTATATATTTTTGATTATGTAGAAAAATGATCATTTATGGTCATTTTCCTATATAATCTATCCATTTTTTGTTTGGCTATAACACTTTTGTATACAAACAAAAATGTATAAATTATACAGAAAAATGACCATAAATGGTTGTTTTTCAATATAATCTATACATTTTTGTTTGGATGCAACATGTTTTTGCTTTGGATCCCAGCAATAGGGATATAAAGAGGTTATGGTATACTTGCATCATTATTACTTTTGTTGTAACTGACTTATCAGATAAAAAAACTTAAACACTGTCATAGCTACGGATAAGGAGATAAATATAGGTGACGATTTAGAATAACATTTGCTATTTTTGCACCAAACATATTTTGTGGGGCACTCACTGATGCCATCTCATCAAGGTGATTCCAATGAGTACCACAGGATCTAATTTTGGTGCAAAAATAATAAGAATTCTCGTCTGAAGATCTATGGAAGGACAGACTAAAGTAGACACTTAAGTAACAGTCCAGGGCTCCAGATAAAAACACCTAGGCCCAGTTGTTCAAAACTAACGATGTCGTTAGTTAACGATTCGTTAAAATTTACATGGAGTGATAGGCAAATATGCTGAAATTATTTGCTGAAAAATTGTGAGTAGCGGTGCAAAAGCTACTCACATTTTTTCAGCAAAAAATATCAGAATATTGTATATTGAATCTGCTAAAACAGTTAACGAAATGACCCTTAACAAGCTCCTTAAGCTAACGACGCTTTGAACAACTGGCCCTGGTATATTTAAAAATATTTTCTTGCATACCGGATAAGGATTTCTATAAATTACAATGGTGCAAGCAGATTCTATCTCACACACCCTTATCCATCCCCTGGGAAAGATAAACATCAAGAATTGTCATGTATTTGATATACACTGCTTGTATAGGATGTTACGGTACACCATTGTTAAGGTTGATGTTAATGAACGTAATGGCGTCACTAAATGTCACTGTATTGTCATAACAATATAGTGGACATCTGTAATCGAAGTGATTGCATTATAAAAACATACTTTCAGAAATGAAAGGTACGCAAGAAAAAGAATCTATCATGGGTGTGAGGGACAGATAGAAAAATCTGTCTCTCGGGATCAAAGTCTGACATCACTCGGCAAGTCTTGTGTTGTCAGACAGTAACCCTCGGGACAGAATTTTGTATCAACTCCTCACACCCATGATAGATTCTAATAGTATTTAGTAAATATTTGGACACTTAGCCCTTTACCTACAGTGCATGTACTTCTACTAAAAATTTGAACACATTCTTTTGACTGTCATTACTCTACTTCTACAAAAAATAAAAATAAAAAAAATGAACCCAACCATTTGACTATCTGGTAATGCATCTAAAACATGCTTACTGAATTGTAAACTGTGCAGACTATGACCAGATCACTTCTTTCTGAGCAGTCTGATCTAGGTCTACACTCTTCATTCAAGCAATTTTGTCTGGATATTTACAATAAATGTGATGTGTTTGTTTTTTTTATTTTCCTTTTGTCAATGAAAAACATGAAGTAGAATTTCAATAAGATATTCCTTCTTATTTATGAATCTGGTTATGCTTGGTAGATTTTCGGCCAAGGCAGACAAATTTTGGGAATGCGTTTGTGTTCCTGTACACCAGGCCAAGCCCCTTCTGAAAAGGGACTACTCTAAAAGGAAAGAATTCTTTCCTTTAAGCATAGACTCCTTTTCAGAAGGGAGGCAAAACAATTTTGACAGTTGTTTCCCTTGAAAGTGTATCTATTCGCCTAAAGATCTAGGCACTCATTTTCATATTGGGTTCAACCCCCGCCGAGGTCGGCAACATTCTTTCGTGGAGATTGATCATGAAATATTTTCTACGGTCATTCTCTCCCTTCCGCTGATTCAAGAAGGGCAGTTATCAGTTTCTGGCGAAAGAATGTGCACAGTACTGGTTAACCGCTTAAAGGACTAAGCCTGCCCAGTAAATGTGTGATTAGGTAAACTGATCGCGCTCGACATGACCCCATTGGGTTGACTGGGCCGTAAAACCTCAACACAAACAAAACTCATTTTCATGGACAATTAAGCCGCAACATGAGCTGTACCTTTTGACGTGCTTCCAGCAAAGATTCAAATTAGCCTGCACATCACAGACTGATCAGAGTCTACAAAAACAGTCTGCTTGTAGAAGCATTGAACCCTTGGCTAAAGAAAAAATCTAATCACACTATGCAGAAGTGCAGGCTGATCAGTCTTCGCTGGCCACGTATCCGATGGTACTCTTACACTGTTGCTCAAACAAGATAAAAAATAACATTCTGTCTGAAACCCTGAACTGCTGTTTCAATGATTTCTAATTCTAAACTATTCTGTGTTTCAATAAATTCTAATCAGCTTTTCTTCGGCCATTTTTTAAATTTCCGTTACATGAACTGTCCTGCAGATTTCCTCCCAACAGAGTCTTGCCATCGAAGTCATAAAGACCAGTGATATGGTATCCTATATTGGCATATGCTATCATGTATTCAAATACAGAAAACCAGCTGAATGCTGAAAAAAAAAAGAGACATAACAAAATATTTACATGCTTAGTGCTGTCTCCTTAACCCATTGAAGACTGAATGAACTCTTCCACACTATATATTGGTAGATTCTGATTTCGAGTTCAGGTATGTCAAGCTATGTGATTGAGATATTCCAAGAGAAAAATGGCCAAACTTTTTGCAAACAGCAGAGACCCTGATCAGATGCCTTGTTCTACAGCATCTGATCTGGGTCTGCACTGTTTGCCAATAACCCTTTTAATGGTCCCCAGACTACAATGGGTTAACATTTCATTTTCTGATGAAAAACAACATCAAACCTTCTCATCAAGGTGGGCATATGGCAGAAACATTTAGGGTATTTTTTTTTGTGAATGTCAACAAATAACATTCTTTGTTTACTGAAATTATCATGCTGTTCCTTCTTTTAGCTGTTCCAAATCTGACATTAAGCAAACATTAACTAAGGGTATTCGGAAAAATATCTCCTATTAGATTGAATACTACCAAAACAAATAAAATCAGTGCTTGCACTAATTGTCAAAATCAGGAAGTCCCAGGACATCCTAGCGCCAATATCTGGAAGTCCTGGTGATCAAATTTGTTCACTCACTTTCAGAAATCAACCTCAATATTCTTAAACTCTCATTTATGAAGTAAAACCACCATTCTTAAGCTAAATAACACATAAATTCATTCTAAATTTTTGTTATAAATGACTAAATTTCTTTAAAAGTTGGGAGGCCCAGACTTCCTGGCATTGATTTTTGGAAGTCCCAGGGCAATTTTTGGGAGTCTCTGACTCCCAGTCTTCCCTTAATGCAAGCACTGTAAAATACAATGTGAATATAAGTAAATATCAGAATTTAAATCAGATTTCACAGAAATTGAAATAGACTAGTTTTTTCATCCTCTAGTGCAAGCCTAAAATCAGAATTTTCAATTTTTAAATAAATAGAATTTTACCTAATACAAGTGCATTGCTAAATATGTACATGTATGAATTGGTTGGTTTGGAGCCAAGACAACACTATTAAAGTCATGTCAAGCTGGTAAATTTACCTAACCTCACGTTCCTGGGCAGGTTCAGTCCTCTAAGCGATTAACCAGTACTCATGCACATTTTTTCACCAGAAAATGACAACTGACCTTTTTGAAGGGAGAGAACAACTGTAGAAAATATTTCCTGATCAAACTCCATGAACGAAAGTTGCAGGGCCCAGTGGATCAAACCCACAACCTCCTGATCACCAGCCAGACATGCAGCCGACTAAGCCACCTAGGACGGGTGTACATTTTGTATGTGTACGCAATCCTGGAAACCATGTATTTGATGAGGCCAAATAAAATTATATGTGTGTTTCAGTTTACATGGAATTTTAAAGCAGGGACAGTAGGCTGGAAAATATTTTTATTTTGTTGAAAGTTTTTATATGGTGTCAACAGGAAAACAATATTGCTGAACAGGGAAGTCCTCAAAGAAAACCTTAAAAACTTTAGGGTCAGAGGTGAAAAATTACGCATGGTTGGGTAACCTGAAATACACACTTTTTTTTATTTTAGGCCTGATTAAAATTTGTGCTGCTTCAAATACCACAAAGATGAAATACATGTATGTTCTGAGAAATGGAGCAGATTTCCATTTTTTTTGTTTGTTTTTTTTATTATTATTATTATTATTTTTTTTTTTTTTTATTATTTTGTCATGGCTAAATATAACCATTGCTACATTTTGCAGTGTTAGTACACACAAGTAACACATGCTACATAAGTCATATCATGTATGTGTTTAAGAAGAAATACTTTGTACAAAACAATGCACCTTGATAATTCTATTTAACCTTTAGCACTCTCTGGACTAATTCAGCAGACAACGTTGATGATATTTTTCTTATTTTTCCCAGAAAACAGGACTTGACATTTCATCCAAATTGTCTCCACTGGAGAATTTGCATGAAATATCAAAACCTGTTTCCTGGGTAAAATATTTCAATATGGTGTCTGCGGAAAATTTTACCCAGAGTGCTAAGGGTTAATCAGGGCAACTAGTGAGATGGATAAAATGGCACTCACAACTTAGGGGCCACCCTAGTTTTGTATTTTCTGCAAAACCTGACATGTAAATCCAGATAAGGCAGTTGTTTTTTTTCAACCAGTATTCATATTTTCCTTATTTCTCCAAAGAAACATTTATACATATATTGTAGGTACCGGGGTTTTCTTTGTCCCTCAAGAATGTGAGACTTGGCGCCTTTTTGACTCTGATGTCCCCTAAACCTTCATTTTAGAGAGACATTGATGTCCCTTAAAATTTGCAAAATTTTCTGTATAATTCAAACAATTAACCCCTAAAATTATCCTATATGTCCCCTAAAATATGGGTCAATAGAGACATATGTATTATGTCCTCTTGAAAAATATTCTGAGGGAAAACACTGGGGTACTCAATAAAAGTGTCCCACTGTGGTGCTTCTAATGAGTACCCACAACCAGTATATGTTTTTGTGGTATAATTAGAAAAACATTTTTCTGGACACTCAAAAGTTCTTATTTAGAGATATAACTGTTAGAAGAAATCTTACCTCCTGGTTTGCAATAAAATCTATGTTCAACAAAGAAGTACAGTAGTCCTACTGTGGATAAACTAATCCAAGCAAGCATCACCTTCTTCCAAAAATATGATTTTCTTTCCTAAAATTTATCAGAAAGAAAAAAAAAAAAAAAAAACAATGACAGCAACTGGTGAAAATGATCATGCCCTATATAATGGGCTTGCCATATAAAATTTGCATTACTGCATTTATCTTTAACATTTGGACAGACATACCGGTGTAAGTGGTAACGAACATCATACGTAACACAGTTTTTGTTATTTTTCACCAAAACGTACATGTAGCTGATAAAGTCATTCCAAAGAACACAAACAGGCAACATTTAGTGCAAAAATAAAGACTTATAACAAATAAGAAAAGTTTTATTCAACCAAACAAAAAAAAAAAAAAAAAAAAAAAAAAAAAAAAAAAAAATAGAGGCCCTTAGATTGTGCCATGGTGGCCATCTTGGCAATCAGGGCCCGGTTGTTCAAAGCGTCATTAGCTTAATGAGCTCGTTAAGGGTCATTTTGTTAACTGTTTTAGCAGATTCAATGTACAATATTCTGATATTTTTTGCTGAAAAAATGTGAGAGCTTTTGCACTGCAAAAGCTACTCACATTTTTTCAGCAAAAAATCTCAGCATATTTGCATATCACTTGATGTAAATTTTAACGAATCGTTAACTAACGACATCGTTAGCTTTGAACAACTGGGCCCAGATCAGATTGTCTTTAGCAATTCAGAATCTGATGTTGTTTGAAGAGTTTCAAGATAGCTACCATGGCCATCATCTTGGATACTCGAACTGAGTGATTCAGCAATTCTGAATCTCCAATTCACCCGGATGCCTCCCATCAAGTTTAGGCTCAACCTAACATTTGAAGAATTTCAAGATGGCTGCATAGCGGCCATCTTGGATATTGGAATGGAATGATTTTAGTAATTTTGAATCTCTGTGTCACTGTGATGCCTCCCATCGTTTCAGCTCAATCGGACTTAGGAGGAGATGTCGTTTGAAGAATTTCAAGATGGCTGCCCTGGCGGAACGATTTTAGCATTTTTGAATGTCTGTGTCACTGTGATGCCTCCCATCAAGTTTCAGCTCAATCAGACTTAGAGTTTAAGAGAAGATGTTGTTTGAAGAATTTCCAGATGGCCACCCTAGGGGCCATCTTGGATATCAGAACGAAACGATTTTAGCTATTTTTAATCTCTGTGTCACTGTGAAGCCTCCAATCAAGTTTCAACTCAATCGTACTTAGCGTTTGGGAGGAGATGTCGTTTGAAGAATTTCAAGATGGCTGCCCTGGTGGCCATCTTGGATATCGGAACGGAACGATTTTAGCAATTTTGAATCTCTGTGTCACTGTGATGCCTCCCATCAAGTTTCAGCTCAATCAGACTTAGGCTTTAGGAGGAGATGCCGTTTGTTTGTTTGTGTTGAGGTTTTACGGCCCAGTCAACCCAATGGGGTCATGTCGAGCGTGGTCAGATTACCTAGCCACACGTTTACTGGGCAGGCTTAGTCCTCTAAGCGGTTAACCAGTATTGTGCACATTCTTTCGCCAGAAACTGACAACTGCCCTTCTTGAGATGCCATTTGAAGAACTGCAAGATGGCCGCCCTGGCAGCCATCTTGAATATCAGAACGGAACCATTTTAGCAATTATGAATCTCTGTGTCACTGTGATGCTTCCCATCAAGTTTCAGCTCAAGCAGACTTAGGTTTAGGAGGAGCTGTCGTTTGAAGAATTTCAAGATGGCCACCCTGGCAGCCATCTTGGATATCAGAACGGAATGATTTTAGCAATTTTGAATTTCTGTGTCACTGTGATGCCTCCCATCAAGTTTCAGCTCAATCGGATTTAGGGTTTGGGAGGAGATGTTGTTTGAAGAATTTCAAGATGGCCACCATGGCAGCCATCCTGGATGGCAGCCATCTTGGATATCGGAACGGAACGATTTTAGCAATTCTGAATCTCCATGTTGCCACAATGCCTCCTACTAAGTTTCAGCTCAATCCAACTTACCTATGGTTCTGGAGGAGATGTCGAAAATCTGAAAATCTGAAAAGCTGACAGACAGCCGGACAATGGACAACAGGCCATTGCATAAGCTGACCTGGAAGCTCCAGGTGAGCTAAAAAGAAGAAGATAACCCCTCTCACCAACATGCAAATGTGTCCTTTGATAAACTTGAAAATGAGGTCACGATTACAAAAATCTAATCTGCTCTAAAACTTGTTCTAAAGATTTATCCCTGCAATTTTGATAAAAATAGCAGCCAGATCAAGAGATATCAGGCACACAAGAGATCATGATGAATACTGCTCAAGAGCAGAAAATATGACACTGTCATGTGCTGACCTTCACATTGAGATTGTGATCATCATAATCATATCAGCTCTAAAATTTAACAGTTTATTCAGCATGGCAAGGGTTAACTAGAGCTGGGCCCAGTTGTTCAAAGCTAACGACATTGTTAGTTAATGATTCGTTAAAATTTAGATCGAGTGATACGCAAATATGCCGAAATTTTTTGCTGAAAAAATGTGAGTAGCTTTTGCAGTGCAAAAGCTACTCACATTTTTTCAGCAAAAAGTATCAGAATATTGTATATTGAATCCGCTAAAACAGTTAACGAAATGACCCTTAACTAGCTCGTTAAGCTAATGACGCTTTGAACAACTGGGCCCTGGTGTTTGTAAAACACTACGCCCCAAACACTGCCTGACTTAAACACTCATTGACTCCAACACTGCTCGCCCATGACGGTAATAAAAGTACAAATATACAAGATTTCAGTTATTTTATTAAAAGGGAAATAACTCTAAAACGGGAGCATACATGGTTCTAAACTTATGCTATGCACATGAAAGCAACAAATGGCCAAAAATTGCAAAGGGCCATAACTCCAACAAACTTTCATAAAATTCGTTGAAATTTAATCAGGTGATCTCATCCTCAGTCCCAATACCAAATATCAAGACTCTAGCTCAAATACTTTTTGAGATATCTTGCTAACGAGATTTCAATGTTATTTTATTAAAAGGGCAATAACTCTAAAATGGGAGATAATTCAGATAAGAAAAAAATACAGGTCACCTTTTTTATGAGGAATCCATATATGAAATTTCAGAACATTAGCATACATGGTTCTAAACTTACGCTATGCACATGAAAGCAACAAGATCTAAAAGTCAGAAATTGCAAAGGGCCATAACTCCAACAAAATTTCATTACACTGGCTGAAAATTTAAATAGGAAATCTCCTCCTCAGTCCGAAGCAGTACACCAAATATCAAGGCTCTATCCCAAATAAATTTTGAGAGACCTTGCTAATGAGATTTCAATGTAATTTTATTAAAAGGGCAATAACTCTAAAATGGGAGAAATTTTGGACAAGAAAAAAATACAGGTTACATATTTTATCATGAGGAATCCATATATGAAATTTCAAACATTAGCATACATGGTTCTAAACTTACGCTATGCATATGAAAGCAACAAAGGGACAAAAATTGCAAAGGGCCATAACTCCAACAAAATACATGTATAAAATTTGTTGAAAATTTAATCAGGTGATCTCCTCCTTATGCTCAACTATCAGCGCTTACAATTTCCACTCCATTTCAATTATGCGCTGATTTTCACCCCATTCATTACGATATTTGAACTCTGTAAATAACCTTTATATTTCAGTATTTCACCAATAGTCGCTTTGTATTGCTCTCAGCCGAACGTTCCGTAACACGACTAGGTATTGGTTAAATTTAACCGGGAGCTTTTTTTTGTGTGTGTGTGTGTCTTGAAATCTGATATTTACAATCTGTCTGCAGTTTGTTCTGTGAAATAAAACAATAACTAGCCTATTCAGATTCTGAAGAAGTCAACTGATCTTGATCTACACTGTTTGCAAAGTCAGGGCATATCTGGGTTCAGCAGGACTAGGGTTAATGTAAGAACATTATATCAACAAGGTATCAGAGAAACAGATAAAGCAACTTTTTTGTGTGTGATAATTTAGGGATAATTCTATCTGTTTCACCTTAAGACTATCTATTTTGCCATTCATTAGAATTGCCTCATTTCTAATGAATACCTACAACATGTGTTTTTATAGAGAACGTATGAAAATTATCCCTAAATTATCACCAAATACCTACCTGATCTGTTGCTCTATGTAACATAAATAAACTGATAGCAGTTGCAGTGTGTTTGTATCACATGGCTGCTAAGTGGTTTGCTTGTAACAGGTGCTCTGCTTGGCTCATTAGCTGAAGGGGACTTCTCTGATTATAAATAGCTGCGGGGTAAGCAATTATCAATTAAATGGTGGAAGATAAAACAGAGGTTTGTCTACGAAAAAAATGAGTTAGCAAATCTCTGTGCAAGAGAGTACCTCCTCCTCAGCCCCAATCAGGATATCAAATATCAAGTCTCTAGCTCAAATACTTTTTGAGATATCTTGCTAACAAGATTTCAGTGTTATTTTATTAAAAGGGCAATTACTCTAAAACGGGAGATAATTAGGATAAGTAAAAAAAGTCACCTTTTTTTTCATGAGGAATCCAGATATGGATTTTCAAAACATTAGCATACATGGTTCTAAACTTATGCTATGCACATGAAAGCAACAAGACCAACTAGCCAGAAATTGCAAAGGACCATAACTCCAATAAAATTTCATTAAACTGGCTGAAGAATTAATCAGGTGATCTCCTCCTCAGTCCCAGTAAGTATACCAAATATCAAGACTCTAACTCAAATACCTTTTGAGATATCTTGCTAACGAGATTTCAGTGTTATTTTATTACAAGGGAAATAACTCTAAAGTGGGAGATAATTGCAATAAGAAGAAAAAAAAAAAAAAAAAAAAAAATACGGGTCACCTATTGTTTCATGAGGAATCCATATATGAAATTTCAAAACATTAGCGTACATAGTTCTAAACTTATGCTATGCACACGAAAGCAACAAATGGCCAAAAATTGCAAAGGGCCATAACTCAAAAAAATTTCAGATCTCCTCCTCAGCCCCAATCAGTATACCAAATATCATACCAAATATCAAGACTCTAGCTCAAATACTTTTTGAGATATCTTGCTAACGAGATTTCAATGTTATTTTATTAAAAGTGCAATAACTCTAAAATGGGACATAATTCAGATAAGAAAAAAATACGGGTCACCTATTTTTTCACGTGGAATCCATATATGAATTTTCAAAACATTAGCATACATGGCTCTAAACTTATGCTATGCACATGAAAGCAACAAGATCAAATAGCCAGAAATTGCAAAGGGCCATAACTCCAACAAAATTTCATTAAACTGGCTGAAAATGTAATCAGGTGATCTCCTCCTATCCCAATCAGTATACCAAAATCAGTATACTCTAAAATGGTAGATGATTCAGATAAGAAAAAAAAAATGAGTCACCTATTTTTTCATGAGGAATCCATACACATTAGCATACATGGTTCTAAACCATGCACTAAACAATGCACATGAAAGCAACAAATGGCCAAAAATTGCAAAGGGCCATAACTCCAACAAAATTTCATAAACTTTGTTGAAAATCTAATCAGGTGATCTCCTCCTCAACCCCAATCAGTATACCAAATATCAAGACTCTAGCTCAAATATTTTTTGAGATATCTTGCTAAAGAGATTTCAATGTTATTTTATTTGAAGGGCAATAACTCTAAAATGGGAGATAATTCGGATAAAAAAAAAATATGGGCCTCCTATTTTTTCATGAGGAATCCATACATGAAATTTCAAAACATTAGCTATCTGGTTCTAAAGTTATGCTATGCACCAGAAAGCTTGATGAATGAATGAACGAAGGAATGCACGAACGAACAAACAGACAGACAAGCCAGAAGCAATATGCCCCCAACTTTTTTCAAAATTACTGGGTGAATGGCAAACAGTGTAGGGCTTGATCAGACACCACATTCTGCAGCATCTGATCTGGTTCTACACTGTTTGTTCTAGTCTGTATCTAAATACTTTGGATTGATATGGTACTCATACGTATTTACAGCATGTATTTGGACAGACAGGCCTGAGCAAACAGTGTAGACCTAGATGAGATGCCGCAGAATGTGGCATCTCATTAGGGTTTACACTGTTTGCCACATCCAGCAATTTTTATACACAACATCGGGTAGTAAATTATACTTGTTCAAATTTTAGAATAAATATGGTGAGGAGCAGAGGTGTCCAAATGCTTTGAGTAAATATGGTAATACTGGTATGGAAAAAAAAAAGTGATCCTTGATACTTACCAATTCATTCATTCCTTTATGTCTGGACCATTTAAATGTTATTAACCCAAACACCATGTGAGATATAGAACTCACCATGAACACAATGAATATTTTTTCATGTACAGCTGAAAAAGAAAGCAATTAACTGAACAGACATGATCAGCAAATTGTAGGCTTCCCGGTGGCTCTTTATGAATATACATGAATATTTATGAATATACAGACAAAAAAATAAGATTTTTTTTTTTAATAAAGTAGGAAAATATTTGGGAACTGAATGACACAGACAATGAGATAGCATGCATAATTTGTTTGCACTTTGCTTTTCGGTTTAAAAATATTACGATGATGCATATTTACATGCCATATCTCACACTGTGAGATAAAATCTCACAGAATTTGGCCCATCTCGAAGGCAATCCCCATAAAAAAGTTCAAATCTCACAGAATTTTCAGACCAGTTTACAACAGATTTTATAAAGAAATAAACATAAATCAACATTGTTCTGGCTTTCACAAGCTTCTAAAGACATGAAAAAAGGACTTTAGACTATACTGGGGGAGCTCCAAAATGATGTTTAAGAAAATCTCACAGAATTTTGTCAAATCTCCCTTAAAATTTTGCCTTATCTCACAGATTTTAGTCCACAGCTTATGGCATGTATGGTGATGGTTCTGTATGTTACATCTCTTTCAACATATAAGACATTAAGGCTGGCTAATCAGAGCTAAAAAGATAATCGATTCTCAGTCCTTCCATTGCGATCGATAAATAATCACTGAAGAGTTAGTCATAATTTTACCTGTCTGTCAGAGCATGACTCTTACCATATATTGTACTTTACTGTACATGTATGTACTTGATTTGACAGGCCTGAGCAAACAGTGTAGACCCAGATGAGATGCTGCAAATGCGGCGTCTCATCAGGGTCTACACTGTTTGCCACTCATCCAGCTGTGTTTAGACACAACATTGGGTAGTAAGTTGTACTCGTTCAAATTTTAGATTAAGTATGGTAAGGAGTTGAGGTGTCTGAATACTAAGGGTAAAGTAAGAGACACAGAAATTAAATGACCGATTATTAGCAAATTTGTAACGATAATCATTTTTGTGGAATTTATCGATCAATTAATTGATTATCCAATTATTTGTGCCAGCCTTATAAGAAGTATCAAGATAATGGAAGGGTGATAATGAAAGGTTATGTGCAATGAAGTGCCATTACAGTCATCAGCTGAATTCCGCCTCTAACGGAATTCAAACCCTGGACCTCATGATTCAAAGTTGGCCACCTGGACACTTTGTAAATATTGCAAACCAAGCATATCTGTAATTACCACAGAATGCACTAATTCAGAATTGTATCAAATTAAACTTTCTACAATCTGCATAAGATATGTCACAAAAGGCAAAATTGACTGATGATAGATTATAACTGATCATCGGGATGACACTTGTTAGTGGTCGCATAGGTTTATCTGGGCCAACAGTGTTCACATATATCACCAGGGTAATTAAAAGTAATAATTACTTTAATTACTCTCATTAAAATTTAATTAATATCATTATATTTTGAAGTTTTTAAAATTATTAAAATTCATATTTAGTAATATACATGAAAGTACCTCATGTTCTTTAAAATCATTTTCAGAATTATAAGTTTATATCATAAATGATATTTTGAATCAAGGTATTCTGATAAGGTGGTCAATATTAATTAGGGACTCAGCAGCTGTGTCTTTCTCTGTGTAGAAGAGTCTAACATGTGGTCAAGGAGTGATAGCCTCAGTCTGGTCTTATCATTAACTAAGGTCTGACCATATTAGATAGTCAGGTAAGGCATATCAGTTACATCTATCTATATATCCAATGAAAAGAGAGATAAGAAAAGGTTTGTCTGGTTTGAGAATGAGGCTGTGTCTGGGATGCTGGGAGTTGTGTTAGGCAGAGTCTTGTGTTAGCTATAGAGAGAGAAGGAGCAGATAGATATATTTTTTAATTTAAATTGAAGTAAAACATAATAAATGAACAAAATGTAGTTTCAGTTATAATAAAGTTATTTCATCAGTAGGGACTGCCAGGTGGGAAGAAGTATTATGATTACTTAGAAGAAATTAAGAATATAATTAAATAAACAGCAAAAATGGAAAATGATGACTTAGTAGTTAATTCCCCATTAAAATAATTAAAATTTAATTGGCCCAAGGTTACGGGTCAAAAATGGTGGAGAATCCGGGTATTTTCATGTATATTACTAAATATAAATTTTAATAATTTTAAAAACTTCAAAATATAACGATATTAATTAAATTTTAATGAGAGTAATTAAAGTAATTATTACTTTTAATTACCCCGGTGATACATATATGATAAGATTCGTGGATACATACTAAGCATTCCGATTCAGGGGCCCAGACTCCCAAAACTGAATACATTGTATTTAACATTATGGTAAATGACCTAATTTTTCGAACACCAAAGTGTCGGACAAACTGACATATGCAAAAGTGCAGATCCACACCAGACTGCTCCTGAAGTCTGATCAGGGTCCACACTGCTTGCCATTCCACTATGTATTTTAAGCAACAGGTGCATAAAAAGCTATATTTACATAAATTGTTTGAAATTTTAAGACATTTATCATAGGTATATGGACATTTTCTCTAAAAATTTAGGGGCCCAGCCAAAATTTAGGGACTATGGGCGACTGGGACCCTGTTAGCCTTTATCCCTGTCTGAGATTCCTTTCTCTTAATACAGCTGATATTTATTTCACTTGTGTTTACTTACGATAATTTTCTTTGTTTGATATACAACTGACAGCAAGCAGACATGAACACTCCACTGTATACAACCAAAAGACTAGATGTAGAAGTTTGTAGTATAACCATCTATAAGTCGGTCCTATATTATGTGCAAACTGTTTGTAGTAGTGGTAGTACATTATCCCCACAAGAAATCTTGGAGCTGAATGGAGGCCAATACATACTCTCCATACATATGCCTGGGGCTTTATCCCTGTGACCGCACTAACAGATGGTATTGTATTTGTAACCTAAAAATGATAACAGAAAGCAATATTGTCAATCAAACCCCCTGACAAAATGCATCTTTATCACATTCAAACTGAATTTCAGAAGATCACCAAAGCTTTTGTCCTTTTAATTCTATTAATAAAGAAAGGTTTTGAGTGTTTTTTTGGTTTGGTAGCAAAGTTATTATTTGTTATTTTATTGATAAACCAAGTTACAGTTGTTCTAAAGCAACATGCCAAAAACAATCATCATTTTAAAATAAGTATATACCCTCAAAAAATGAAGAAAAAAAATTACATACGGACATGTCAAACCTCACACTGTGAGACAAAATCTCACAGAATTTTGGCCCTTCTGGACCCTATTTCTCTTAAGAGTTTCAAATCTCACAGAATTTTCATACCATTTAATAAGCTACTTTTTGAAGAACTAGAAATAAATCACACATTAGCATGGATATCCCTAGCTTAATTTATTAAAAATACTTATGAAAGCTTGAAAGTGATTTTCATAAAAATCTCAGAATTTCATCAAATCTCCCCTAAAAATTTGCAAAATCTCACAGATTTCTGTCAACAGCTAAAGGCATGTATGAAAGTACCCAAAGGTGATCACATCATTTAGAACTGACGTAAGCTTTTGGTAAATACAGCCTGAAAGCCATTTATAGCTTTACAACCAGATCTGGTTACAAAGTCCTAAAAACTACAATATATTTTGACTGGGTACAATAAAATAATTACATGTACTGCCAGTTTTGAAAGTAAACAATACTACCAAACAATTCCCATATTCAAACATAAATAAGTAATAACCTGTGGAGAAATAATCCTCCTAAAACAAATCAAGATGCTACACCCACTTCTAATTTTCAATCAATCAGATCACTTGATCTAGGTTGCTGATACAAATTCAAATTTATTTTAATGGGAAACAGTGCAGATCCAAATCAGAAGACAAATGATCTGGATCTACAATTTGCAAAGGCAGGAGCTGAGGACATATCCGGGTTCAGCAGGACAAGGGTTGATGAAATTATAAATAAGAAAAAACAATTGAGGCAAAACATTCGAGGGGCAAAACAAATCATCTTGTTACCACCCAGAAAGTCCAAGCAGAGCCACCACCCAGTAAGTCTACCAGGTGAGTGCATACCAAGAATACTGAAGATATAAGCTAGATACTTCTGCCAAGGTGTTGATAAACAACAACAACTTGACAACTATTTGGTTACCATTAAATCAAATAACTGATCAACCTTTCTTGTCTGATCCATGTCAGATGTTTACAAAACCATTGCCCGGACATCTAGGACAAGCTCAAAAGTGGTTTTAGGCACGCCGTTGCCCAGCCCGACATTGAAGTAAAAAGATACGGCTAAATTGTAAATTTCTCAAACATTTCTGATATGTTGCGGTTCAGAAGACAACAGTCCATGTGGTAAACAATCTAGATAGCCTTTGAACGTTCTGATCTCCTTTCATTAATCATATATTGGTGACCTGTACCATAATTGATTGAACTTTCTTTCATTACCTCTTAACCTCCAAGGAGGACACAGTGTACATTGTACACTCTGAGTTGCAGGATGAAGGCCTACAAGTCACCATTTTTAATTACTGTAGGGTTCTTTAACCTGCACAGCCTCACAGGATGTGACTCCCTGCACAAGGGGTCTTCAGTTAACATCCCGATCCAAAGGACAGCGCACTGTTGTCATGTCATGCCTGCTAATGACATGAACAATTCCCTTGCCCAAGCCTGGCATCGATCCCGATACCTCTAGCTCTAGCCAGTGCATTCACCACTGAGCTACTGCGCTGCGCTTGTACGGTAAATTATCCGTTACCAAGCTGTTAATCCTCTGTAACGGTGACTGATTTGATTATTTTATCTACCTAAAGTATCTATGTGTCAGGTAATTGCAAATGGCTTCTGAAATGACTGGCAAAATTCTTACATTGCAATCTGTGTCATTTATTCCTTCCGCACCTAAGAAATATGCCGAGAGAAAGCAATAAAGTAGTGAGAAAGACGGCAGGCTAACGGTGAGAAGTCCGAATCGTCTGAACGGAATCCGCAACAACACATCTGTAATAATCGTGTCTTCTTGTCCCATTATTTTAAAAGCTGTTTCCTGAATTTATTATTAGAAAATCTATGAAAGTTTTTGTATAATCAATTTCATTTTTGAGGGAGGAAGCAAAAATGTGTTTTGACAACTTTCCGGAAGTTGTTGGTAAATTAACCGAAATGAAAGAAGAAATCTCGAATGGCTCAAATTGAAACGCAATAGTGTTCTATGCTGTATATAAGGAAACCCGGCCTTCACAGGCTTACCGAGTCTCAACGTAACAACTGAGAAGAACATACTATGGATACCATAGAAGTGCCTTCAGTATGTGCCTTAGCACTCAACAATCTGCCGATTGTTGGGCGGCCGATTTGGCGTTTGACGGAAGGGAAGCATATTGTCAAGTTAGAAATAACTTGGCAGCTTCCCAGAACTCAAACGTCACGGCAAACTAACCAACACAGGTATACTGCGAAGAAACCTGCCGATGGTGTGACTGGTGGTGTGACCAAGATGGCTGACAAGATGGCGGAAAAGAAGATGGCGGCGCCCACGCGAAAGATGGAGGATGATGAACTCAACGTGGCGGTGTGTTCCACACCGTCAACACCTCAGCACTCCATGGCGTCGTCAGAGGGACCTAGCACTACCCACTCTTTAGTCGATACCACGACTGACCACTCTCCGGAAGGGGAGTGGAAGGAAGTGGTATCAAGAAAGACGAAGAAGAAGCTATCCATGTCTCCACCGAAGTCTCCACCAGTCAAGACGAAGAAAGAAGACCCCAATGTGAGACCAGGGAGGAAGACTCCACCACCACCGCCCAAGAAGCCCAGGGTGAGGTCGCCTCTCAAGGAACAGGACAGGGAGAAGTTGATTGCCGGTGACGGAAGACAGTATCCACTTCACGAGAAGTATGACCTGGATGAAGTGGTTACTGACCAGCAGCCGAATAAGACAACATACATCATTATCAGGGCCTATCGACGGTCGGGTATAAAAGCCAAGTCCGATCCGATCCGCCGATCATTTTTCTGCCGATCATAAATTTTATTTTTGTCAATATATCTAAACTATGATACAAATATCCAGTATATCAGTTTTATATTGTCATACATTGCTTAATTAATATTCGACAAAAGATATTTCTTTTTTCAATGCTTTTGGATTTGATTTTAAGCAGTTTTCTGTCTTCTAGGGGTATAAAAGCCAAGTCCATTAAATATAAAAATAAATCATAGTTTTCTCAGTAGTGAAGCTAATATATACAGAGATCAGTTCTGTCTCAGAGAATAAATTGTCACTTGAACATAATTAATGTCTTGCATATGAAAATTATGTCATATAAGCTATTTTAGCCTTTTTTTTCTGTCCATCTTTGCTTTGCACACATACTGTTCTGAAAATAGAAACGCCAGACCGCAACGAATATGAAAGATACAAAATAACCCAACTACCACTGTACAAAAAAATAAAGGACAGGGACGAAGACGAAAAAGGAGAATTAACATTAATACACATATTAATATCTATTAGATATTCTTAAAACACTATCTTCCGCGGTCACAAAATTCTCCCATTCATTTCGTCTCATTTCAGGACGTTGTTGTAAGTAATGTCATTGTTAACAGGTCTATTTATAGATGCGTCTAATTTGGTGAACAAATGGAAAAAAAACCTGATTTTATTGAAACATGCATATGCTTGTTGAATCATAATACACATAAACTAAAATTTCAGCATTTATAGTAAAGTATGTTCTATAAAAAGACAAAATAGAGACAAGAAATCGCTCTCGGCTATTTTTCTTCCGAGCTTGGCTTTTATACCCCTGAAACGAGAATAAATCACTCTCAATCAAAAACTAGAACAATGATTTTAATAATATCATTGCTGTAAATTACAATTATATAATATGATCATATAAAACTCATATACTGGACATTTGAATCATAGCTTAGATATAATGACAAAAATAAAATTTATGATCGGCAGAAAAATGATCGGCGGATCGGATCGGACTTGGCTTTTATACCCGACCCCTATCGACAACTTCGAGAAGAAGAGAAGTTAAACGTTGACCTGCCGGCCTACTTTATTCGCTTCCTCGGGACGTCCGAATGGTACTTGGCAAAGGGGCCCACGTCCAAGTACTATCATGAAACCAACAATAACGATATCGAGGAGCGATTTAAGCGGGCCGATCCAGCTGACAACGCCATCCGATGGTTCGACGACCTGGAGCACTCTTGTCAAGGTACTGATCCGGCTGCTGCGCAGGTCCTGAAGATCACTTCTACCTGCCCTTCCTGCTAGCGACTCGGCCCTTTTCAGGGCCCTGACATTTTGAGCAAGTGTGAGATTATTTTGAGCATTAGTAATACACACGTTTTGAAGCTCTTTTCTTTTGATCGAACATTCGAAATTATGTAACTTACAGACCTTGACCTTTTTGCATAGCATCCGATATCGTCCGATCAGGCGAGGTAGTACACGCATGAATTATGCGTGCACACCGTTTCAAGCCAAGGTCAGGGTAAAACTAATTCAGATTTTTTCTGGCGCTGCCTCTACGTGCCTCTGGTGCCTGGCAGCGTTAAAAATCTGAAAGAAAAAAAAAAAAAAACAAAAAAAAACAAAAAAAAAAAAAACAGGCTTACCGTCAGAGAGGGTTCCGAGTCAGTTCACCGAAACGTAATTTGGAGACAGTTTTGATTAAATTGGAGACAGTTCACCAACGCATTTGAAGACAGTTCACCGATAAAAAAATGTTTGTGAAACTTCAAGATAAAGAAAAATGATATATATGCTCGCATATTCTTGTAAAAAAGGAAGATATTTGTATGATTATTTCCCATCATACTTTCTAGACATGTATGGTACATTCAGCTCTGTCTTTTGTGTTTACCAATTTATTCGGAAACCATAACTCATTGCCTTATTTATCCTGAAATTGGAAAGTTCTTTCCACCATAAGACGAGTTGACAAACGTGCAGACTCTGTCATTTTCCGGCAAAAGTACTTTGATCAGTCAGGGTCCGAGTATGCTATTTCCTGTCTGTCTATCTATCTGTCTATTGATGGATCGGTCGATTGATCGATACTGAGACGATCATTTTGATCACTACCCCAGGTGTTGGGTGGGTGGCTAAATTTAGAATTTAACCTTAGCCAGAAAAAAAATAAAATAAAACCTCTTTACTGACTGGGCCATTAAAACTATTTACTAGAAGTTTGACAGAGGCTTGCTAAACGCATGCCTCTGATCCAAAGATCTAAATGAGTGCCTTGAACTCTTTTGTAGTTTTGGCATACACAGAAGAGGGTAGACTATTCCACTGTGGAATAGTTTTGGGGGAAAATGAGTTTTTCTGGGCATCCGTGTATGTGGGGTACCTATGATACCCGTGAATTGTTGGGTGCCCTAGTTTGTCGTAATAACGGTGTGGGGGTCGAATATGTGTCTTTATTAATAGGCACAATACCCATATGGATCTTACGAAAGAAGGCTACTGAGGACTTCACCCGACGCGCCTCCAGGGGTGGCCAATCCAAATCATCCAACCTATCAACCAGCGTAGTTGCATTCGGCGGGACCGCACGGAAAAAGACGGGACCAAAAAACGGAACTAAAGTTTGATCGCCAGGAAAAGCCGTTATCCTTCATGGAATAAAATAATATTTGGCAGGCATATTAGTTATAGAGTCTTCTTCAAAATCCATATCATATTTTCAAACATTTTCCGTTATTAAGGAAACACTGCCAATTGAATAGGTCAATGTCGGTCGGAGAAAAGACGGGACCAAATTTTCGCGCAAATGACCATGTACTAAATTTCTGCAAGTATCGCCAAAATAGTAAATGATAAGTAGTTTTATGATAAAGTCTAACCAAAATCATTCTAGGGAATTCTCAAACCGAAAAATGTTGATAGTTTGTGCATCCGTTTTCGAAATTATGTGCCTGGGACTAGGTCTGGGCCAAAATAATTAGCTGCACACTGTTAAAATAATGGTATATTTTCACATAATGTTTGGCCATTTGTTCGATAATTCAATCAAAATAGTTAACTGGTTACTTGACCACAATTTAAGGGAATTAAGAAAACTGAAAGTATCCAGTTATCTTCAATCAGACTGAGAAAAAATATCCCAAGAGCAACAAAGATTGTCAATAAAATTATAAAAAAAATATATATTTCATCAGTATAACTTCCGTTTCATTTTGATATATATTTTCTGAGGCTCGATTCAACGTTGAACAGACGTTGTTTCAACGTTGTGTGTATGCTAGGCAAATAATCTTCAAAGGAATATTTTCCCACCAATATTCATACAGTAGTGGGAAAAATATCCAAAATTTCGATCCGCTCTTGGGAATAATTTTCGATCTGATTGAAGATAACTGGATACTTTTAGTTTTCTTATTCCCCTTAAAGTGGTCAAATAACCAACAAACCATTTTGCTTATATTATCGAACAAATGGCCAAACATTATGTGAATAAATTATTTTGGTCCCGGCTTGGTCCCTGGCAAATTATTTCGAAAACTGATCCACAAATTATCAACATTTTTCGGGGTCGGGCATGAAACCCACAGAGCTTGGAATGATCTCTCAGAAGCAGCGACACAAATTGAATCTGTAAATGCTTTTAAAACCTTTCTTAACAAAGATAGAATTCCTGTTCCCAAACATTATTACAGAGGTAAACGAAAGCTCCAAATCTTGCATACACGTTTAAGGACAAATTGCAGTTCTTTAAATCTTCACCTCTTCATAAAGAATATATCTGACTCACCTTTATGTAGCTGCGGTAGCATTGAGGACAACCAACATTATTTCTTCCACTGTATGCATTATCAGCGACAGCGAAATGAACTCTTAAATGCAATCGCAAGGTACACTACCCCAACCTTAAATCTACTTCTGTATGGCGACCCATCACTTTCTTATGAAACAAACACTGCCATATTTGAAAATGTTCACAAATATATTATAGACACAAAACGGTTTTAATTACGTTAATGACCTCTACGACGACTTTTTGTAACAGTTCACGGGATCCAAGGATGCCTTATCGATTGCCTGCGCCCTAGCACTCACCATTCCGTTTTTGTTTTTTTTTTATTTATACTGTTTACTTTTTTCTCATTTTTCGTTTGTTTTTTTTCATATTCCAAATTGCATCCCAAACTTACATTTTTTAGTAAAACCTATCCACCATTTGGCTTATTCCTTTTTTTTTTTCACTTATAATCTATCCTTTGATGTATTCAATTTTTCTGTTTGCAATCACAATTAGTTAATTACATTGACCTTCACGTATTTCCAAAATAGTAACTTCTTTGCTATCACTAGTCTAATTTGTTTACTTTATTCTCATATTTTCTTCCTTAATAATTGCTATGTAGTAAATGTCAGCATGATCCGTAGTACACATTATTTGACAAACAACCACCTGAATTTATACAATATTTATAAATGTAAGGAGAAGAACTCTATAAGTACTTGTGCTTTCGTTCTTATCCTATGATTTGTTTGTGTTTACTTGCTTGTTTACTCAATATTGATTCTGAAATAAATATGTTTAAACCAAACCCACAGACCGGAACCCCGTGACGAAAATTTCTATCCTGGATTGCAATATATTATTAACTGTGTTCATTTTTGGTTTGTATTACGAGGTATTAAGTATATATTATCCAACAAAAAGGAAATTTAGATCGGACCTGTAGTTATTTTTTGTAAACTCAGATTTATCGTTTCAAGGGACGCACAGACCATCCATTCTCCGTTTTTTTTTTTTTTTTTGTTTTTTTTTTTTTTTAAGTTTTTTTTCTATAATCTTCGATAAACAATCAATTTCTTTGTTACACCGGTCTTTCAAATACAGAAATAAATTATATAAGGCTAGCTGAAGCTATAACAGAAACGTTAAAGCGTTGAATTTTACGATTTTCATATATTTATTATGTTTCTAAAAATAGAACAGGTAGAAAATTTGATAATAACCACATTGTCCCTAATCTACAAAAATGTACCGAATGTTAAACACCCATACAGTCAGTGCAAACAAATGCATAATAGGCTAATTGTGTTATATACAGAAATATAATGTTAGAAAATACGAACTAGGTTGAATTAAATAAAAAAAAATAATAATAATAATAACTATTATCATCATCATCTATAATGTTACGTTTGGCATGTAATAAGAACAAAGAACTTCGCATGTGTGGGGTTTGGCTGATAACAAAGATACGGATCAGCATGCGCATTCGCGCACTATGATATGTACACGATAAATAGATTTAGCTAAGAAATAGACATTCCTGCGCATCTGTGGTTTGGGCTAATAACAAAGATATGGATTAGCATGCGCATTCGCCGACTGTGATATGGACCTCTTTTGTTTGCTGCAGTAAATAGGTTTAGCTTAGAAATAGACAAGCCTGCGCATCTGTGGTGTTGGGCTGCGCACTTATGATTTTTTTTTCTTCATTATTATTATTTTTATTATATATATAACCCTAAGGTAGCACTCTATATGCAACAGTGCTAACTTGTTAATAATAACTTGATAATAATAACTTGAAAACCAATTTTTGACTTCTACCAAACCGTAGGCCGATTTGAGTTGAAACTTGCACTGTAGCAACAGAATGACCTTTAGGTCGAATATAGCTAAAATTGTGTCGATCGACAATCCAAGGTGGCCGCCACTGTGGCCATCTTGAAAATCTATTTTCAACATCTTCTCGCAAACCACTCTGCGCATTAAGTCAAAACTTATGATGGAGCAACAATGTGATGATCAGCAAATATAAAAATAGCTAAAATCATGTTGATTGGAAGTCAAAAATGGCCATCACTGCCACCATCTTGAAAATCGATTTTTTACGTCTGTTCTTGAACCATTGGGCAAATTATTATTTTTGTTATTATTATTATTATTATTATTATTATTATTATTATTTAACTCAACCTAGTTCGTATTTTCTAACATTATATTTCTGTATATTAATATAGCACAATTAACCTATTATGCATTAGTATGCACTGACTGCATGGGTGTTTACCATTCTGTACATTTCTATAGATTAGGGACATTGTAGTTACTATCAAATTTTCTACCTGTTCTATTTTTAGAAGGGTTTCTGGTCAACTCGTACCTTAGTCAACTCGTACCCTTTTTTTGGTCCACTCGTACCTTGGTCAACTCGTATCTTAGTCAACTCGTAACGTTGTCAAATTTTGAGTTCACTCGTACCATATTATCTAATTTCAGGAGTCATTCTGCATAGCTCCAGATTATAGGAATATCCAGATAAACATTTTCCTGATTTCTCCACAAAAATATATGCTTTGGGTACTCAGTAGAAGGGCTTCACTGAAGCGGCTCTTATGAATATCCACAACAAATACTTTCAAGGAGAAATAAGCAAAATACCAAAACTCATGCTAAAAAAAATCATCTGGAGCTGTGTTCATTGTTTGCTCACAGTGTTGCATAGTCGTCCGCTAAGCCTAGGATCCGGCCATTGTGTGTCCACTCTTAAAGACAGCAACAAGAGGCTTTTCTGATTAAATATATCATTTTATTTTCATTACAACAAGCTACAACTCTCGGACTCTCAACCAACACTACTGCAAACTACTTAAGACTTAACTCCCGCTCCACGCATTGCGCACAGCTTATATACTCTTGCTCACATGACCTTTACATCATGGCTCTGAAAATAGAGCTAGGACCTCCCCTCCCGGACCTGTACGGAATATTACTGGTAAACTTGACATCTTACGTCTGCCAAGTCCTACCCCTTAACCTTTATTAACCCTTATCAATATTCATTTATGACGTCAATGAACATCTGGGTTGTTGATCTGATTCAGAAGATGTATGTTTTACGCTTGTCACTTTTTATGTGTTTTTACCAAAAATATGATTTACTTCTTACTTAACAAGCTGTAAGACCTTAGAGCAGATTAAAGTTGAAACCTGATATTTTTCCTATCTTTTATAAAGTATTGTAGAATTGAAGTTAAACCAAATGAAACGTACAGGTAATAGGAGAAATAGGCCCTTATATCCTGTATTAAATATAATATGAACATGCCTTACGGCCCCTAAACACATGCGTAATGGTCATTACGTAACAACAGTCATTGAATACCTTGACTTTAATACTTATCATGCTATGGGCAGATTCAGCAGACGACAAACTGGTGATATTTTCTTAGAAAATAGGATCTGACACGTCATGCAAATTATCTCCTACCTAAGGAGACAAATTGCATGAAGTGTAAAATCTTATTTTCTATGAAAAAAAAAAAAAAATTCAAAATGTCGTCTGCTAAATTTTTTACCTACCATGCAAAAGTGTTAAAATACAGGAAACACTTCCTTGGAGACTTGCAAAACTTTGCCCCATTGTTGACTGAATATATGCAGCATCTGGTCAGAGTCTACATTGTTTACAACTCACTGGCAGTCATATGCCAGCAGCAGTTGTCAGAATATAGGGGCTCGTTAACTATAGATCACGCTGTGTTCACTGTCCTGAGGTCGTGACTGACTAATTCAGAGATATGTTAACTGAAGGCCCATCTGTCCAAACTCAACAGACCCAGGTCACGTCGTGCACAACATGCAGCACAACCAGGGTCTGCAATGATCCGATTATAGAATAAATACATTGTGTATATTCCTACTTGCATATACTTCACATCCCAGACTAGTAGCGAATAGGGTGGACCCAGATCAGACGCCTTATCCCGCAGCGCCCGATCTAGGTCCACACTGCCCGCCAAGGTCTGTCTATCCAAGCAGAACAGACCCATGCCATGCCATGCACACCTTGCAGCACAGTCAGGATCTGCTCTGCTCCGAATATAGATTAATAAGAAACCAGTATTGCCATCTTCAAAATAATCAGTTTTTGGTAAACTCATGATTTCTACTATATATGGGCCTTAGCATTCGAATAAATAAATAAATATTAGCCTCAAAATAGCTAATAAATGAAATTTGTATTACTTGTCTCGCAAATACGATGCTGCTAACGGTCGCAGGATTCACAACTTACGGCATGCTGACGTCTACCAACAACTTTACTACATAAAGTGCAAAGATCAGACATTTTGATTTTATTTAAAGCCTTTGATACTCGGGTAGAGAACTCAGAGAGATGAATGATGCTTAGATGATTCTGAACTTCTTATATATCTAGTGATCGGCAGGTAAAAAGAAAATAGTACATAAAAGATAATAACCCTTAAAAATTCTTGCTTGTCAGAGCAGAACAGAACAGAACACAACTTTATTAGAGGCCCCGCGAAAACGAAAACAACAGCTCGCCGACAAAATCAAAGTAATTAAAAACAGCCCTTCGATTAAGAACAAGATTAAAGAACCCGTATCAATAATCGTTTTTCACACCTACATTAATCGGTACATGTTTACCTAATGTGTCAATTAAGAATTCATCAAAATAATGATAAACACATTACTTGAATCGTATCGACAATCGTTTATCACACCCACATTAAAATGTACATGTTTAACTAACGTGTCAAATAATCGGTACATCATAATAATGAGTAACAAAATCTACCTACCTGTCTGTCTGTTTGTCGATCCGTCCAGTATCTATCTTACAAGGTAGGGGTTAACCAAACTAGGGACGAGTTAACCAAAACTAGGTACGAGTTGACCAAATTAGGTACGAGTTGACTTTTGGAGGGGGAGGGGAGGGGGCATACGAGTTGACTAGACAACGGGTACGAGTTGACCAAAAATAGGTACGAGTTGACTGAGGTACGAGCTGACTCGGGTACGAGTTGACCAGTTACCTTTAGAAACATAATAAATATATGAAAATCGTAAAATTCAACACTTTAACGTTTCTGTTATAGCTTCAGTTAGCCATATATAATTTATTTCTGTATTTGAAAGACCTGTGTAACAGAGAAATTGCTTGTTTATCGAAGGAAAAAACATTCAAAAAACCGGAGAATGGCTGGTCTGTGGGTTTCATACCTTGAAACGATAAATCTGAGTTTAAAAAATAACTACAGGTCCGATCTAAATTTCCTTTTTGTTGGATAATATATATTTAATACCTCATAATATAAACCCAAAATGAACAAAGTTAAAAACATATTAGTCTTATAATCCAGGATAGAAACTTTGGTTACGGTGCCGGGTCTCGGTCACGGGGTTCCGGTCTGTGGGTTTCACACCCGACAATTTTTCGGTTTGAGAATTCCCTAGTATGATTTTGGTAAGCATATACCATAAAAAACTACTTTTCATTCACTATTTTGGCGATACTTGCAGAAATTTAGGACATGGTCATTTGCGCGAAAATTTGGTCCCTCCTTTTCTCCGGACGACATGGAGGGTTCATCGAATTACCCCAACTCACCCACCCCCCCCCTCCCCAAACTACCCCAAATCACCCCAAACCAAACCAAATCACCATTGGTAAATTAAACTATACAATAATGGTCTATTTATACATATATTGTATATGTATATACATACAAAAATACATATACAATATATGTATAAATATATATATTTTGAAAAACCAGAAGAAAGATTATGTACTATATGAAATGTTGTTGAAGATGAAGTTCACTTTCTGTGCCAATGTCATAAGTATGCAAGTCAAAGGAAAACACTTTATGGCAGTCTAGAAGATTCAAACATTTTATTAAGTCTTGATTCATCAAGAACATTCGTTGAGTTAATGACAAATGATAATAAAACTGTAATGAAAGCTATCGGTAAATACATAAAAGAATGCTCTATTACATGACTTTTAAAATGAGTTCAAAATGATATTTCATCTTACGATCCAAACCATTTGTTATATATTCCGTCACTGATGCTGATTTTATCATACATGTGTGTGAGTATTGTGTGTGTATGTGTGTGTGAGTGTTTGGAAGGAGGTGTGATTTCTTCATAATGTTTTTGTTGTTATATGTCATTGATTTGCCTATAACCCATATGACGGGTATATATGTGCAATAAAATTTATTCTATTCTATTCTATATTGATGCAATTTGGTGCATATATAGGTCTATTTGCTCACTTGTATTGATGTAGTTTGTTTCTAAATTTATGACCTAATCTGCATAACGTTTTCTGGCATTGCACTGTTTACTAATAGTATGTGTTCGCCCTGTCGCGTTAGCCCAAGGATGAAATGCTACCCTTAGTTTCCAGCTGGCACCACGCAATTGAGAGGTTGCTGATGACATCACAGACCAAGAGTTATCTTTCTTGCTGGAGACGCCCAGGCATATTTTTGACAGAATTTTAACGTACTTCAAGCATCAAGAAAACATGTCTATATAATTTTGACCCCCTTAAACCCCACTTTTATGTAGTAAAACTGGGGTTTACAGGGGTATATGTTATTTTTTCTTATTTCTGCTCAAAACATTGATTGTGGTACTCGTTAGAACCGCCTCGTATTGCTCAAAACATAGATTGTGGTACTCGTTAGAACCCCCTCAACGAGGCGGTTCTAACGAGTACCCACAATCTATGTTTTGAGCAGAAATATGAAAAATATCAGAACTTTTTATCTGAAAATTTTCAGTTTTTAGTGGTAAAATTTTCAGTATATTTGAATAGGCATATTTTCCTTGTCTCTTGGCAAATTCTGATCAAATCATACTTATTTGATTCTTATATACCTAAAAAATAATCACAGTGAAGTTTCCAGTCCGTTAGACTTTTCATCATCGAGGAATAATTAAAATGGTATTAGGTGTCTCCAATTTGGCTGATAAAGGCTGAGTAACCTTACAAAACTCTGGCCTATGCAACCTCTTAATCCCCTACGAATGAGCTTTAAATGTCTTAAACTGGATGTAAATCAACAATATAAGAGTAGCAAAGTCAATAAATACATTTAATATATACAAAAGAAAAGTGGTTTGGGGTGTTTGGTGTGTTTTGGGGTGGTTTGGGGTAGTTTGGGGTGGTTTGGGGGTAATTCGATGGACCGCGACATGGGCCTATTCAATTGGCAATATTTCCTTAATATCGGGAAATATTTAAAAAAAAAACAAAAAAAAAAACAAACAAAAAAAACTCGATATGCATTTTGAAGAAGCCCCTGTAACAAATATGTCTGCAAAAACAAATTTAATTCCATGAAGGATAAAGGCTTTTCCTGGGCGATCAAACTTTCTTCCCGTTTTTTGGTCCCGTCTTTTTCCGCGCGGTCCCGTTGACTGCAATTACCCTATCACCCACACTACTTGTATTTCGCCATCTCCTGCAGGTCCATCTGGCAGCCGTCCTCTGCACCTTTTCCAATTGAGTAATCTGAGTTTAACCATTAGGATGCCAAGTATAGGTGCTGCATATTCTAATTTAGGCTGAACCACATTTTTATATGCAGCATCCTTTGTCTGCCTAGGCGCAAAGTCCTGGTGGCATTAGCGGTAATTTCCAATATATGTTGACCCAAATCAATATTTGTAATCATAATACCAAGGTATTTTGCGGACTGAACTTCTTCCAAGGTTTGTTGATGCAGACTTTAGTCGAACCTATATTGCTTATCTGTAAGGTCACTAAGGTGCTTTGTCATCCTCACTGAATGACATTTGGCAACATATTGAATTTCATTTGCCCATCTGTTTCCCAACGTGCCAAACCATCCAGGGCCCAGTTGTTCAAAGCTAACGATGTCGTTAGTTAACGATTCGTTAAAATTTACATCAAGTGATACGCAAATATGCTGAAATTTTTTGTTGAAGAAAAAGTGAGTAGCTTTTGCAGTGCAAAAGATACTCACATTTTTTCAGCAAAAAGTATCAGAATATTGTATATTGAATCCGCTAAAACAGTTAACGAAATGACCCTTAACGAGCTCGTTAAGCTAACGACGCTTTGAACAACCGGGTCCAGGTCTTTTTGCAAAATTTGACAATCCTTTTGCGAGTTAATATTCCTATATAAAACACAATCATCTGCAAATAATCGAACAGAAGACCTAATGTTGTCTGGAAGATCATTAATAAAAACTTTTATTTACGTATGTGTTCCTCTCCATTCTGTTCTATTAAACTTTCGGGTTTACTAATGGTGTTTCGGATCGAAAATTTCCCAAAATGGCGACCAATGTACGGCATTTCACGTTTTTGATAGCTTTTCAATGACTACACGCCGCATGTTTACAATTTCAACAAAAACTAACCATTGGACTTTAAATTAATAAATGAGCTATTTCAGTTATATAGCAAAAATGTTAAAACACTGATCAAAGCGTCGAGGAAAGCGAAAAATTCAAGAATTTTATTCGTACATGACAACATTCGGCCACGTCATGTTCGTTGATTCTCAACCAGTCTTAAAAATTAACTACCCGATACCAAGAAGCGTTCTGTGAACAGTTTGTTTTTTTTTTATGACATAAAACATGACTTTTTTCCAGTTGACTCTCATAAGGCTTTATATTCACTTAAACGTAATATTTTGTCTTTTTAACCCTAATATTTACATATGATTCCGGGACATCTTGGCACCTAACAAACTTGACCCCTAACAAACTCAGACCCTAGCAAACTCGGCCCCTAGCAAACTCGGTCCCCGTCCAACTAGGCCCGACCAACTCTGTTCCTAAAAATATTGTTTTATTTGGCGGATAGATGAATAGTTGCACTGTATTTAAACACAAATTGTTTTTTTTGTTTCTTTGATTTGACCCTCTGACATCCCCAACACATGCCATGACCATAGTCCAAAATGTCTGTAATCAACTGTAAATTATATTGAGGCCCTCCCAGAGATTCTGGGGGCCAAGGGAATAGTATCATTTATATCAGAGGAACAGGAGAACACAAGTCTAAAAATGAAGGGAACAGGAGAACAAAGGTAATTTCGGGGAGCAGGGAACATAGAAAATTAAGATTTTGATTTTGGGGAACAAGGGAAAATCAAAAAATATTTCAGGAGAACAAGGGCCTCTATATTAGGAAACTTCACTTTTTAGATCAATAATCTATGTAGGCATAATATGACTGTATTCCAACAATGCAGCACATGTAAGAAAAGAACAAATGAGATGTGACACAAGATATTAGTACTTTACATCCTCCATAAAGTCATTCTTTAACTGCACATGCTCAGCCATCTAGTGGGGTTAGATGTCTGATTCTTGGTCTAAACCTTCATCTAGTTCCATACTGTATATGTGCAAAGACTCTGGTGTCTGTGCGGATGCACCCGCGCGACTGCGCCTTGCTGTTTGCAGATGTATAACTCCCATTATCCCATGTGCTGGCTTAGATAATGCACATGGTTCATGACACTGGAAGGCTTTGGAAGAACAAATAATGCACACGTTTTATGACAATGCAGCACATACAAAAAAAAAAATGCACACAAAATGCACACAAAATGCACACATTTCATGACAATGCAGCACAAGTAAGAAAAGAACATTCAACAAATAATGCATATGTTAAGAAAATACATTCATCTGAGCCTACAAAGACACAATTAAGCAACTGTGCATGTCTTTACAATAAAGATGTGGCTGTGAAAATGAATAAAAAATAATCAGATTAAAATAAAATTGTGCCAATCAAAGACACAGATCAGCCTGTACTTCAGTGCAGTCTATTAAGAGTCTTTGATGACACTCAGTCATGAACTCGTATAAGGTCTAACTTAAAATAACATATAAATAACATTAAAGATAATAAATATAGATATATGTATTATATTTAAAATATGCAGATTAACAGTATGTTCATGTTATAATTAATGTCATTACCAAATATTAGGAGCCAAGTTTGTGGGGGCAGAGTTCATTAGGGACCAACTTTGTTAGGGGCCGAGTTGTCCAGTATCCTTACATACTAGTTTACATATTTTTTATCATACTGTCAAACCCATATTATTATATGGTTCTGAAATTTGGTCATTTTCTTTGTCGAAAAAAGCTAATATTGATGATTTATTTGATTATTCTAAAAATTTGTACTCAGAAAAGCTACATATTTATTTTTGTAAGAACATTTTAGGTGTCCATTATAGGAGCTCTAACTTTGCTGTATCTTCAGAACTTGGTAGATTCCCTATCCATGTGAATATTCTTCTTTCAGCTTTGTCATATTGGCATAAACTTGAAACTACTTCCTCTGAACTTCTTGCGAATGCATTCGCATGCTCAAAAACATTACATAGAAAAGGTTTAAATACATTATTAAGTTCAGTTAATAATGTTGCTTGAGTTACTCAATGCTTCAGTTACTACTAAAATGTTATTTGATATGAGTTCCAAGTCTTTTAAGAAGTTTAAGAAAAATGTTATTCTAGACAGATTTTCAAGTTAATTTTGGACAGATTTTTGAGTTAATAATGCAGATGGAAAACTAAGGACATGTTTTACTTTCAAAGGTCATTTTCAATTTGAACATTATTTAAATGTTATTAAAAATTTTGACAAAAGAAGATCCTTAACTTTTCGAATAAGTGCTCATCGGCTAAAAATTGAATAAGGGAGATTCTCTAAACCACCTGTTCCTGTAGATAATAGTTTATGATCACTGTTTAATAGATATTGAGAATAAATATATTTCATTTTTAATGACAGATTCTATCTGTCATTCTTTGTTGCCACGCACGGTTTTAGAGAAAGTGACTTTGACTACTATTAAATTTCTTATTTATCCGCGCACAAAAGTAGACCCAATGTTTCAATGTGTGTATATTAGTACGCCATTGAAGAGCTGTCCATACAAAAGTAGTGCAACTTGTGCTTGATCTATGGCGAGAGTCGCTGAGAAAACCTGCCTTAATATATGTGCGAACAACAAAGGTGCAGATCAGCCTGCACATCTGCGCAGGCTGATCAGCACCTTTGTTGTTCACTATAGCTCATTTTTCGACGAAGAAGTGTCTCACAAACTTAAATGCATAACAGAATGATACCTGGAATTTAATAGTTTCTCATCGAATCTGTCATTTCAGGGCTGTTCAGTCCTTTGATTTAATTAAGTGCCCAATATATGATGTTATTTATAATCATTTCTTTTCAGTATTTCAGAGGTATTGTTTGAACTTCTATTCATTAGAAGATAAGTCAAAATTCAACTGGTTGTTATCAAATACTGATGATGTCTTCATAACTGAACTTTCTAATTTTTTTACATATAAATTGTTTGCTATTCATGCATTGCATTAGCTAGAGAGCACTATTCCATACAGTCTGGACCCCTGAGAATTCTTTTTTGTAAAGGAGATGTTTTCAGAGGTACTCGTTCAGATGGTTTTTACACAAACGTTTTTCTTTCAGGTGTAGTGCTGTAACTATTTTATATGGTCTGGTTGATGTGATGTGGTTTGCTTACTCAGTTATATGTATCTGGAGGCTGTAAAGCTCTAGACAGAGTATCCATATGGGTGCCCTGTTGTGCCTTCCTGATATGGACAGGTACAGCTGCTGGGCACCCATTAACCCGAGCCTTCTCTGGCTGTTCAAAGCCTTTTTATTGATTTGGGGTCTTTGACGCTAAAGCCACCAAGCAGTAAATATCAGAAGGTTTTTTTAAGTCAGAGAAGGCTCGGATTAGGCACTCATATGAATGCCCTTGTCATGATATGCTGTTGCTGGAGTTGATTATAGTTTTGTTTCTTTTTCCTGAATGACACCTAATCATTGTATGTTCTCCCATGATTCTCTGCCCTTCTAATGGGCCCTTAATTGGAAATAAACACATTGTCATTGTCATTATAAGGTAACAGGTTAAATAAGCCCTCTGACACAGTTCACTTCAAGTTAACACACAGTTAATTCAGGCATGCTCTCTAAGATCCTAAATGCAGGTTTTAGTATTCCCAGATCTCTCTGTCTATCTTCTGTAAGTGATTTGATCGCATGTTAACAATATGCACGCTTGGCCAAACGTAGAATTTTACAAAACACACACACAAAAAAAAAAAAAAAAAGCTTGAAGGGTCAATATTTCATCTGTCTGTCTATTTACATTGTGCAGCATACTGCTGTTTTCATGTTATCTGATATTAACCGTTGTTTTCATGTTATCTGATGTGAAAAAAGTCTTGCTATAATTTTCCTTTCTAGATGACACAGCCCAAAGACCTGACTTTCTCTGATATTGTTGTTGATATAGACTTCCATCCACAGAAAGATGTCATTGCTGCTGGTACTATAGAGGGACAAGTCATTTTGTATGTTTCTCAGTACTCTCATACCCCAAGAAAACAGAGGGTATCCTAGAAACGTTAGTTTTATTTCTCAGGCAAAAACATACATTGTGGTACTCATTAGAATGGCCTTGCAAAGGTGCTTCTAATTACTTAAAATATGTTTTTTGTGGAGAAATAAGAAAAACATCAGTACTTTTTGGTTGGAAAAAGTACTGTATCTGTAGTTGTGTACTCCAGATAAGATGGTACGGAAAAAATGAACATTTTAAGTAAACAAAATGTGACACTGTATTTATTTACCCTGCATATTTAAGCTTCTGATCTTATCATACTTGACCTTAACCGTTACCACTCTCTGGGCAAATTCAGCAGATGACAAACTGATACACCACGACCTCTTTATAACACTATTGTTGGGGTCCATAGCATAAACCGTGTTAGTTAAACAACTGTGTTATATCCAAACAAAAGTGTATAGATTATATTGAAAAAATGACCATTTATGGTCATTTTCAATATAATCTATACATTTTTTTGATCCATCTTTGAAGCGTGTTATATGCAAAACCGTGTTGTAACGAACCGTGTTATAAAGAGGTTGAAGTGTAATATTTTTCTTATTTTTCCCAGGAAAAACCGGCTTTGACATTTCATGCAAATTGTCTCCTCTTTGACAATTTGGATTAATTGCCATAACTTATTTTCTAGGAAAAAAAAAAACTAAAATATATTAAGAAAAAAAAGTTGTCTGCTGAAGTTTTTCTCAGCATGCAGGTTCTTGCTATCGATTCCCATTAATGCCAGATGCAATAAAGTAAAAAAAAAATTGGCCCAAAAAAGTTTCATTTGGTGAAAACAAGTGGCAAAAAGAATATTTTCAGACAAAAAAATAGTGGCAACAAGATTTTTCCATGTACCGACTTCTACTGTGGCATAACAGACTACTGTATATCACACCCGCTGTCAAAACAGATGATTATCCCATCAATTTTGTCAGTCAGAAGTCATATTGGCATAATCAAATTTACATGTGTCTTATTAATGAGAATATGTGGTGTAATCTTTGACCCCATTCACTCCCCCCCACCCCTCCCCCCACCCCCACTCCCTCCCCCACTTCGACTGTCAAATTATTAAATCACAGAGAGTTGATACAACTAACCAGCCATGCAGTCAAGGTTATCTTGCAAAACGGAGATGGCCACATTTATTTACTGCAAACAAACAAACTTTAATTGCCGTGGATTATTCCTCACAGTAGTTTTTCATTCACGCATTCACGCAAAAGCAAGCGTAAGTCTATGTTTGATTTTCCCAAAAGAATAAGGGACTAGAATCATACAGCATTCAGAGGTCTATAAAAAATGATGACTTACTAATAAAGAACACATGTATTATTTCCAATATCCATATGTTTGAAAACATTCAAACACATTTTTCAAAATTTATGGTTTAGTCAAAGACATAGTTTACTTTTCTCTTTCGCTTGGTGCTCAGCATGAAGAAAGTAGAGCTAGAACTGGTCAGCTCAGTGTCAGTATAATGTGACTGGGTGGGTGGAATATCATGTCAAAGTGTCTGGGGCACGATATTTCAGTGAGGCAGCACTCTAGAACTGAGCATTGAGCTCCCTGCCACATCCAGACACCGTTGCGATATGACTGAAAGATTGTTGAAAGCGACGTTAAGCCCAAATCAAACAAACATAGTTTACTTTGTTTAGTGTTCATTTTGGGGTCAGCAGATCAAAAACAAAGTTTGTGGCAGACCTTTCATAAGCTCTATTTATCCCTGATTTTCCCACCAATTTTGCTTATGAAGTGGCACTGTCAGTGATTGAAGATCCCAACACCCTGAGTTCAAATTACAGCTGGGATATATTCTTTTTTACTTTTATTTTCCTTGTCTCTTTATTATCATTATTATCACTGTTATTGTTATTCCTGTTTTATTATTATTATTATTATTAGTTTTAATTCCACTCAGAATTTAAAGATCTTTTTTGATTTGTATAGCCTGATGATTGTAAGATTTTGGACAAACAGTCCACAGGAAACAGTGCAACATCAGATCAGAAATGGTCTACCATTCCTACTGCATCTCTTGGGCACACAGCTAAATAAAGCACCTTCTTTAGATCTTAGGAAAATCCCATTGTCATATCTAGTTTTATGTGTGCACTGACATAACAAATAAACTCAATTTTACTCATTATGTAAAATCCCTTTGCTTAAATATTTTCCTGCTAAGCATACTTAATAGATTTAATTCATTTCTTCAAAAAATGATGCTTAAATACTCAAATGCCACAACAGTTATGTGGGGCAGTGATTCTTGACTCACTATTCTGAAATTTGACTCGGTCAGGCCAAAAGGTAGATTATTCACTGCTGAAGTCATTGAAACATCCTCCTGGGCAAGGTTGCAGAAAACTGTGCTTCTTTTTACTGTGTTTCGTAATACTTAGAAATATGGCCCAGATTTGGCCACAATTCAAAGAAGTTGGCACAAAAAATTCAAATTAATGAAATTGGTGGTGGAAAAAAAAAATCCTAGAGCAAACCCTGGCATGATTAACTAAACATTAAAATTGAACATGCCCATCTGACTATTTGATGATGTGTTGAAAAACTGTGTGTGTTTACCCCTTTTCAACAATTTCTTGTTCTTTTTTTGCCATCATGTCATATGTACTCTTTCAACAGTAGGAAATTGAAAGCAAACAATGAAAAGATGCTCTGATCTGTATTATATTAACCCATTTATGCCGAGTGGACTCTTCTACCTTAACTCTTTGGACCAGTCCATTTCCAGTTTAAGGGGTGTCTGGTCAATTTTTATTATTGCCATGTTTTATAGGAATGCCTGTAATTAATGCAAACAGTGTAGACCCTGATCAGACACCGCATTCTGCCGCGTCTGATCTGGGTCTAAAATGTTTGCCAATGTCCCATTAATGGGACCCTAGGCTTATATATGGGTTAATGTCCTAAAATTTCTTTATCTTACACCAAAGTTCTGAGAAAATGGCATATGCAAACAATGCAGACCCAGATCAGACTGTTCCTAAAGAGTAGTCTGACCAGGGTCTACATTGTTTGCCATTCCACTAAATATTTAAAGAAACATCTGCATTAAAAAAGCAAAATTAAGGCAAAAAAGTATGGATTAAAGTGTTTGAAATTTTAGGACATTTATGGTAAGTGTTTTGTTTTGACGCTGTAAAGGAAGAAGAATCTCATAATTTAAAATACTGAAGGCTAATTGAGACACTAGTCTATGTACACATATCTGAATGCATGTACATGCCTACCAATCGCTCTCATGCGTAACCAAGTTCAAGAAAAGAAATCCATGAGAGGAGCTTCAGGTTTTGCAGAAGTGGAGCTCAAATTGTCAATAAACGCTGCACGCTGTGAAGGTTTGTCTTACTTACTTTCTCTTATTAACATTTATATAAGATACAAGAATGCTATTTTGTCACATATAGACTGCTTATTCCGAAAAACAAAGGATAAGGCACACAATGGTGCATTTTTTCGAGATATTTGATTAGTACGGTGAAACAGCTACTCAACGGTCTTATTGAATAGGGAAAAATGAGCTCATTTTTGGCTTGTTTTAAAACTGTGGCTTTGTCAGTAGCAATCGAATGAACAGAATTACTTCATCCAAGTGTCAAACATCGGAAGTAAGCTTTAGCCAATGAACACTTCAACACACAGAAGATATATGCCAAAACATAGCATTGAAGGGCCCGTTGAGCAGGAAATTATAGAAAATCTGAAGAATTTTCATAAAACCCAAATCTAGCCCCTGAAGAAACTTGGTAACTTGGAAAACGCTTGCCAAAATATGTACAAAAGGCTTAAAACCATACAGTTATATCCATATATAAAAAATGACTAAAACCATTTGGAAGCTTCAGATAACACAGCAACAAGAATGTTTCCATTATATCCTATTTACCCAGCTGGAATTGAAACAAACAGGAAACCATCAACAATGTATAGAATTGTGAACTATCACAATATCTACCAAATTCTTCAGCCCCTTTTCCTCAGGTGCTGGATTAGGGTTTCATGAAAATTTTTCACATTTTTTTTTATAATTTCATGCTCTTTTTCACCTGTCTAATTAGACCATTGAGTAGCTTTTCACTGTACTAATCAAATATCTAAAAATAAGGAATGATCATGCACCTTATTCTTTGTTGTTCGAAATAAGCAGTTAATATTTGACAAAATAGCATTCTAATATTTTATACAAATGTTTTAAAGAGAAAGTAAATAAGATAAACCTTCACTGTGTGCCACGTTTGTTGACAATTTAAGGTCCACTTCTGTTAAATCAGAAGCTCCTCTCATGGATTTCTTTTCTTGACCGCGGTTTCACATGAGAATGATTGGTAAGCGTGATGTAGATAACAGATTTCTTTTTCTAGTCATATTAGGAAGGAACTTTGTTCCATCAAGCCTGTTGTTGAATTCTTTACAGCTGTAGATTAGGTATTTTTTTTAACTGAAAAATAATGGTATTTTATTTATTTTTCCTCAAAAAGATATGTTGTTGGTACTTACTAGAAGCACCACAACATTTGTAGGGTCTACTCTCATTGTCTCGTCTGCACTTATCTTGAAGTAAGAATCTGGTCCCTATTTTAACTTGGAAATTTAACAACAGGTGACAAAATATTGTGGAAAAGAGGAAAAATTCCTTTTCCACAATATTTTCAATATATCTGTCTTCGGGAATCAGTTTACATTATGTAAGTGAAATCTGTTTGTTTGATTTATTTTTTCCTCAATTGTGCAAATCTGATATGTCGAGGTACAGATATCTTGAAGATTTTCAGAGAGTCCCTTGGACTTCATGATAAAGAGAGTCAACTGTATATTCGAAGAAATGACAAAACATTTATCTGAAATATTTCTGAAAATTTAGACTCACTTTATCATAGCTATAGATAAGAGGAGTATCCCGGAAATTATTTCTCTTATTTGTTCACAAAAATGTATGTTGTGGTAACACAACATAGAGTTTCATGGAGAAAACTATCAAAGGAAGTTCCTTTGGAAAAACATACATTATCTGGAGCTATGCATTAAGAAAACACCCCTGTTCAAATATTTGAAAATTTTACAACCAAAAAAAGGAAATTTTTCAGATAGAAAATTCTGATATTTTTCAAATTTCTGCTTAAAACATAGATTGTGGGTACTCGTTAAAAACTGCCTCACTGAGGCAGTTCTAATGAGTACCAACAATCTATGTTTTTTTGCAAAATAAGAAAAATAATGTATACCCCTGGAAACTCCAGTTTTACTGTATAAAAGTGGGGTTTAAGGGGGTCAAAATTATATAGGCCTGTTTTCTGATGCTTTATGATTTTCTGCAGGAATGCCTATTCTTACGCAAAGGATAATGATGAGCTGTTAACATTCTCTGAGCATAAGAAATCATGTCGAGCTTTACAGTTTTCACCATCTGGAGAAGAACTTCACACAGCTTCAAAAGACAAATCTATTCACACTCTAGATCTTAACACAGCATCAGTGAAGAGGAAAATAAAACATGCCCATGAGTAAGTCACATATTTTGGCAATTACAGTATTTATTTAGCTCCAGATGAAAATTACTATGTACAGGGTTTTCTCTGACTTGCTTTTTGGCAGTTTTACCCTCAAAAAGTTCTTTTGGACCCTCAAAAAGTCAGGAGCAAGAGTCCTGAGTGATGCATATTATGATTAATCCAAAATTGATGTAATTTTATTTATCTATGGCTTTGTATTTTAATCTATGTGTGATCTAAAGGGCAAGAATTATCAATCTTTGGGCAATAGTTAACACTAAGCACTAAGCAAATTGTAGCAGATGACATTCTAAAATTGGTTTTATTTTTTCAGAGAAAATAAGATGACATTTCATGTGAATTGTCTGCTAGGCAGACAATTCACATGTAATGTCGTCTTATTTTCTCAAAAAACAAATTGCATCAAAGTGTCTGTTGTAGTTGTGATAAGCGTGTTAAGGCTGAATTTCTATAAAACAACAAACCCTGAAATATTATTAAACAGTCTGGAGCATAACCTCTACAAGTTACATGTTTTTAACTTAATATAGTTAAGTTATTTTTTTACTTTAGTTAGTATAACTTGTTTAAAATATATGGTTATTTTTCACATCATATGCTGGAGATCGTAATTATTATGGACTGGTAGGTAAATTTTGCTGATAGATTTCATACATAACTTTATGATTAAGCAATAAAAGTTTATGCATCATCTAGACATTTATATGCAAGCCTCTTGAAGATCAGGAAAAATGTTACTTTATAACTTATTACAGTTAGTTTTGAATGGTTTACTAATTTTTTCTTGACATAAATAACTTGAGACATAACCTTAAACAAGTTATTGTCTACAGCCTCACTTTGAAATTGATTTTATTATTGTATTGTTTTGTAGAGGTTATGCTCCTGACTGTTAAAGGACCCCTTTATTCCATATTAAGGAGGCCCTGGGACCCTCATTTTTAAACCCTTATGGAAAAACCAGTATATACATTCATTTATGTTGTAGTTGGTTCTCTCCAGTATATAATAGATACCTAGTATGGCAAAGTAGAGAAAACAACTTGGTAAATTTCCAGCGAAGTATTTTCTTACGTAGTAAGATTAAATAGATGGCAGTGTTACCAGAACAGACTGTGCCCATGTCAGAAGATCAGTTCTAAAGCTAATGGGTACATGCCAAGGGAAAACACTCTACCTCAAAAGCATTTAGCTCCCTTCTCAAAGGGGGCTTCTGTCAAAAGAGCAAATTTTCATTTTCAGTAGTTTTCCCATTTCAGTAGTTTTCCCATTTGAGAAGGGATTCATATACCAGAAAAGCAAAGCCCCTTCTGCTGGAGTAGCCTCCCTACAGTGGGAGATGCACAGGGAAAACATTAACAGGTGACGTGGGCCATGTTTTGGGTTCTTTTCTGTAGACATCACTTTGTTCTAAATTCTTACAGCCAGCCTAGATGGCTCAGTTGGATGGGCCACTGACTGGTGACCAGGAGGTTACAGATTTAACACTCGTTTGGCTAGCAACATTCTTTATGGAGATTGATCCTGAAATATTTTATACGGTCACTCTTTCCCTTTCCTTGATTCAAGAATGGCAGTTGTCAGTTTCTGGCGAAAGAATGGACACAATACTGGTTAACTGCTTAGAGGACTAAGCCTTTCTAGCAAACATGGGGTTAGGTAAACTGACCAGCTCGACATGACACCATTGGGTTGACTGGACCATAAAACCTCAACACAAACAAATAAATTCTTACAGGAAAGTGATATTTAAGTTCCTTGATATTTTGCCATGTGTATTACCTGTGCATGTACTATTCCTATATTGTTTTCATTATTGCTGTTTATTTTTCCCAAAATGCTTATGCCAAAGTATTTGTTCATGATTATACATTGTGTGAGGCAAAAATTATGGTATGATAGATTACCCCTGTCTGTATGTGAGTTATTTTTACATGTCATTCAGCAAAGTGACAAGTTATACACCATACAGCCAATGATGTTTATTGAAGCAGAGTGCTTGGCCTTGAGGTTGAGGGGTTTGTTATGTTGCATGGTCCTGGAGGTAAAAACTTGTAACTTACGTAACTGTGCTCTGTCCTTGAGGTGTATCCATAGTAAATAATACAATCAGATCTGCATCAAGCCCCCAACACCAAAGGGAAAGACAGACAAATACAAATAAAGCACCCACAAAATGAAGAGATGGCAAACAGAGTTGGCAACTCTTTCCCATAAAGGTGGGAAGTCTGTTACCCAAACTTAACTGAATATATAATCAACTTACATAATTACAGGTCAGTCTCATTACTACATGCTGGGTGGGGTGCACAAATCCAGACTGTATTATAGGTGAGGCGCGTAGTAGCTTCGAAGCTGACTGGTCGAACCTTAGAAATGTTGAGATGCATGGGACACACATATATACATGCATTAGAATACCTTTTATTTTGTTTGTGTTTAGGTTTTATGGCCCATTCAACCCATGAAGGTTATGTCAAGCACCGACAGTTTACATAACCACACTTTTTCCTGGGCAGGACCATTCATCTTTTAAGGGGACTAGATTTTTTCTACCATTTTTGACAAGGGAGATAACATTTATGCATTCCTGTTTAGTTTCCTGCACAGCAACCCACTTTTGAAAAGGGATCTACACTAAAAGGAAAGAAGTTGCTCCCAGAATTCTTTCCTTTTAGATTAGACCCATTTACAAAGAGAGGCAAGCCAATTTTGGCAGAGTTGCCTACACTGAACGTGTACCCCTTAAATATCATTATTTCAGATCAGCAATATACAGTTTGTTAGTGACAGGAGAAAACTTCCTGGTGACAGGGGATGATGATGGACATATCAAAGTAAGAAACAGTACCATATTGACCCAGAATATTTTGACATCTTAATTTCTTACCATACTTGCCCTAAATTTTGAGCTGGGCTCCATAGCAGTTGGTAGTGAGCCTGACTGCAGGTCCAATGGTCTCAAGTTCCAATCCCAGCTGGGCCACATAACTTGCGTGGAGAGTGATTATGAAATCATTTCTATGGTCATTCTTCCCCTTCCTTTGATTCAAGAAAGACAGTTGTCAAATACTGGTTGAAGTATATACACAAGTACTGGTTAACTCTTAGAGGACTAAGCCTGCCCAGGAAAAGTGTAAATAGGTTAACTGACAGGCTTGACATGACCTTAACAGTATTAGCTGGGCCATAAAATTCCAACTCAGACATGGTGAAGCCAAGCAAAAATGCATGTTCAAGTCATATGTGGGCAGTGAAAGCTCAGTTCAGCCTGCACAGTGTCATTGCTGTCCACCTACAGTCTTTGAATACTGTACACAGAATATATCTTTGGACAGCAAAAACTCTAGTCAGCATAACAGATGTACAGGCTGTTTTGATGAGCAGTCTGAGCAGGATTTTTGCAGTCAAACAACATAATCATGGGATACTAGAGAATATGTCAGCTGAGAGCGAAGATCCAGACCAGCCTGTGTGTTTAGGACAGCATCTTATCAGGACTTAGTACACTTGTCACTTACCCAGCATATTTTTATATACATATATACAGAGAACCCTCTTCATACCGGACATTCAATACAACGACAAAATTCATTATAATGACAATTTGACTGTCACAAAACCTTTGCTTAAGAGGTAGCAATTAGTCAAAAATCATGCAAGAATAATGTATTCAATGTTATAGATAAATATATGTATTGGATATTTGTTAGAATTGCCTCAGTGAGGCAATTCTAACAAATATCCAAAAACATATGTTCTGTGAGGAAATACGAACAGAACAAGACATTTCTTACATATCTATCTGCTCATTAAGTATTCTGTACAACAGCAAATTCATTTTAATGCTAAAATCTTTGGCAGCAAATGCTGTCGTTGTAACGAGCGTTCACTGTAGGTAGTAAAATGGAATGGTTCAAATTTAGGACAAGTATTGCAAGGAGTTGATATATATAAGCAGTAAGATGGCATTAAGATGTCCCAATATTTAGGGTAAATATGATACTCGTCAGAAACCCCACTTGTTACCCCCTCATCCCAGCCTTGTTGAACTAAAAAACATATTCTGATAGCCCTCTTAACCTTAGTCTGCTGAACCTGGATATGCCCTGCCTTTGCAAACTGTAGGTCCAGATCAAGCCAACTGATCTGGATTTGCACTGTTTGTCAATAAGTATGTGAATTTTGTATCAACAACATGGATCAAGTTATCTGATTGGCTGAAAATTAGTAGTGGGCATCGAATTTTAATTTATTCAGCATGTTGAGGGTTAATTGAAGCGTAGTTAGCTGTTTCTTTTCCTCTGTTTCAGGCCTGGGATTTGCGGATGCAGAAGGAAGCTATGGACTTAAAAGAGAATGATGAGTTTATAAGTGACTTAGCTGTTGATAGTCAGTCGAAGATTGTTCTAGCAACAAGTGGTGATGGAACATTAACTGTGATCAATCTTAGAAGGAAGAAGTTAGAAATGCAGTCAGAGCTGTTTGATTCAGAATTTCTGTCCTTAGCAATTGTAAAGGTAAGATCAGCCTGCTACATGTTGGCGCAAATGGAGAGAACTTACATTTCGAGGGTTGAGCGCAAGACTGGCGTAAGTCAGATGGTTGTTTTTCCCCAAACCTAATCTCCTCACCATGAAGGCGTTATGAAGATTACAACATTTCTTTCTGTAAACAATGAAAATTTAGGTGCCATTGCTCGTATGAGTAATGGCACCTAAATTTGCATTGTTTACAAAGGGGTCCAAGTTGCCCCTAAACAAGGGTTTCAAAAATATGTTTGAGTTACCATAGTCTTGCGCTCAACCCTCGATTTTAAGAGTCCTTTATAGTAAGAATGAACTGCTCTACTGATGCTTCCATATCAAAGTTTGTATTTGTGTTGAGGTTTTACAGCCTAGTCAACCCAGTGGGGTCATGTCGAGCGCTGTCAGTTTATCTAACCACACGTTTACTGGGCAGGCTTAGTCCTCTAAGCGGTTAACCAGTATTGTGCACAGTCTTTCACCAGAAGCTAACAACTGCCCTTCTTGAATCAGCGGAAGGGAGAGAATGACAGTAGAAAATCTTTCATGATCAATCTCCACGAAAGAATGTTGCCGACCTCGGCGGGGGTTGAACCCGCGACCTCCTGGTCTCAAGTCGGACGGCGCATCCAACTGAGCCACCGAGGCTGGCCCCATATCAAAGTGGACTTGTGTTGTGTTATATAAAGTTATAATCATTTTTATTATCTTTTCATCCATTTCTGTTGACCACCGTGTTGTGTAATACAAGTATGTGTAAATATTGGGATACAAAGTAACCAAATAAAAGTTTTCTTATTTCTGTGCAAGAAACATATGTTTTAGGTACTCATTTGAAGGATCTTGGGAGATCCAGGGGCTGCAAGTTTGAACTGCAGCTCAGCCTCATAACTTTCGTAGAGATTGGATCATGAAATAATTTCTTCTGTCATTCTTCTGCTGATTCAAGAAGGGCAGTTGTCATTTAATGGGAAGAGTATGTGCACAAAGTACTGGGCCCAGTTGTTCAAAGCTAACGATGTCGTTAGTTAACAATTCGTTAAAATTTACATCAAGTGATGCGCAAATATGCTGAAATTTTTTGCTGAAAAAATGTGAGTAGCTTTTGCAGTGCAAAAGCTACTCACATTTTTTCAGTAAAAAATATCAGAATATTGTATATTGAATCCGCTAAAATAGTTAACAAAATGACCCTTAACAAGTTCGTTAAGCTAACGCTGCTTTGAACAACTGGGCCCTGGTTAACTGCTTAGAGGACAAAGTCTGCCAAGAAAAAGTGTGAGTAGGTTAAATGACCAGCTCCACAAGACCTTAACAGTGTTGAATGGGTAGTAAAACTCCAAACAAAAGAACACCAACAAAAAAAAAACAACAAGTCCTACTTGTGTGTTTTCATGGAGAACTAAGATAAAATATAACTACTTTTCTGTAGAAAATATTGTATTATCATTTTGTTTGACATTGTCTAGTTTCTAACTGACTTCAGAAAACAGTTCTTTATTTTTAACTTTATATTCTGTATTTCATTCTTTTGGATAGGTATGCTTTTTGGTTTCACAGAACTAGAGGAAGACAAAAAAATCATCATCTGCATATGACAAAATTAATAATGAATTTGCAGTGCTTTTTATCAGTTTTCGAATGTGACTCATTACGAAAACATGCCTATTTAAATATACTGAAAATTTTTCCACCCAAAAATGAAAATTTTCAGGTAAAAAATTCTGATATTCATCATGATTGATTGTGTTGGGGTTTAACGACAAGTCAACCATTGTGGGTCATTTTGTGCCGTCCCCCAGAGAAAGGGAGTATAGAGATAGAAGTAGAAGAGATGAAAGAGAGGGACAGGGAAGAAAGAGGAGCAGGAGTGAAAGTGAAGAAATGGAAGAAATAAGAACATTCCCCCTCTACTCTTACCTGCTACAAGGATAGCAGGCTTTGCCCAACTGTTAGCCAATATCATTTGGACGCCCCTGTGACAAGAGATACACGACACCTTTGCACCACCCAACCACCACTAATATTCTTCATATTTCTGCTCAAAACATAGATTGTGGGTACCCTTAGAACTGCCTTGGTGAGGCGGTGCTAATGCTTACCCACAATCTATTTTTTTGAGCAGAAATAAGAAAAATAAGGTATTCCCCTGTAAACCCCAGTTTTACTGTATAAAAGTTGGGTTTAAGGGGGTCAAAATCATATAGGCATGTTTTCGTGATGTAGTTGGGACTGGGCACATTTGAGATAGTAGACCTCCTGGTTATATGTACATGAAGTGTTCTATCAAAAGAAACTTCTAAAAGGTAGATTCCCACATATACGAATAATGACTACATGTAGTCTGCACAATTATTATTAGAAATTCTCAATGTCCTCATAGCTCCAGATAAGAGTTTTCTTATTTCTCCATGAAATAATACGTGGTATGGCTACTCATTAGAAATGTATTTGCAAGGAGCTTCTAATGCATATCAACATGTTTTTGAGAAGAAATAAGAAAAAAAATCAGTACTTTTTTGGTTGAAAAAACACTATTTTATATCTGGAGCTGTGCATACTCAACCCTACACGTTTTCATTTATTCTGGTCTGCTCGTGATAGGGTTTAATTTATCCAGCCTGATAAATGAAATACAATATTTACCTTTAGTATTTGGACAGGAGACAGAGCTAACAGTATAGACCCAGGTCAGAAGCCACATATTCGAATTTTAGAACAAGTATTGTAAGAAGTTAACACTCTGGGCCCGGTTGTTTGAAACTAACGATGTTGTTAGTTAACATATCATTAAATCTTTGATCATTAAATATGGCATATACACTAATATTTTTCCTGAAAAAATGTGAGTAGCTTTTGCAAATGCAAAAGCTACTTACATTTTTTCAGCAAAAATACCTGTGAATTAGATATTGTACTTAGAAGAACAGTTAACAATTTGACCACTAACAAGCTTGTTAAGCTAACGATGCTTTGAACAGCTGGGCCCTGCATGCAGGCCTAAATATTTGCAGACTAGAATTTGACATATTTTCTCTTATTTTCACAGAAAATAGTTTTGACTGTCCTAAGGAGATAACTGACATGAAATATAAAAAAAAAGCTGTATTCAGGGAAAAGTTAGGAAAATGTAGTCAGTTTGTTGTCTGCTGAATTAGTCCAGCAAGTGGTAAAGGTTAAGGTGTCCATATATTAAGGGTAAACACTGAACACTGTACCTCCTGTTTCTTTGTCTTTTAGAAAGGACAGAAAGTAGTCTGTGGCTGTGGAGAGGGTGAACTGAACATATTTAACTGGGGTGAATGGGGCAATATGAGTGACCGGCTCCCAGGTCATCCTATGTCTGTGGATTGTATGGTGCCTATCACAGAAGATATTGTTTGTACCGGGTCATGTGATGGTAAAATCAGGTAAGCCTGTCCTCTTGAAAGATTTTAAAATCCCTGCAAATACCGTATTTATACTCCTGGCATACTTGTATGCCGAGGGTATATAGTTTTCACTTTTCTGTTTGTATGTACGTGTGTTTGTCCTTCTGTAGCATTAGTGGACAGCTGCATCAAAGTTTTTATGAGAAAGTTTTTAAGAGGTTATATTATCAAGGCCTGTTGATGGATTTATTTTATGTTTTGTCAGTTGTTACATGTTGTTCCCAAATTTTATTAAGGTATAAAGCTATAAGTCTTACGCGAATTGAAAGATCAAGGTCGCAGCTGGGTGCAGACTGAAACTGTTAGTGATTTGTGCTTGTGTTTGTGTTGAGGTTTTATGGCCCAATCAACCTAATAAGGTCATGTCGAGTGCGGTTGGTTTACCTTACCACACTTTTACTAGGCAGGCTTAGTCCTCTCAGCGGTTAACCAACATTGTGCACATTCTGTCACCAGAAACTGACAACTGCCCATCTTGAATCAGCGGAAGAGAGAGAATGACCATGGAAAATATTTCTTGATCTCCATCTTAATGAAAGAATATTGCCGACCCGGCGGGGATCGAACCTGCAACCTCCTGATCTCCAGTCGGGAAAAAGTCTCTCCAGGAAAAGTGTGAGTAGGTTTCACACTTTTCCTGGACAGACTTTTTCCAGTAAGCTGTTAACCAGTACTTCGTGCACAAATTTTAGCCAGTAACTTACAACACTGCCCTTACTGAATCACCCAAAGAGGGAGAATAAAAGTTATGTGGCGACTTGATATGACCCCATAACAGTGTTGACTGGGTCTTAAAACTCCACTAGCCCCACCACCCCCAACACCTGAAAAAATAAATTATAAAATTAAAAAAAAATGGAGTGTGACTATGGTTTGTGTCAGCATTTAGTAGCATCCACAAATGTTAAAGTTTTATGTTTATCCAAAGTTTTATGTTTATCCGTGTTTGTCATTGCTCGTTGCAGGGTTGTGAAATTATCAAGTTTTGTTGCTTGTCTGCAGACAAGTGAATGGTCAAAATCCACTTGTCCAATCAAGATTTACTTGGCCAAAAATTGACATTTTTCTTATTTCTTTAAGAAAACATTTGATGTTGATACTCGTCTGAAGCGCTTTGGTGCAGACTTTCTAATGAGTATCTACAAGATATGTTTTCTTCAAGAATTAAGAAAAATATGTATATCTCATAACCAGAATACTCTTCTTACCTAGTGCTATGAAGTCCTTGTTCCAGGAAAAATAAATTGAAATTTCTTACATGTACTTGTCTTCTGACAGGGAAATAGGATAATTTGGACAAGTCAGGCAAGGCATTTCCACAGCCCTGGCTAGTTGCGATATCCTAGTAAAATCTGCTTGTATGATGCATAATCTTGCTGAGATATAATTATCTTGATAATTCTTTCATCTAGAGCTGGCCCCAGTGGCTCAGTTGGATGCGCCGTCTGACTGGAGACCAGGAGGTCGCGTGTTCAACCCCTGCCCAGATCGGCAACATTCTTTCATGGAGATTGATCATGAAATATTTTCTACGGTCATTCGCTCCCTTCCGCTGATTCAAGAAGGGCAGTTGTCAGTTTCTTACGAAAGAATGTGCACAATACTGGTTAACCGCTTAGAGGACTAAGCCTGCCCAGTAAACGTGTGGTTAGGTAAACTGACCACGCTCGACATGACCCCATTGGGTTGACTGGGCCATAAAACCTCAACACAAACAAAAACTTCCATCTAGAGCCAGATGTACGATCTTATAATGCCCCCAACTTCAAAGAAGTTGGAGGGGCATATTGCTTCTGGGTTGTTCATTCGTCCGTCCGTCCGTCCGTCCTTTCATCCGTCCGTCCGTTTTTCACGCTTTTTGAGTTATGGCCCTTTGAAAAAATATGGACTCAATCTTGTCAGCAAAATATCTCAAAAACTATAGAAGGTAGAGCCTTGAAACTTGATGAAAAGACTGGTAGTGATGAGTAGACAACCTGATTAAGTTTTGAAGAAATTTTGAAAAATACTTCTTGAGTTATCGCCCTTTGTAATTTTGGGCATTTTTGCCTTGTCAGCAAAATATCTCAAAAACTGTTGGAGCTAGAGCCTTGAAACTTAGTAAATGGATTTGTAGTGATGAGTAGATGACCTGATTAACTTTTGAAGAAATTCTGAAAAATACTTCATGAGTTATGGCCCTTTGTAATTTTGGACAATTTTACCTTGTCAGCAAAATATCTCAAAAACCCTTGGCACTAGAGCCTTGAAACTTGATGAATAGACTGGTAGTGATGGGTAGACAACCTGATTAACTTTTGAAGAAATTTTGAAAAATACTTCTTGAGTTATGGCCCTTTGTGATTTTGGGCATTTTTACCTTGTCAGCAAAATATCTCAAAAACTGTTAGAGCTAGAGCCATGAAATATGGTGAATGGATTTTATAATGATGAGTAGACAACCTGATTAACTTTTGAATAAATTTTGAAAAATACTTATTGAGTTATGGCCCTTTGTTATTTTGGCATTTTTATCTTGTCAGCAAAATATCTCAAAAACTGTTAGAGCTAGAGACTTGAAACTTGGTGAATTGATTGGTAGTGATGAGTAGACGACCTGATTAACTTTTTTGTAAATTCTGAAAAATATTTCGTAAGTAATGGCCCTTTGTAAATTTGGGCATGTTTCCCTTGTCAGCAAAGTATCTAAAAAACTATTGAAGCTGGAGCCTTGATGAATAGATGGGCAGCGATAAGTAGATGACCTGATCATGCCTCCAGTTTTGAATGAAATTGATGGGGCATATTATTTTGCCTTCATTTGTCCATCCGTCTGTTTATCTGTTCGTCAAACTTTTTTGTGCATGCCATATCTTAAGAACCCTGCATGCTAGGGTTTTGAAATTTTATATTTGGGTTCCCAATGAAAAAATAGCTGATCTGTATTTTTTTTTCTTGTCTAGCATGTTTGTTTAGAGTTATGCTCCTTTGACAAAAATCAGAATTAAATCTTGTGAGCAAGATATCTTAAAAAGTATTTAAGCTGGGTTCTTGAAATTCGATATAGTAAGTGGGAATGATGTGTAAATTACCTGATTATATTTTGAGAGAATTCCGTGAAAATATTGATAAAGTTACGGCCCTTTGCAGTCCTGCGCATTTTGACCTTGTCAGCAAGACGTCTTGAAAAGTACTTAAACTAGGATCTTGAAATATTATATGCTGATTGGGGATGATGTGAAGATTACCTGATTTGTTTTTTAGGGAATTCCATGAAAAATTGACGTAGTTATGACCCTTTGTAGTTCTAGGCATTTTGACCTTGTCAGCAAGATATCTCAAAAAGTATTTAAGCCAGAGCCATGATATTTGGTCTGCTGATTGGGATTGAGGAGGAGATCACCTGATTAAATTTTGACCCAATTACATGAAATGTTGGAGTTATGGCCCTTAGCAATTTCTGGCCATTTAATGTTGTTGCTTTATTGTGTATAGCATAAGTTTAGAACCATGTATGCTAATGTTTTGAAATTTCATACTATAATTCCTCATGAAAAAATAGGTGCCCCGTATTTTTTTCTTATCCCAATTATCTCCTGTTTTAGAGTTATTTCCCTTTGATAAAATAACATTGAAATCTCATATATTTGTACTGTTGTTACCGTCATGGGCAAGCAGTGTTGGAGTCAAGCAGTGTTAGAGTCAGGCAGTTGGGGGTATAGTGTTTTACAAACACCAGCTCTAGTTAACCCTAGTCCTGCTGAATAAATTAAGATGCAACACCCACTTCTAATTTTCAGCCAATCAGATTACTTGATCCGGATTGTTGCTATGAATTCACATACTTAATGGCACACAGTGCAGATCCAGATCAGTTGGCTTCTGAAGAAGCCAGCTGATCTGGATCTACACTGTTTGCAAAGGCAGGACCTATCCGGGTTCAGCAGGACTAGGGTTAAGGACACTTATATCTGTTTATTTCAGAGCTGTCAACATTCAACCAAACAGATTCCTTGGTGTAGTAGGTGATCATGAAGATGGCTTTCCTATAGAAAATCTTGCTCTTTCAAGAGATAAAAAGCTGCTGGCAAGTTGTTCACATGACCAGAAGGTTAAATTCTGGAACATTGAAAGTGTGAAGAAAGAAAAAGTGAACACAAATCAAAAGGCAAAGAAATCCACAAAAACAAAATTTTTAAAATCTTCAGCAAAAGGTGACTTTTTTGCTGGATTAGTTGATGATACTAGTGATGATAAAGCTTCAGGAAGTAAAGATAATGATAGTAATAGTGATGAAGATGATGATGAGGAGGATAGTGAAGATGATAGTGATGAAAATGAATAAAATCAATACTTCATTTTGTTGTTGGTCTTTACTTAAATATGTTTACCCACAGGAGCCTGACGTTTCATCAGAACTATGATAAAAACATCAGAAAGTCCAAAAATCGAGGTTTACAAGATGAAGATAAGCTAAATTGGCATTACGTCAGAACTACGATAAAAAACGTCAGAAAGCTAAAAAACAGAGATTTGTGAGAGGAAGTCGAGCTTGACTGTATCGCAAACCTCGACTATGAAAAAAACAGCAGGAAGCCCAAAAATCAAGGTTTGTGAGTCAAAGTTGAGCTCGACTTTGTTTCTCAAGATCCGATTTTTTGGATTTCAGACATTTTTATCGTAGTTCTGATGTAACACAAGCACCTGTGATTTACCTTAAGCACAGCTCAAGAGAGGGGTACCAATATAATATTTTTCTTATTTCTCCATATGTTGTGGGTACTCACTAGAAGCAGCTGAGTGATGCATTTCCAATGGGTACCCACAACATATGGTTTTTTTTTTGAGAGATAAGAAAAATATTGGAACTTTTCCGTTGAAAACAAAAATGGTAAAAAATAGAGGTTAATGCATCCTGAGTTTAAAATACAGGAAATATTTCCCAAGAGATTTGTAAATTTGATAAACAAATGAATGCCTAGCACGAGCTTCTTTATAAGATTTGAAAGTCTCAGGGGAAATATTTCCGGTATTTGAAACTCAGTGTGTATTAACTTATATATCACATATCATAAAAATGATTTTTTTCTTCTGATTCTGTTTTATGCTCTTTCAAATGACATCAATAAGTTTTGCGAAGTTAACGTCATCTACACTCGTCGAGCAGCATGACATCGTTCTAAAGCAAATAGTTCCTTTTAGGAATTACAAATTATACTTCCCGTAGAAATTACTAAAAATAGCTTCAGATATGTAATACCATGCTTTACATGGAGCTATGTAAAGTATTTGGACAGACTTGCCAGAGTAAATAATGTAGACATAGATGAAACTGCTTTATAAAGTTTCCCTGAGCAAACAAAGTAGACCCACATCATACTGCTTCTAGACAGAATGCAGCATCTGATCAGGGTCTACACTGTTTGCTTTAAGTTCAGAAATTTCTTTGAAACATGGTAATAATAAAAAAAAACCCACACCCCTTATATAGGAAATGGACCTGTCCAAAGAGTTAAAGACATGAAAATCTGATGAGTCTGGGTCATTAGTCTTATCGCTGGTAAAGGACAGGGTTTAATAAAAACCTGGGCCCAGTTGTTCAAAGCTAACGATGTCGTTAGTTAACGATTCGTTAAAATTTACATCGAGTGATACGCAAATATGCTGAAATTTTTTGCTGAAAAAAATGTGAGTAGCTTTTGCAGTGCAAAAGCTACTCACATTTTTTCAGCAAAAGATATCAGAATATTGTGTATTAAATCTGCTAAAACTGTTAACGAAATGACCCTTATCAAGCTCGTTAAGCTAACGACGCTTTGAATAACTGGGCCCTGGTATTCTGTCAATGAAAGATAAATAGGTAGAGGCTCCATAGGGGGATATAATAGTGGGGACTTTACGGTACTGACTTATCTGCTCTATATGTAATATCATAGGAGCAGGCGCAAAGCAATTGTCCTACAAAATTACCTGTGGGCTGAGCGGAGCGTCACAACAGTCTGCACGTCTGATCAGGAGACTAAGCAGACTACGGATGAGCAGACTGGTTGAGTTTTCACTAGGCACACTTTTTTGTAGGGTGTGCTCTGCATTATTACCCTTCATTATTAAACCTGAAACATGAATTGTCCAGTGGACATTTTAGAATTTTAATAATATCACGGGTAGTAATCTCGTCACTCATGGCTAATTGTTATGCAAAGAAATAAGTGACGCAAATATCCAGACATGAGTAGCCTGAGCTAAAAAGGTGGCTAACTGAGGTGGGTTGATGATATTCTGGGGCATTTGTCCTCTAGGAGGGCGTTATTTTAAAAATCAGAGAATGCTATACTGTGCAGAATTAAATTCCACACAACCTAGCACCAACATTTTCGTCAAAATTTAGCTACGGTTCCTGGAATTTGTTTCATTCTGGCGACAATCATTCCCAATTTGGTGCCATTTTGGACGATTTACCCATTAGAATTAATATTTTCATCCATATCTGCATTTTGCGGTATGACTTGAATTGGACAGACACCGTCATTTGGCCGTATTACAATCATAACAATGCAAACCATCAATGCAACCAACAAAAACGGAAAAATGCTAACACTCAAGTTTATATAATAGGTCCTGGTCACATGACCAACATGGCCACCATGTCCATATATGGTAAAAATACTTTAAAAGATTTCTTCTGCAGAACCAGAAGTCAGATGCCAAGTTTAGACATTAAATTTGGCACACAGCCCTACAAAGTTTATATAAATGAGACCCTGGGTTGAAGTTGGCCTATTGTACAACAAGGACAACTTTGTTAATTCAGGCTTTCATATTGGAAAGTCTTGAAAAAAAATATATGAAATCAAAGTTCAAAGAGATGTTTTTTGAAACTTACAAAAATAGATCAAGTAATAAGGTCTTTCTGCTGGCATAATTTTTTTTCCCACAGTTGTCTGCCCCTGCGTTCAGCCTATCCTCCATCAAGTTTTCAGCTCACCTGAGCAAAAGCTCAGGGTGAGCTATTGTGATCACCCTCTGTCTGTCATCGTCCATCGTTCGTCGTCAACAATTGGTTTGTTAACACTCTAGAGGTCACAGTTTTGACCCAATCTTGATGAAACTTGTCCAGAATGTTTGCCCCTATAAAATCTAGGTCAAATTCGGTATTGGGTCACATGGGGTCAAAAACTAGGTCACCAGGCCAAATCAAAGGAAAACCTTGTTAAAACTCTAGCGGTCACATTTTTGAAGCAATCATCATGAATCTTGCTCAAAATGTTTGTCGTGATGAGTTCTAGGTCAAGTTCGAAACTGGGTCACTTGGGGTCAAAAACTAGGTCACTGGGCCAAATAAGCAGAAAACCTTGTTAACACTCTAGAGGTCACATTTTTGAAGCAATCATCATGAAGCTTGCTCAAAATCTTTGTCTTGATGATTTCTAGGTCAAGTTCGAAACTGGTTCATGTGGGGTCAAAAACTAGGTTACCTGGCCAAATCAGTGTTAAACCTTGTTAACACTAGGGGTCACATTCTTCAAGCAATCATCATGAATCTTGCTCAAATTGTTTGTCTTGATGATTTCTAGGTCAAGTTTGAAACTGGGTCTCTTAGCATAAAAACTAGGTCACCAGGCCAAATCAAAGGAAAACCTTGTTAACACTCTAGTGGTCACATTTTTGAAGCAATCATCATTAATCTTGCTCAAAATGTTTGTCTTGATGAGTTCTAGGTCAAGTTCGAAACTGGGTCACTTGGGGTAAAAAACTAGGTCACCTGGCTAATTCAGCAGAAAACCTTGTTAGCACGCTAGTGGTCACATTTTTGAGTCAACCATCATGAATCTTGCTCAAAATGTTTGTCTTGATTTCTAGGTCAAGTTCGAAACTGGGTCAAGTGGGGTCAAAAATTAAGTCACCTGGCCACATCAGTGTAAAACCTTGTTAACACTCTAGCGGTCACATTTATGAAGCAGCCATCATGAATCTTGCTCAAAATGTTTGTCTTGATGATTTCTAGTTCAAGTTTGAAACTGGGTCACTTGGAGTCAAAAACTAGGTCACCAGGCCAAATCAAAGGGAGACCTTGTTAACACTCTAGAGGTCAAATTTTAGCTCACCTGAGCCGAAGGCTCAAGGTGAGCTATTGTGATCACTCACTGTCCGTCGTCGTTGTCATCGTCATCGTCCGTATGTCCATCCGTCCACAATTTTTAAACAACATCTCCTCCTAAACCACTGGTTGGAATTTGATCAAACTTCACAAGGATGATCCTTGGTTGGTCTTCTTTCAAAGTTGTTCAAAAGGTTCCCGTCCATTGCATATCTAGGTCACAGGAGCTAAAAATAGATTTTTTAACTAAAAACTTAAAAAAATCTTCTTGTCCAAACCACTCGACTGATTTCAATAAAATATTGCAAAAATGTTCCTTTGATGATCCTCTACCAAGATTGTTCAAGCCATTTGGATTTGTAAAAAAACATGGCCGCCAGGGGGCGGGGCTTATTTTCCCTTTATATCCAAATAGAAAACTTTAAAAATCTTCTTGTCAGAAACCACTGGATCGATTTCCATATAATTTTGCAGAAATGTTCCCCTTTGGTGATCCTCTACCAAGGTTGTTCGAGCCATTTGAATTTGTCAAAAACATGGCCACCAGGGGGCGGAGCTTATTTTCCCTATATTATCTATATAGAAAACTTAAAAAATCTTCTTGTCAGAAACCACTGGATCGATTTCAATATAATTTTGCAGAAATATTCCTTTGGTGATCCTCTACCAAGATTGTTCAAGCCATTTGGATTCGTCAAAAAACATGGCCACCAGGGGGGCGGGGCTTATTTTCTCTATATATCTATATAGAAAACTTTAAAAATCTTCTTGTCAGAAACCACTAGACCAATTTCAATATAATTTTGCAGAAATGTTCCTTTGGTAATCCTCTACCAAGATTGTTCAAGCCATATGGATTCGTCAAATAACATGGCCGCCAGGGGGCGGGGCTTATTTTCCCTATATATCTATATATAGAAAACTTTAAAAATCTTGTCAGAAACCACTGGACCGATTTCAATATAATTTTGCAGAAATGCTCCTTTGATGATCTTCTACCAAGATTGTTGAAGCCATTTGGATTCGTCAAAAAACATGGCCGCCAGGGGGCGGGGCTTATTTTCTCTATATATCTACATAGAAAACTTTAAAAATCTTTTAGTCAGAAACCCCTGGATCGATTTCAATATAATTTTGCAGAAATGTTACTTTGGTGATCCTCTACCAAGATTGTTCAAGCCATTTGGATTTGTCAAAAATCATGGCTGCCAGGGGGCGGGGCTTATTTTCCCTATATATCTATATAGAAAAATGTAAAAATCTTCTTGTCAGAAACCATTGGACCAATTTTAATATAATTTTGCCGAAATGTTCCTTTGGTGATGGTCTACCAAGATTGTTCAAGCCATTTGGATTCGTCAAAAATATGGCCGCCAGGGGGCGGGGCTTAAATTCCTTATATATGTATATAGAAAACTTTAAAAATCTTCTTGTCAGAAACCACTGGACCGATTTCTATATAACTTGGCAAAAATGTTCCCTTGCTGATTCTCTACCAAGATTGTTCAAGCCGTTATGATTTATAGGGTGCGGGGCTTATTTTCCCTATATATCTGTTTAGAAAACTTTAATGATCCTTTTATCAGAAACCACTGGACCGATTTCAATACATCATTGCAGGAATGTTTCTTTGGTAACCGTCTACCAAGATTGTTCAAGTCGACATGAGTCATCAAAAAACGTGGCTGCCAGGGGGGGCGGGGCTTATTTTCCCTATGTATCTAAATAGAAAACTTTAAAAATCTTCTTGTCAGAAACCACTGGACAGATTTCATTATAATTTGACAGAAATGTTTCCTTGTTGACCCTCTACCAAGATTGTTCAAGTTATCATGATTCATCAAAAAACATGGCCGCCATGGGCCGGGGCTTATTTTTTTCCTATATATCTATATAGAAAAGTTTAAAAATTTTCTTGTCAGAAACCAATGGACCGATTTCAATATAACTTAGCAGGAATGTTTCTTTGGTGACCCTCTACCAATATTGTTCAAGCCGGCATGATTCGTCGAAAAACATGGCCGCTAGGGGGCGGGGCATATTTTCCTTATATAAATAGAAAACTTTAAAAATCCCCTCGTAAGAAACCGATGGATAGAGTTCATTGTAGAAACCAATGGACCGATTTCAATATAACTTAGCAGGAATGTTGCTTTGGTAACCTTCTACCAAGATTGTTCAAGCCCTCATGATACGACAAAAAACATGGCCGCCAGAGGGCGGGGCTTATTTTCGGTATATATCTGTATAGAAAATTTTAAAATTCTTCTTGTCAGAAACCACCTGACCGATTTCAATATTACTTTGCAGGAATGTTGCTTTGGTGACCCTGTACCAAGATTGTTCAAGCAATCTTGATTCGTCAAAAAACATGGCTGCTAGGGGTGGGGCTTATTTTCCCTAAATTTTCCCTATTTTCCCTATATATCTAAATAGAAAACTTTAAAAATCTTCTTGTCAGAAACCACTGAACCGATTTCAATATAACTTGGCAGGAATGTCCCCTGGTGGCCCTCTACCAAGTTTGTTCAAGCTGTCATGATTCGTCAAAAACATGGCCGTTAGGGGGTGGGACTTATTTTCCCTATAAAGCTATATAAAACACTTCAAAAATCTTTTTATCAGAAACCACTGGACCAATTTCAATATAACTTGGCAGAATTGTTCCTTTGGTGACCTTCTTTCAAGATTCGGTTCCAGCGATCATGATGTATGTAAAAAACATGGCCGCTCGGGAGTAGGGCTATAAAATTTATACAAAAATCTTAGAGCAGTGAACTGGGCTGAAACTTCAACAGTAAGTTTGCAAAGCTCTTTGCTCAGGTGAGCGATATAGGACCATCATGATCCTCTTGTTGAAGCAATCATCATGAATTTTGCCCAAAATGTTTGTCTTGATGATTTCTAAAGCAAGTTTGAAACTGGGTCACGTGGGGTCAAACACTAGGTCACCAGGCCAAATCAAAGGAAAACTTTGTTAGCACTCCAGAGGTCACAGTTTTTAAATAATCATCATACATATTGCTCAAAATGTTCGTCTTGATGATTTCTAGGTCTAGTTTAAAAATGCGTCACTTGATGTCAGAAACTGGGTCACCAGGCCAAATCAAAGGAAAACCTTGTTGACGCTCTAAAAGGTCACATTTTAGAAGTGATCATCATGAATCTTGCTCAAAATGTTTGTCTTAATGATTTTTAGGTGACGTATATTTCACTGCCCAGTGACTTTCTTAAGTTTTTCAGTTTAGGCCAGTTTCTCAGTAATTATTGGTCCTACAGAGTGATATTTGGTACTTGTGAAGTGTTTGTGTTTAGGTCAGTTTCTCAGTAACTATTGCCCCTACAGCCAGTGATACTTAGTACATGCATACATATTAGCATGGCCTCTTGAGTGCAGTCATCCATATTTGACCTTGACCTCTATTTCACAGTCCACTAGACATGCTACATTGTCTTACTTGATAATATACTGAAAGGAAAAAGAAACGCAGGGTAAATTTTATTCCTAAAGTTCATTCAAGTTTGAAAAAGTTTGTTAAATATTTTACTATGATTACAAAACAAATTACCAAATTTCATTGGTTTGTGATCAACAAGTCTCGAGTTATTGAAGTTCATTGGTAGCTACCCCATAAATCTTGAAATCAAAATCAAACTGAAAATCAATATCGGACAATACGGAAAGCCAAAATTTCGTGCAAAACAAGCATGTTTAAACCTACAGCACAAGATTTCCTCACACCATTTGGTACACTTCAACGATACACAACGCTCTTCGATTCTTTTACCGATTTTTCTTTTCATTTTTACGCAACTTTGAACTTTTTTCTCAATCATGGTACAATTGACTGATGTTCAGAGAGGTAGGGCAATTGCGTTGCTGATGCAGGGTCAGAGGCAACAGCAAGTTGCCAATCATTTTGGGGTTAACGTCTCAACAATTGAACGTCTTGTTAGACGTTTAAGGGAGACAGGGCATTTAGCAGACCGACCGCGGTCTGGGCGTCCAAGCGTGACGTCGCGACGTCAAGACAGGACAATCCGTCTGGCACATTTGCGGAATCGTCATCTCACTGCTACCGAAACTGCCCTTAATACAGTAGGTACGCATAATCGACAAATTTCTCCGAAGACTGTTGGAAGTCGATTGCGTGAGATTGCGTGAGATTGGTCTTCGAGCTCGTCGTCCATACGTTGGTCTGCCTCTGACCCAGGCACGTAGGTTGCGTCGTATGGCGTGGTTGACGGCGCATGCGCCCAGGCTATTTCCGAAGAGGCAGTGGAGACTTCTTTTTACGGACGAGTCTAGGTTCACTCTCTATCGCGCAGATGGTCGACGTCGTGTGTACCGACGTCGCGGAGAACGCTTTACCGACGCCTGTGTTGTCGAACGGGATCGGTTTGGAGGTGGCTCCGTTATGATCTAGGGAGGCATTGCTCACGGGATAAAATCACAGTTGATTATTATTGCGGGCAATATGACCGCAGTAAGGTATAGGGATGAGATCTTGCGTCCTGTTGCAGTCCCACTTGTGCAACAACGTAATCTGATTCTGCAGCAGGACAATGCTGACCACATGTTGCCCGAGTTTGTCAGGATTTCCTGGCAAACAATAACATCGCACCACTAGCATGGCCACCGTACAGTCCAGATTTGACCCCAATAGAGCACATGTGGGATGAGCTGGACAGATGGGTTAGGAAGCGCCGAAATCCCCCCGCAACTCTCGCACAACTAAGGAATGCGTTGATCGATGAATGGAATAACATCCCGATGCGAACTGTCAATGCTTTGGTTAACTCTATCCAAAGGAGAATTAGGGCAGCAACGGCAGTAAGAGGGGGGCACACCCGATATTGATTTTCAGTTTGATTTTGATTTCAATATTTGTGGGGTAGCTACCAATGAACTTCAATAACTCGAGACTTGTTGATCACAAACCAATGAAATTTGGAACTTTTGTTCCATACATGTACCGTTTTGTAATCATAGTAAAATATTTAACAAACTTTTTCAAACTTGAATGAAATTTAGGAATAAAATTTACCCTGCGTTTCTTTTTCCTTTCAGTATATAATCATTTTGAATTTTGATCAGAATATTTGCCTTGATCAGTTCTAGGTCAAAGTGCTATGATACTCAGGTGAGCGTTACAGGGCCATCATGGCCCTCTTGTTTAAACATCTTTTCCTCAGAAACCGCTGAGCCAACTGAAGTAAAATTTCATCTGGAACATCTGTAGCTCACGGGAATAAACGTTTATAAAATTGGCCCGCTCACATAAGCAAGATTTGTTGCCACCAAGTCCATATATAGAAAAAACCCTTTAAAACCATCTTCTTCAGAACTCCCCCTCCCCCCCCCCCCACCACCACCACCTACCTCCATCCACACACACACACACACACACACTAGAAAATAAAAATAAAGTGTGGCCCTCCCGAACTCCCAGTCCCCCACATCACCAGAAAATTAAATGACTAATGTCAAGTTGCATACCAAGAGCACCTGAAACGGATGGGAAAAGAGATGGGTTGCATGCAAGAAGGGAAATGTGAAATATCTTATAACTAACGCATATCTACTTGATCAGTTGTTTCATCCTGCAATACACACAGTATTATTTGAGGAGACCCAAGCATATTTCTCATGTTGGTTTAAACATTTATTTCTTTTTCAATAACACGTACATTAATGACACATACAGTGTAACAAGTTTCTAACAATAAACTACAGAGGATCCGAACGAAAGCATTTTTGCTTGTAGAGTTCATTTCCTCTAAGATGGCTGTTTACAGTCAATGTATTGGAATGTTTTACCATAGACAATGTAAGAGAATGAGTAAATATCAATGTTTAAACATTTTTCCCCTATACGTGGGTCGATTGTCCTCTGAAGTTCTGGGGGCTAGGGTCGTGGGTCTGACGGGAGAGATTCCATTGAGTTTTTGTGAAGGTGATTACCGCTATGTACCTTTTGAGTTAAGGGTCGTTCAGAGTTGTTAAATCGTTTTGATGCAAATATAAAGAGTTGCACTTCTCTGAATATTTGATCATTTACCTCATCAGGTAGACCCGAACTACCGTTTGATAAAACAGGAACTGTGAGCGGATGCTGAAGAGTATAAATGTAGTGTTGTCGAATAGCGTGGTATTTCGGACACACTAATAAGTAGTCCACCTGTGCTTTTAAGTTTAAAGAGTAATCTCCTGTGCCAAACACGATCAAATGCTTTGCATATATCGCAAAACACAACTCTCATTGTTTTGCCTTCTTCTAAAGCGTTAAGAAATGTATCTTGCATGTATAATAGCTGATTAACAGTAGAATCGCCGCTTTGAAATCCTGACTGGTTAGGAGAAATACTGTTATGATCTATCAGGTATTCATTTGAATATTTATGTATGCATCTTTCCATGAGTTTACCTACGTTACTTAACAAAGAAATTGGTCTGTAATTGTTTAGGTCCGACATGCTATCTTTTTTATGTACTGGCATAACGTTGGAGTCCTTCCAAGGATCGGGGATTTTTCTCAAACGTATTGATAAGTTGAATAGTTCAGTAAATGGATCGGCCAGCTGCTGTATACCTTTTTTGATCAATTTCGGACTTATAAGGTCGGGTCCCGAAGCTTTTTTTTATGAGGGTCGTGCAAAAAGTCCTGTCACTAATAGGCTTCAGAAGTTTTATCCCAGGTATATTTTAAAATGCTTCACTGCACTTGAATGGCCATCCTCGGTAACCCAGGTGTGACCCATTACGTTACACTTCATTCATCACCCCTGGGACAACTCGCTTACGTTTCTTCGTCCTCATGAATTATTAATGAGGGCATCTGATTGGTGATCTCAGTATTTCAATGAGAAATTTTAATCTATTTTTTATCTGGCGTACTCCGCAAATAACGTCATCGTTCTATGTTTGTTTTGCGAATATCCAATCATATCGTTCGTTGCAATCCAGGCATGGTATTAATTGCTGACGAAAACGTTTATCAGGTTTTCCTGAGTTATTTTTAGTAACGGAAGAAGAATAAATGAATCTTCCGCAGAAGAGAGTAGCGCTATGTTAGCGACATTTTGATTAGCTATTGAGGTATTCCCCGGTGTTGTGAATATTCATACAAAACGACGTTTCGTCAGTCAGATGTCCCAGGGGAATGAATGTAGTGTAACGTAATGGATCACACCTGGGTTACCAAGGATGTTGAATGGTGTGTTAAATAGCTAACGATACCCGTTTATTTCGTGCAAATTGCTTTCCAACTGATCGAATTATTTCAAATTGAAATAGATGCAGTCATATACACTGACCAGTTTACTTGTTACATTGGAACATGGACCAAAAGACTGAAATTCGTAGCTATATTAAATGCCGTATTAGGCTTAATATAGATTCAAAGCAGATATTTAATGAATTGTGTGGTATATATGGATCTCAGATCATTTCAATGCGCACAGTTTTTAGGTGGGTTAAAGCTTTTTAAAGCTGGGAAATTTTCTGTTGAAGATGATACCCTTCCTGGAAGGCCTAAAACCTCTGTTACCAAGGCTAACGTCGCTGCTGTAAAGATTGTGGTCGAACAGGATGCGCGATTGTCTGTCAGTGATATAGCTAGTTGTACTGGCATATCAGAAGGCAGTGTGCAAATAATTCTGAAAAAGCGTTTGGACCTGAGAAAGGTTTGCGCTAGGTGGGTACCTCATTTGCTCACTGAGAAGCAAAAGACACAACGCCTTAAATGTGCCCGGGAACTTTTGAAAACATACAAAGGCTGTAATAGTCGGGTTATTCTAACTAGCTAACAGGTGATGAAACCTGGGTGCTCATGTTTGAGCCACAAAGAAAGGCTGATAATAAGCAATTGAACCGAAAAGATCAAAAAGGCCAATGTATTGCCAAGGGAACCGTAAGTTCGAAAAAGATGTTGTACGCAATTTTCTTTAATTCAATAGGGCCAGTCGTTCAAGTGCCTTGTCCATCTGGTCATACAGTCACTGGCCGATTCTACAAGAATTCTGTACTATAGAAAATGAAAGAGTTTTACAATATGAAACGACCAAGGATGGTCAGGAGTCCACCTTTTACATGACAACGTCTCCTCTCATAAGTGTGAGGTTGTTAAGTCTTTTTTTGGCTTCTGAAAAGGTGAAAGTTTTGAACCATCCACCTTATTCACCTGACGAGTCCCTGTGACTTCTTTTTATTTCCAAGGCTTAAGAAAATGCTTTCTAGAAATAAGTATACGTCTAGAAGTTCTCTTGCTAGCGCTATTTATCAGTGTCTCCAATAGATACTATTTATCTGCTTTTCGCAATTGGGTAAAAGGATTACAAAAGTGTGTTTCAGTAAAGGGGGACTACTTTGATGGTTTGTAATAAAATATGTTTGATAAAACGTAGCACTGAAGTAATCCGAACCCAGTGACAAAACTTTTTGCAGGGCCCTCGTATGTTGAGTCTTTTAATAGCTTGAATAACATCGTTACGAGAAATTTCAATATGGTTTAGTGGCTCATAGGTAGGTGGAGTGTACTCAGGGAAGCAACTGCTGGAGTCGTCGGTAGTAGATTGTTTTATAAAGAAATCATCTAGGACAGTGGAGAAAAGATGATAACAGCTTTCAAATTCATCGCATGCACAAGAAAGGCTTGGAACAATATTTCTAGAGTATAAATGTGAATTGAGTGAGCTATACCCCATGCGTAATCTTGCATGTAGGATTTGGCAAATTCCAGATCCAGCAATGTAGTACTTAGGAGGAAGTTTTCTGTGTCTATTGAGGCAATATTTAAATGCTGTGACAGTGTTTGCATCTTTTATATCTTGGGGCAAGCTATTCCAAGCTCTTATAGTGGAAGGCAAAAAAGGAGTTAAAGAAGAGATTAGTACGAGCGCGAATAGACTGTATATCGTTTGCGTTTCTTAGGCTGTAGGGGTTACTGTCGCCAACAAGTGAGGGCACAAGATCAGACAGGTAATCAGGGGTGAGCCCATTAACAATCTTATAAAATATAACTAACTTGTGTTTTGTGCATCTTTCTTGGAGTGTTTCCCATCTGAGCTCTGCAAGTTTTTCAATACTACAGAGCTTAGTTGCACCGTTTCGTTGTGTATTGATTCTAATTGGTTTTTACAGTCGGTGTAGCAGTTGTCCTAAACACTATCACTATATTCGAGTAGGGGGCGTATAAAGCCTATATAGATTTTTCTAATGCAATCCTGTTTATTTTAAATTTTAGAGCACGGAGGAGGTTTAATCTTAATCATGTTGATTCGGTAACTTTGGCAATATGTTCTGTCCATGAGCAAGTGTTCGAAGATGTAATCCCGAGATGTTTGTGACTAGTAGATTCAGAAATGATTGTATCGTTCATTAAAAGTTGCGGGTGTAAAGCAGGATTTTGTTTTAAAGATATTAAAAGAGGCGTGGTTTTCTTCGCATTGAAATCAACCAGCCAATCATGCGCCCACTGAGATATGGTGCCCAGGTTAATGTTCATAGTAACTGCCGCTGTCTGAGGGTTTTCTACAATTACATGTATATACAAACTGGTATCATCGGCAAAAAGACATATTGAGGAATTTATGTTTTTAACAATATCATTAATAAAGATAAGAAAAAAACAGAGGACCTAGTATTGAGCCTTGTGGGACTCCAGCGTATACAGATGCCCATTCGGATAAAGTACCATTTAGAATAACACACTGTCGTCGGTTTGACAGGTAGCTAGAAAGCCATTTGATCACATGATCAGAACAACCAATTCTAGGTAGTTTGTAGAGGTCCTTTATGCCAGACTCTATCAAATGCTTTACTGATGTAGCAGAAGACAACTCTTACTTCTTTTCCTGCCTCAAAAGCTTCACAAAAGGCATGGTTTGTATGTAAAAGTTGATCGGTTTTACTGTCGCCTGAAACGAAGCCTGCCTGAAATAGTGTCAATATTTGGTTCTCTTTAATATAGTTAAAGAGATGCATATGAACACAGCGCTCCATTGTTTTTCCAACAGGATCTAAAAGAGAGATAGGTCTATAATTAGAGTGTGAAGATTTGTCGTCTTTTTATGAATAGGGGTAAGTTAACCATCTTTCTAAGGCGATGGAAAGTATCCTGTCGAACTTATCTTGATCAGATTCTACTATATTGCCATTGGCTACCAAGAAAGAGATTTGCTTTTGTTTAGTATCGAGTTTTAAAACTTTATTTACTATTTAGAACCACGTTTTGCTATTTAATGTATTAAGTTGTAAATCTTGTGTTATTTTTTTTTTAAATCGTCCGTTTTAGTTTTCCTTTTTTTCTTCGTCGGTGGTTTCATTACGTTTCATTTTAAGTGTTGTCCATGGGGACTCAGTGGTTTTGCGCTTGGCTTTCCTAAATAGACGTTTTCTTTGTCTGATTAGAATTTTTATGCTGGCATTTATCCATTCGTCTTCCTTTGGGTGCACCGTTATTATTTTATTTGGGATGCTATGTTTGGCTGTATCAATATATTTTTTGTTTTTTTGTTTATAGTTACTGTTATATCGTTTATATCTGACAATGAAAAACCTGATCCCAGTTTATTTGGTTGGGTTTTTCACGATATAATGTATAATCACCTCTGCCGTATAACAGTAGTATAGACACTACTTATAACCAACAATGTCTTTTAAAAGGTTTATTGGTTTATTTATGAAATTTCATTGTGAGGACTATTGGACAATGGAATCTACGCAAGTTAGTTATGAAGGGGGATATAACTTCTCTGAATACTACATTTTTAGGTTTACTTAACAAAGCAAGATCAATAAATGACGAGGAGTTTTCAGTATAATGCGAGGGCTCATCGATTATTTGTGTCAAGTTATAGAAAGACAATAATTTACGCAATTTAGTATTAGAGTTTGCATTTAGCATGTCGCAGCTGACGTCCCCAAGAATTATCCAATCTTTTATGATAGAATTATTAAGGTTTTCAAGAGACTGCTCTGTTGAGTCCTAATATTTGCCGGAGTTCGGCAGTCTATAAGTTCGCATAGCAAAAACGTGTGCTTTCTGATTTTTACTTCGATGCTGAGGTCTTCTACAGCGTTATCAATGAGGTCCGTCCGTTAATGTTCAGATAGACCAGACTTTATATATACAGCTGCACCCCCACCAACTCTATCGACACGATCTTTTCTATAAAGAGGGTCGAAATTAGGTAAGAGCAGGTCATTATCCGAGGTGTTAGGGGATAACCAGGTCTCGGTCAGCACCGTTATATCATATGACTGAAGCCTCGGGAAGCTCGATTGGGAGTATATCGAGTTTGGGGACTAAGCTCTGAACATTTAAGAGAAGAATACAAAGATTGTCAAGAAAATCGGCATGTCTGAAACTTTCGTTTGAAGGAGATGAACTATATGTTGACACGGAATCACGGTCCGGATTCGGATATACGTCGCCCGACAACAGAATGATCAATGTTAAAGTCCACGTATCGGTAATATTAAACAGATAAAGAAGTTAAGGGTGATACGACGGTTTGTGTCAGCATTTACGACTCTTATTGTTTTTTGTTTTTTTTGACGGGTCCCTTAACATCGGAAAGAACAGGTGTCTCCAGGTCATTGTAAATACTAAGTAAGTAGATTAAGGACCCGCTAGTTATGGTTTTGATTTTCATACGACAGTCACTTGGACAAAATTTAATCATTTGACGTCCTCCTGCGCGTGTGCTGGTGGCCGTGAATGTGTTTACGCTAGCCATTGTCGAAGGCAAACAGCACAAGAAGTATAAGAAGCCACCTCATCGCGCCGGGTGACATTAAAATTGCTATTGGAAATAGGATCATACCACCAGTCCCGAGCGCCCAGAAACCCACAGACAACCGAAGACTCGTAAGAGACACTTTACAGGTAATAAATATGACATTATAATGGAGATTTCAAGCGGAATTCGGGAAAATATTAGTTTTACATAGTATGATAGATCGCATAGATGGCAAAAGTGTAGACCTCGATCTGAATGCTCCTTTGGGACCACTCAGTCTGGGTCTGCATAGTTTGCTTAGATTTGGCCAAAATAGTCTAGCAGGATAAACATAACTGCAGCATGTTTTAACAATAGGTTGTTGTGAGTAAGCATCATGCGCGAGAACTAAGTGGCAGCGTAGATAGCAAAAAGTGCAAACACAGATCAGGCTTCTTCTACCTGGTCAATCTGATCCGGGCCTGCAGTGTTTGAATTTATCTATTCAAAAAAGTCTAACATATCATCATAACAGCAACATGTTATTGCAACTAAATAACACTCGACAACTAAATGACAGGCTAGATCTCGTAGCAAAGGATGCAGGCGCAGACCAAAGTGTTCCTTTCGGGTCACTCCGGTCCGTGTCTGCAATGTTTGCTGAATTTGTACAAAAACGTCTAGCAAAATCATCATAACAGCAGCATGTTTTATCAATAGGTTTTTGCTACTAAACAACTTACTCGAAAACAATGTGGCAGACTAGATAGTAAAAGACGCAGGCACAGACCAAACTGCTCCTTTCGCGTCACTGGTCCGTGTCTGCAAAGTTTGATTATATATGTTCAAAAACGTCTAGCAGAATCATTATAACAGCAGCATGTTTTAACACTTGGTTATTGCAACTAAATAATTTACTCGACAACTAAATGGCAGACTAGATAGCAAAGCATGCAAACACAGACCAAACTGCTTCTTTCGTGTGACTCTGGTCCTTGTCTGCAATGTTTGCTTGTGTTTGTTCTAAAACGTCTGGCAAAATCATCATAGCAGCAGCATGTTTTAACAATAGGTTATTGTTACTTAACAACCTACTTGACAACTAAATGGCAGACTAGATAGCAAAGGATGCAGGCACAGACCGAACTGCTCCTTTCGGGTTACCCTCGTCCGTGTCTGCAATGTTTGCTTGTGTTTGTTCTAAAACGTCTGGCAAAATCATCATAACAGCAGCATGTTCATTTAACAATAGGTTATTGTAACTAGAAAACTTACCGGACAACTAAATGGCAGACTAGATAGCAAAGGATGCAGGCACAGACCAAACTGCTCCTTTCGGGTCACTCTGGTTCGTGTCTGTAATGTTTGCCTGTGTTTGTTAAAAAAAAAAAACGCCCAGCAAACTCATCACAGCAGCATGTTTTAACAATAGATTATTGTAACTAAACAACTTACTCGACAACTAAGTGGCATACTAGATGGCAAAGGATGCAGGCACAGACCAAACTGATTCTTTCAGGTTGCCCTGGTCCGGGTCTGTGATGTTTGCTTGGGTCTGGCCGACATCGTCTAGCATAACAGTATCATGCTTAATAATAGGTTGATGCAATTAAACATTGCGCGACAACTAAGCGTCAGACTAGATAGTAAAAGGTGCAGACACAGAACAGACCGCTCCTTTAAGGTCACTCTGATCTGGGTCTGCAATATTTGATTATGTTTGCTTTAAAGCCTCACTCAGAATCAACATATTTTTATATCAGGCGGTTTACGCGATAACTTGGTGACAGACTAGACGCAAAAGGTGCAGACACAGACTGGACCGCTTCTTTGAGGTCACTATGATCTGTATCCGCAATATGTGCTTATGATTGCTTAAGGAAGTCTGGCAGAATCAACAAGTAAGCAGCATGCTGTAACAATGACTAAACAGACTATTCGACAACTAAAAGATAGACTGGATAGCAAAAGGTGCAAACACGGGCTAGACTGCTCCTAAAGGGTCACTCCGATCTGGAGCGGCAATATTATACAGTCTTCGACTGTCAAGACACCGAATATAAAGCGGCATCCACTGAAGATTACTAAATTCGACCGAGGCGTTAGCCTAGGATAGCACCGACATTTGCCAGTCGATACAACGCCACACTCTATGACTCAGCGGTCAGCAATTGTTTTAATAAAACACTCTATCTTTTCTAGTTGAATATAGAATTTTTTTATTATATATTTTGTTATATATAGTCATTAAAACTTGATATTGACTGGCTCGCACGCGAATAATATCGCTGTTCTCGTGCAAGCCATTCAATATCACACAATTTTGACTGGGCTGGAAGCTCTTCCGATCCAAAGAGGACCACTTATTCATAGAACATGTAATTTTAATTGCTTGTGTTTGCTTAAAAAGAGTCAAGCAGGATCAACAAAAACAGCAGCATGCTTTAACAAGTATGTTGTTTGTGATTAATCAACCCGCTGAACTACCGAGTAGCTGCCTAAATAGCAAGATGTGCAGATACAGACCAGATCGCTCCTGTCGGGTCACTAAGGTCTGTGCTCGCAAACTTTGCCTATGTTTGCTCAGAAACTCCCAGATGTATCGTTACAACAGCAGCAATAGATTGGTGTGACTAGGCGACTTCTTGCACGAGGACTAAGGAGCAGACTGGATGGCAAAAAAATGCAGACACGGACCAGACTGCTCATTTCGGTCACTCCAGTCCGGGTCTGCAATAATGCTTATGTCTGTCCAAAGTCGCCAAGCAGGTTCAACATAACAGCAACGTGCTTTATAATAGGTTATTGCTATTTGTTTAGGTCTGTTTAACCCATCCATGCCGAGTGGAATCCTTGCATCAGAGTTACCGTGACAAAAACGCATGTTTGCAACCGATTGGTACACCTAAACAAGTTACTACAACTAAGGGGAGCTTAATAGCAAAACGTGCAGACACAGATCAGACTACTTCTTTGTTAACATACTTAAAGCATGTATAACCTGAAAAAAAAACCCCAACAAACTAGTTCATCTTTCTTTCTTTCTCGAGATAAACTATCAAAGCTATGAGACAACTGTCACCGGGTATAGGTATATGATACATTTGTACTGCCTTATAGCGACGTGGTAGAGTGTAGGACTTTGAGTCCAGCGGACCGGGCTCGATCCCCGGTCAGGGAAAAATGTTATTCATCGGGCAGAATAGTCGTTATAGTCACGGGGTTTTCCGATAATCTCCGAGCGCTCCGGAGATAAGCAGTTACCTGTATTCGCTCCTCAGTTTAATAGGTAAATGTATAGAAATTCACAAAGAAATTTCTTTCCCAATTTAATATATTTTCCGACATTAAATTATAACGCCTAGGATGAAAGAGTATTTCAAGCTTTTTAATCTGGTATAAAAATCATAGAATACGTCAATGAGAAGTTTCTTCCATCTGAGCCCAAAGTATTCTTCCTTTTAATTCGAATTTTCTTATAGAATTTTATTCAGATTACGCGAATCTTCGTTTTTGGACCTAAAAAACATACATAAACTAACATTTGCGAATCTGTTATAACGTATGAGCAGAAATTTAGTATTCCATTGATTATAATGATGTAATTTATTCATATATAGCTAAACGGGAAGTTTCTTCCATTTACGCCTAATTTTGCTTACATGTACTTTTAATCCGAACGTAGAACAAATTTTCTAAGTTCTGTATATAATTCATTAAGACATTCTAAGCATGCGATCAATACTTGACACCAGCAAATTGTGTCAATATCATGCGAAAGTTTATTTATTTATTTATTTCCCCATCGCATGATTTTCAACACAAAGTGAGAATGAATGAATAAATGAATGAATGACCGAACGAACGAACGAACGGACGGACGGACGAGCGAGCGAGGGAGGGAATGAATGAATGAGAGAGAGAGAGAGAGAGAGAGAGAGAGAGAGCGAGAGAGCGAACGAACGAGCAAGTGAGGGAGGGAGGAAGGGAGTGTCTGAATGATTTCGTGAGTGTGTGAGTGAATTTATCGGCATATATCTTATAAAGTTGACCTCAGTAAGTTCAAACGATGTTCAACTTATAATACTGTACAGCTATTCAAATAAACAAACAAACAAAGATGATCAAAATATGTTTTGATTGGAATCAGTATAAATCGTTACATAAACAATCATTATCACTAAATCGTACAGGTAGCCAATAACAGTACCAAGGGAAACAAGTACATTTTTGACTACGGGCTTAATTCACAGATTGTACAGGTGTTATCGATTTGACACCGTAACGAGTTTTCTGCGAGATGGATGGATGATCTGTATAGATTGTATGAGACAACTTTATCAGAAAATATTTGCTCCTTACCCAGTCAGCATTCTACGTAAATCTATATCGGGCCGTCATCGGCCCGTCAGGGTAGCTGACGGGCCGATGACGGCCCGATGTAGATTTACGTAGAATGCTAGCTGGGTAGGGAGCAAATTCATTCCTTTTAGAGTTGTCCCATTTTCCAAAGGGAGGGCATCAATTTCTAACAGAGTTGCCTCCCCTGGAAGTTCCCCATTACTATTAAGTGTAGATAGATGTAAAGGTTTCTGTGGTTCGTTTTTTTATTCTATTTTATTCCCGATTTTAACTTTTAACATGCTGAAAATTAAATGCGTAGATGACGGATGAGTCCTATGAATATTTTAACCCTAAAATAATCATTCAAAAAATGGCAACATTCTAAAATACTTTTACGGAAAAAATAGGCTTGACATTTTATGAGAATTGTTTGCTAGGCTAGAGATCTTGATACGATGTTCCCTTTTCATGTGAGACGGCTCAAGTTACAAAAGGAAACGTATATCTTATGCGAACAGTAAAGATCCTGATTAGGGGGCGCAGATGGGCGCACTGGAATCTGATAAGATTTCGGAGGTGCGCAGCTTGTACTGGGCATAGATGAAAATGCACGCCTCTATGTGTACAAGACAAACAGCATTACACGCAAGAATTCATGAACACTAGCATACATCCAAACGCGCATGCATGCACGCACGGCGTATGTAGGTCGGTAGGTAGGTAGGTATGTAGGCATGTAGGTATGTAGGTAGGTAGGTGCGTGCGTGCGTTCCAGCCATACATGAATATATATATGTATGTATGCATGCATGCATGTATGTATGCATGCATGCATTCTATGATTTTTATTATTATAATTTTTCTTACAATTGATATGTCTAACGTGTTGCTGAATGAGTGGGAAACAGAATAGACCCTGATCAGATTCAGCGTCTGATCAGGGTCTACAATGTTTGTGCAGGACCGCATGTCCCAATACTTAGGGTTATTACCGTACTATCATTACCGAATGGTAGCTAATGCAAGCTGTCCTCAGTTGTGAAAAGACCCATTTCTCATATTCGGACACGTATCATTACTGTAAGTAGAAGTAGTAGCGGTAGTAGTTGTAGTAGAGTAGTAGTAGCAGAGGTAATATAAATCGACGTAGGAGAAAAGGGCCAACCTGACATATGCAAACAATCAATACTCCGAACCATATGTGCATCCGCGCAGTCAGCAAAGGGATCTTCTATTTGACGACGTTTCCTCTAAATATTCAGACACTTCAACTCTTAACATACTTGCCCTAATAATTGGAAACGTCCATTTGGCTAACTATTCATGAGTCCAAGAAGTGCTGGACGAGAGAATGGTAAACATTGTGGACCCAGATCAGACGCCGCATTTTCCGCATTTTGTCTGATCTGGGTCTACACTGTTTGCTCAGGCCTGTCTTTCCAAATACGTAGGGTAAGTACGGACATTTGATCAAATCGAGCTGCCCCCCCCCCCCTCCCCCCCACCTCATAAATCATTCTGGATCCGCCCCTGTAAAGTCAAATCAGTTGTTTTTGTTCTCTAATAGAATCATCGGACACTTTACATAGAATAATTATGTGAAAGGACAACGAAGGCCATGCTCGAATAAACTGGATTCGCTTCGAAGGATACGAAGGCAGATCTGGACTTTCGTTTCTAGAAAAAATCATTTTATCACGACAAGAGATAAATGACATCATTTGAATTTTAGGCTCTTAAACATCTGCTTTCGTTTTTCAGGCATGCGTTAGAATGTTTTGAGTCATTTGCACCACATTTATCTCTTGCCTCAAACGCTGCGAGTACTCCTATGTTGGGGAAAGAGTAGGTATTATGCTTGGTTCTTGGGAGTCGACAGTCGGTTCATTCTTTGCCGCATCTTTTCTGTAGCGTTTGGTCGTGCTGACACGAACTTTTTATACGCTTATAACATGTTAAATGGAAATTAAGAACAATTGTTTTTACAAACTTCATGTTTATATGTCTGTAAACACGGCAACAGGCATTTAAACTGGGGATCATAATCTGCACGATCTTCTAGCACTGCCTACTCCGCTAACACACAGAGCCACTGTTTCTGATTAAAACAATTTGTTTGAAATTTTCATCAGGCTGTTCGTCCATATATTCTTTAGCTGCAAAACACCACTTACACAGATACATACTTTCTGCTAGAAATGTTAGTTCGCTTTGTTTAATCAAAGCACTGAGAGTGCTGATGGTGGCGGTTTCCTTAATTTCTATAAGCCTCTAGAATACATATCATCTGTACTTTCATTTTGTTTAATATTTCTTGATATGTAACTAAAGCAATGCCATTTTCGCTACACCACGTGTGCATTCTGCACAATTCAGAGTAACCAGTTTCAGTATCATGAATATTTGATCTACATCACTGTGGTTCTGAACCCCTTTTAACTTTTTATTTAATTTCCCTGTACTGTGTACAGTAACATTATTTATAATCAGATAACACACTGTTTTTTTTTTTTTTGTTTTTATTTTTCAAGTATGAAATATTTACATGTTTCTTATTTCTTAAAGGACTGAAAGGATTGTAAGTTGTGGGTATTCATTACAACTACCCTATCAATAACCTTCAAATAAGTACCAACCACATATGTTTTGTGTAGAAATTATAATTAAGAAGATATTCTGGATAATCATCTAGAGTGCTTAAATGTACATAGTTCTGGCCTTTTACCGTTTACTGTAAACGGTAAAAGGCCAGAACTATGTACATTTAATATATATAATATATATATATATATATATATATATATATATATATATATATATATATATATATATTGTGTCTAGAAACCAACAAGAGCTCTACAAGCGGAGGCATCATACGCCCTTGGCAAGTAATAAGATGTAGCACATATATGGACTACTGTGCAGTTCTGTGCTCCAGACCTGTGTAAATTGTAAGCGGAGTTAGCTGGAAACCACAAAATTACCAAAAATTTCAAAGGGACATAATGCTGCTACTATTTGTTGGACTGTAATTTTGAAATAATATGTGCTGCTCCACATCATGGTCAAACTACAAATCAAGTTTCAGCTTGATTGGATGTAAACTATATATATGAGGAGTTAGCCGGGAACAAAAGATTAACAGAATTTTAAAGGGGCGTAACTCTGCTAATATTTGGTGTACTGTAACCTCCTAATAATATGCGCTGCTCCACACCACGATCTAACAATAAATCGCTTTTCAGCATGATTGGATGTAAACTATAGAAGGAGTTAGCCAGAAACGCAAAGTTTATGGAAATTTTTAATGGGGCATAACTCTGATAATATTTGATGTTCTGTAATCTCAAAATAACATGTGCTGCTCCACATTATGTTCTTATTATAAATCGAGTTTAAGCTCAGTGTAAGTATTTACAAAGTTTCAATTTGATCGGGTGTAAACTATAGGAGTTAGCCAGAAACGAAAAGATTACAGAATTTTCAAAGGGGCATAGCTCTGCTAATATATGGTGGACTGTAACCTCAAAATAATATGCCCTGCTCCACTTCATGGTGTAACTATAAATCAAGTTTCAGCTTGATCCAATGTAAACTGTAGTAGGAATAAGCCAAAAACAAAACATTTACAGAAATTTTCAAAGGGGCATAACTGCCAATATTTGGTGGACTGTAACCTTGAAATAATTTGCTTTGCTCCACATCATGTTCTTACTATAAATCAACTTTAAGCGCGATCAAATGTAAACTGTAGGAGGAGTTAGCGGGGAAAGTGAAAAATTTACTGAAATTTTCAAAGGAACATAACTCTGCTGATATTTGGTGGACCGAATCTCGAATAAATATGAGCTGCTCGATATCATGGTCTAACTATAAATCAAGTTTCAGCTTGATCCGATGTAAACTGTAGGAAGAGTTGGCCAGAAACAAAAAATTTACCAAATTTTCCAAGGGACATAACTCTGTTAATATTTGGTGGAGTGTGGCCTCAAAACAACATTTGCTGCATCACATCATGGTCTACCTATAAATCAAACTTCAGCTTGATCGGATGTAAACTGTAGGAGAAGCTAGCAAGAAACGAAAAAAATTACCTAAATTTTCAAAGGGTCATTATTCTGCTAATATTTGATGGACTGTAACCGCGAACAAATATGCACTGTTCCATATCATCATGGTCTAACTATAAATCAAGTTTCAGCTTGATCCGATGTAAACTGTAGGAGGATTTAGTCAGAAACGAAAAGTTTACTAAAATTTTCAAAGGGACATATCTCTGCTAATATTAGGTGAACTGTAACCTTGAAATAATATGCACTGTTCCACATCATGGTCTAAGTATAAATCAAGTTTCAGCTTGATTGGATGTAAACTGTAGGAGGAGTTAGCTGGAAACAAAAAGCTTACAGGAATTTTCAAAGGGGCATAACCCTGTTAGTATTTGGTGGACTGTAACCCCGAAACATTATGTGCTGCTCCACATCATGGTCTATTTATAAACCAAGATTCAGCCTGATGGGATGTAAACTGTAGGAGGAGATAGCTGGAAACAAAAAAAGTTTATGGCTTCAGACCCCGTAACCTAATACGCCCTGTTTGAAAAATGGGTATAATAAAAAAAGTAGTGAGCTTAAAGATGTTCAGATGCATCCCCTAATTTCAGAATATTTCAAATTAAGGTAAAGATATTGGTAAAATGAAAATTATGTTGAAAACCCCATTTGGAAATTCCTAAATGTTCAAAGGTTACATGCATTCAAAGTCTAAGTAACTGGTATTACTATTTATACTTCGTAAAAAAGCTATCCCACAATACACTATCCTATGATGTCATTGATTCTTTTAGATTTTAAATCCTCATCATTTTATTCCAGACTGCTAATTTTGATTAAAAAAAAGTAAGTATTCTATTATTATTGATATTAAAACTTAAAATTTCAAGCTAGAATTTTTGTTTTAAAATTATGAAAACTAATATAATTAAATTCCAAAAACATTTTTTTTTAAATATGAAAAATGCAAGATACAGGTTACTATGTTAGAAAAAAATTTACCAAGAACAAATTTATTTTGATAATTACATTCCAAAGATCATTACAAAATACACATAAAACTTCAGTAAAATAACTTCAGACAATGGAAGTTAAATTTTAGTTTGACATAAATTTGATTTCTCAAAATTAACTTGTATCAAACTAAATATGAAAATGTATAAGCACTGCACCCTAACATATAAATAGGGAAGAGGCCTTTTCTCTCTGCATACATTCTTTGAATATTTTCAAATTAATTTTTTTAAAACATTTTTTAAAAAAAAATCATAAGAACCACTGTTGTAAGTACATGTATTTGGAATATTTTCAAATTAAAGTTTTTAAAACATTTTTTTAAATTTTTCACAAGAACCAATGATGTAGTAAGTATTTGGAATATTTCAGTAAGGTTTTCACCATTGGACTCGCTAGTCACATGTCTTTCTTTTTAGCGTATATACAACCAAACGTGAAATAAGAGAATGCGTCTGCTTTAATCTATGAAAAAATATTTGTGGTTAAAATACGGTTACACAAAATCCAAAATCAAGCTTCGAAATCAACTGTAATTTTTGTTTGTCTCAGCTTTCTGCACTCTTCATATATAAACAAGAGGACCATGGTGGTCATTAACGCTCACCTGTGCCTAAAAGGCCACTCAATGTCTACAATATTCATTAATCTGGAGGATATAACTCCAAAATATCCATGTCCTCCACTTCTGCAAGTTTACGAAAGATCCAATTTTAACTGATGAAGCTATGCAGCAAACGTGTTTCTATTACCAAATACTGTCAGGGGAGATAACAAAAAAACAACAAAACAGCACCCAGAGTTGTGGTCCTTACATGCAACACACCTTTTTAACCTCATGTACAATTCTACCAAGTATCATCAATGTATCCTCCATGGCGCTTAAGTTATGACAATTACATGGTTTCCACTGACAAATACTGTCAGGGGAGTGAACTAAAAAACTGCAGTATTCTAAGTTACAGTTTTTGTATACGACTAACCTTCTTACCTCCTGTTCATTCCTATCAAGTACTATCAATATATTTCAATGGGTGTTGGACTTACAAGGTCTCTATTAGCAAATACTGACAGGGGAGATATCCAAAAAATTGCAGTACCTAGAGTTGTAGATCTTGTACAAGACGCGTCTTCTCAACGTCTTGTACAATTCTCCTTAATATAATCGATATCCTTAATATCATCGATATATCTGAAATGGTGTTGAAGTTATGGCAATCATAAGGTTTCCATTACCAAATACTGTCAGTGGAGATAACTAAAAACTGTGGCATCTAGAGTTGTGATTCTTTTGTGTGACATGCTTTCTCAACCTTATGTACAATCCTACCAAGTATCATCAATGTATCTGAAAAGATGTTGGAGTTACCAAGATCACAAAGTTTCTATTAGGAGAGATAATTCTAAACACAGCACCTGGAGTTGTAGTTCTCAACCTCATGTACAATCCTACTGAGTTCAATCAATATATCTGAAAGGGTGTTGGAGTTATCAAATGCACAAGGTTTCTTTTACTAAATACTGTCAGGGCAGATGACTAAGTAACTGTGGGACCTAGAGTTGTAGTTCTTGTATGTGCCACACCTTCTCAATTCTTTCAAAAGATATGTTCTGGAAACTCAATGAAAGCATGCTACCAATACATTTCTAGAAGTCCTAGTTAGTACCCACAACATATGTTTACTAGGGGAAATAAGAAAATATGTACTTAAGCACTCCTTTAATCTGGAGCTCTGAAATGTAGACATTTCTAGTCCGATTCTCTTCATGTTAATACATTTTAAGATTTTTTTTTAATCCATTTCAAAAGGTACAAATTATCTGACCAGCAAGAGAAACTGGGCCTAATTCAAAATCATATTATGTAAGTAGTTGTGGTCATGATACACTCAAATTACACAAACCTTATTCCAAACTTATAAATCTGTAAAATAATGATGAATCAGAATGTTCGGACCAACAGACGTGAACCCCAGAATAAAGGGCATAATCAGGCATCCATGGACAGTAAGCCTTATTTGGTAAGCAAGCTTCGCCCACCATGCCCATAGGCCTGAACGAAAGACATGTAGGTAGAAGTGTTATGTCAGGGATTTTGGAAGTCTACTTATGAAATCAGTAAAAAAAACTAACCATTTCTTAAATCAGAATATTTTCTGACTAATTTTTATGAGACAACTAATCTATCTATATTCCTTGCATTCATTACTGTTTTTGCCTGGCAAGAAATCGAAACAAAATACTGGGCCTATTTACACACACACACACATCGGATAATTTAAGCATGTGTTGTAAATTAATGTATTCATTTCTTGAAAAGCTTAAATTATGGGGAATATTCACCAGATAATCTATTTATCTGAGGATTCTTGGTACTGATTCCTTTAATAATGTAACTCTTATATAACTGGCAAGAAATAAGAACAAAATACCTGTGTACTTTGAAAATGTACAACATGTGTATCTTAATAAATGTGCTAAAATCTGATGACAAAATACAGCTGTATTGTGTTATGCATATTCTAGTATATTTCCACAAGACAAACAATCAATTTGAGGATTTCTTGTGTTCATTTCAATTTGGAGAGTTAAACTCTGTATAAATATGAACAAATAAAAATCAAAATATAGCCTTACTCTTAAAAATGTACACTTAATATAGCTCAAACAAGTGGACAGGGTCACTTATACTGATATATCTGGACAAAATATTACAAATTGAGGCATAATCACTTATAAGTTATCCATTTTAAAGTTAACACATTATTTACTTTTACTTCGATTGCACAGAAAGCTCAGCAATCTTATGCACTTGTTCTATAAGACACGGGTGTTGGTGTTTCGTGAATGTGTGATAGAGGAACCCAGATTACACAGGGAAAACCATCGACCATGTATGGGCTACCCCACCCTGTTTTATGCCTGACCCCGGTGCCCCATAAATCCAATGTCGGCTGCAGTGGGTTATTCACATTGGACACCATTAAAGGAAACTAAGGAGGGAAAGTGTGTTGGATGTAGGACTGAAACATGTGACCTCTAGCTTGCAAGTGCTCTACACAGCTGAGCTAACCAGATGGCTGTACCGCCAATCACCACACCAGGATTTTTTGATGCCTGAATAAATGTGTGTGTGTGTGTGTGTGTTTTGATGATTTTTTTTTCTTTTTGATTTGGGATTTATGTCCCTTTCAAGAATATTTCACTTATATCGAGCCGATCATTCATCAAAGGTGGGCGAAAACCGGAGTACCCGGGAAAAAAACCACCTGACCATCCGTAAGCAGAACACGGCTTTCCCACATGTGACCCGAGCGAAACTCGAACCACAGCGGTGAGAAATGATGAAAATTTAGTATCAGTTTATATTATAAATATTTTGTATGCATATGTGTGTGCAGTGTTGGGGGCCTAGAGGTTGACAAAACATGGAACTGTCATGGATTTATGGAATAACGGAAAGTTCCGAAAAAGTACTGAAATGTCCGTAGTATTGGACTATAGTCACCCAAATGGTCCCAAGCCTTGTACATGGAGTTAACAAAACACGAAAACATTGGCAAAATTGTATTCAGCATTCCCATTTACCCTCTGCAGAGGGGTTTTTATCCCCTCAAAATTTGTCTTATACCCCTATATTTGAAAAGAGTAGTATACTGCTTTACAATGGGCGTACAAAAATAAGAGAACAGAGCAGATTTACCCCCAGTTTCAAAATGCAGTGGGAATCCTGATATTAACAGCAGTGCTTTCACTGAATTTCCAAGCAAGCCAGAATCGAGAAAAAAAAAGTCTTTATATACAGGCCCACAAGATCCCACTACAATCTGATGTTCCAGTGCACAAAATGTCAGCATTGGTTCCATCCAGAGTGCCAAGATATCAAACTGAAAGCGTGCCAGTTGAAACATTCAAGAACTTTTGGATATTTTGAATGTTGACTAAAATGAAAACTGCATGTACCAACTGAGTAAATGTTATCAATTTATTCTAATGGATCTATTTCCTTTCCAATCCTCTGTTAATACTACTACTGAATGTCTTTTCTAGCGACTGATTTTGCTTCTTTTTCCCGGCCTTGCACTTAATACTTTTCATGCATATGTGTATCTCAGATACACTACGGAGCTTCCATGGAACTTTATCATATCACTGATACAAAATTTAAATGACTGACAGACCTTGACCATGGAACTTTCATGGATTCATGGAGTTTTTACGGATTCACTGAAGTTCCCGAAACTCATAGAACTTGCACAGATTTACAGACAGTTACAAGAACTCTTGTCATATAAATTTAGCAAAAGATGAGTGATAAAATAAAATCCCTTATAAACACAAAAAATCTTCGGGGTATATATAACGATAACAACTCTCCAAACATTTCATATAAAATGCCATTTCCCTGTTTTTTCATAGGTGGTATCAATCAGATTTTGAGGGTCCCAAATTTTGTTTTGTACTTTTAAAGTTCATAAATTTTTCCTGATAACTGAGAATCAGAATGTGGGTCAACAATATTTCAGTCATTAACGATATTACCTCCAGATCTGTGGGACTTTTACCCAACCTGATCACATGATGAACTCAGGCCCTGTTTAAGCAGGTCTGCCTTGGAGGCTACAGGCAGCCCATCTACTTCGCGGGCCCCAATGGGCAGGGGCCGTGGTTCCTGAATATCCGATAATTAGTGAACCTCGGTAATAGGTATCTCACTGACGATACACTAACCGTTGGCCTACCTGAAACGTATTTTACTGCTTCAGGAATTTTGCTGGAGACCTTTAAACGTTTCTGCTTTTCGGAAGTTATTTTTAGCGAGCCTATACATGAACTACATAAAGTATTCGAGAAAATATAATTTCTATCGAAGAAATTTATTACTATGGCGGAAATCACTGTGATTGGGTCGGACTTGATTCACAGTTTTCTTAGTATCCGGTATATCCGGAAGGCACAAAGTGACAGGCACAGTGGCGTTGTAATACCGCAAAAAAGGTAATAAAGCGTTATTTGTATTTATGTATTTTTATTTATTTATTTATTTATTTATTTATTTGTCAAAAATATTTATTAATAATTTTTTATAAGAACATATATTAAAGCGAACGTTTAGGGAAAATCGTGTTGCTAAATACGCTTGTAACCGCACTGTACTTTACTTTTTCAAAATATTCATGCGAAATGATTTCGGCCGAAACTGTTTATGGTGAATAGCCTAAAAAAAACTGCTGATGCTTTATCACATATTTATACCTTTCTTTGATACGCTTTCGGAGAATCTTTTGCATCAATTTTCAAATTCTCTGCTTCAGAAGGTTCTGGAGGCTGAATCAAGTTCCACCGTTTGTTTGTTATGTTTATATTCGTCCGCCGAGATTGCGCTCAACATCATTAAAGTATTATTTCTTCAAAAGTTTGAAGTTTTCTTTGTTTTGCATATTCGGTCGCTCTTTATAATTATCAGAGTGTAGAAGGCTTACATGTTTGAATGCAGAATTAAGCGACATCAGCGTCAGTATGGAACTACTTTTTAGGAAGTTATTAGGTTTGCAATTTTGAGGAAACGGATTGTAGAAATTCCGTATAGTAAATTTGGCGGCGGTAAACCGCCACCAAAAACGGAGATGTCAGATCCAAAACTTATGCATACAAAGTGCGGTAATAAACTTTTGCATTGAGTAGCAGCACGAGAATAACGGACTTGTGGGTATTTTAGTACATTTTGTGTTGTGCTGTTAATATAGATATGATGACAAACACTTGAAATTGGGTTCTAGAAGGGCATTGTAACACTCATGACATCATCGGGATTTGCTCTGAAAGAAATATCTTAGCTTTTTTTCTGTTATTCCTTTCCTCTACCCGCTACGAAGAACACCCATTACAAACTCAAAAGAAAATAGTGGCAGTCCCACAAGACCCACAACCCGGCCAGTAAAAGAACATAAAAAAAAAAAAAAAAAAAAAGTGCGGGGAAGGGGAGCTAACTTTGCGAATCCTCCATCGGAGAAATTCGCTTGAGGAACGAGAATGCAGATCCCGTTCATGACCGTCCAGACAACTCTAGACAGAATCTAACTTAACGACACGTAGGAAATACAGTAGTTTGACCTTAGCACGGTAAATACACATAAAGTATTAATTTTAAATGGTATCTCCGGAGCGCAATGAGAGGATATCAGCGCCCAGATATTAACAACTTTGTTTCGCTTAAATAAAAAGTCTTCTAATGAAAACATTATTTATAAATGACATTCAGCTACAGTGTTAGAATAGAGCTTATTATTGTGCCTGATGGTCTCATTTCAGTATCAAACAGCGCCTTAGCTCCCTTTACAAAACAACTATTTAAATAAATAATAATGCCAAGTACTATTGTGCCAAAATAGCCGAGGGGATATAAATGTCCACTTGAGAACATTGATCAAACTGTACGCAGTGGTCAAATCTTCTAGAAAAGATCACGTGACCGTCAGTTCGTAAACACGGAAATTTTGATGTGATAAAAATGTAATTTTTTCTAGGAAATACGGAAAATAGGAATTTGATATGTATACGTGAGTGACATTTACTTTCCGAGTTACTAGAACATGTTGTTTTTTGTTTCTGGCTATTTTCATATCGATTTTATCGGCTATGATCAATGACTGACAATTTATTGATAGGCGGGAAACTATTGGTAAACAAAATACCGTAATGACTCTAAAGTGTGTGATCAAACAATAAGTAGTATGACTCGTAGAAGTAAAGGTAGAAAACGTAACAAATCATCGCCTTTACTACAGTCTTCGCCTAAAAAGAGCAAGCACCACAAGCGTCAGACAGCTGATCAAACAGATATTCCTGATTCTGGTCAAACAGCACAGACTGATCATTCTATCGTGGAGACCGAATTAACACTCGAGCACGATTCGACAGACGAGTCATTGTCGCTTCTTAAAAGCCCAGTCAGTAGAAAGCCATCTGATTCTAACTACATAGACACACCGCAAAGCTCAATAATGCAAGATCAGACACTCCTAGCTGAGGATCTGTCGGGCATAGCACCAGAACTAGCAGCTAGTCAGCTACCACCTCCACCGCCGTCGTTGATGAATCCTGTGGTGTTCAATGACCAGTATGCCATGACTAACCACTTACTGCAGATTCAGCAGCCTGTTATGTCAGCGTTATCGGAACAGGACATAGCCAGAATTGCGCACGCTGTCAAATCCATGCTGATTAATGAAATAAGTCAGCTTGTTCAAGCCAAGGTTAACTCAGCAACTGCAACTTTACAGTCCGAACTGGATGACTTGAAATGTAAATACAATTCACTGAAGGAAGAAGTTGCTTCTTTACATAAAAAGCAGGATGACACAGAACAATACTCCAGAAGAATGTGCCTGCGTATTTCTGGTATTTCAGAAACTCAAAACGAAGATGTTACCAAAGTGGTATTGGATTTCGCTAAGCGAGTCAATGTGAAAATTGGCCCAGGTGATATTGATCGGGCGCATCGTGTGGGCAGGTCACAGGAAGGTGAAGTGGAAAGGGATCCGGGGGGTTCTAGCGCACGTCCTCTCCAAAATAGGGAAATTATTATCAAATTTACAAACAGTGCTGCCAGGCTGAATCTTCTCAGGGGCCGTGCGAAATTGCGCGAGGATAATATTAGAAACATTTTCATAAATGAGGATCTAACCCCATTTCGCAAACTGTTAGCCTTTGAATGCAGGCGTATTATAAGAACAAAAACTTCGAAAATCAAAAAAACATGGGTCTACGCTGGCTACCCTCACATACTTGATGTAGCAGGAAATAAAGTTAGAATTACAAGTATGTCCGAACTCGAAAGATATGAGGTGAAGGGTACCGGCCGGCAAATTGACACTTAGGCAGTAGAATTTTCCTGATTTGTATATTGATGGACGGATAAGACCCGCGCATTTCGTGAACTAGCGCGGAATGCCCGGGCCTTCTCCGGGTGTCTTGTCACTTCGTCCTGAGGTGGTTATCTGGAGGACTGAGCCTCCACATAAAGTCCTTTTTAACTATATTGTAAGATTACCTGTACTTTAGATAGTTTACTGCCGACAGTGTGTGTTGTAAAGTACTTACCTTAATTATTGGGACACCTCGTCTACTTACCATTTTTGTCCTAAATTTTGATATAATTCAGTCTGCTACCATCTGCGAGTACAGACTGTTTTAGCATGTATGGCAAACAGTGCGGAGCCTGATCAGACGCCGCATTCTTTGGTGTTTGATCTGGGTCCATTCAGACTTCGGAAGCCTGTGTGTCCCAATTATTGGGATTGGTGCGGTACACAGTTTTACACGTGTAAAATAGTTCCCCTGATTGATTAAAAACTCAGGTAAAATTATATGCGTATTAACAGTTAGTGAAACCGTAATTGCCATAAGTATTCGGACACCTCACCTTCTTACCATGTCTGTCCTGATTTTTTTTAAATATTTAGAGTGTTGCGTCATGTAAGGCAAACAGTGTACAAGTGTATAGCCAGATCAGAGGCTGCGCTCTGCGGAATCTTTTCTGGGTATACTCTGTTTGTGGAGGCGTAAATGGCCGAGTGATTGTGGTTGTTGCAGTACTAAATATTCCACATGTGTGTGAACACCTCACCAGACTCTTTGAATCAGGTCACATATGATACATTTGAAATTACTGACATGTTTGCAAACATTCATCATACACACGCGTGCGTGTGTGTGCATGCGTGCATGCATGCGTGGTGTGTGTGCTTGCCTGATCTTCTTCAAACTGAGACTGTACCATACCAGCCGTATCCTGCCTAGGAGCTCGGACACCTTGCTGGACTATCTAACTTGAACGTCAACAGCACTATTTGATTACAAGTTCAAATACTGCGGAGTGGAAAGTGCGCGGAATGGACCATGATCGGACGACGCGCTCCAATCCGGGTCTGCATTGTTTGTCCGGGGGCTTGGGTGGATGCGACTGATATCAAGTGATCCCGGGAATGTGGTAAGGTCTATATAATCATTGTTTCGATGATGTTAGTGACATTAATATGATAATGATAACCGCTTGGGGAGACCTGATTAATGTCAATGTTAACCATGATGCTCCAAATCTTTTACAGGACAGTGATAAACAGCGTTTATTTTATTGTTAGCGGTGAAATCAGTGCATATCTGGTGAAAATAAAAGTGGTATCAGTCACTAGTGAATTGATATCGTATCATTTCACTGGTGACGGATACGATTTATATTTTCACTCCTCGCTTTGGGCGACTTCGGTTTTCTTCATTGTCTCAGAAGTGGGTGTTATCTCCACTTCAGACTTTTGAACACCTCTAACTTCTTTGTTTCTGAACTAAACTATCAAGTGTTGGTATGCATTTTCTTAGTCAGAATGTAAGGAACATTTCGGTATCAAGATTATTTTGATTTGTCGAAACTTTTTGTTTTTGTCTCTCCAGCGTTTCACGTTAAGCACTGAACGTCGACGCCATGACGTACATGTTTCGTTTGGTGACGTTAGTTATGACGTCAGAAACGCGCACTTGTGAACAATAAAATAAAAAGAAAATTTGCTCTTTTTTAGTGAATACCATGAAATTTTCATCTCGTGTAGTGAAAGCATTTGAATTTTTACTCGTGCTTCGCACTCGTGAAAATACTGATGTTTTCATTGCACTCGATGACAATATTTATGGTGTTCGCAGCAAAAGAGTAAATATCCTCCATATATCCAGATGGACACGCAACGTTGATTCGACATTGTGTCTGCGTTGTGTACCTGCTGGAATATGGTCAACACTCGCTCGTTGTTTACGTTTATGAATGAATACTATATAGATAATGTTTGTGAATGAATACATGTACATATTTAGGGTGTACTCGTATATAGTTACGGGAGAGAAATGTTAGAATTTACTCAGTCTCTCCCTACGGATAAGAAATGTTGGAATTCATTCCATTCCCTTCTCTCTCTCTCTCTCTCTCTCTCTCTCTCTCTGTCTCTCTCTCTCTCTCTCTTTGTATGTTGTCTGTTTTTCTGTCTGTCTTCATGTGTGACTTTCTCTCCTCCTTTCATCCTGTATGTTTCTCCCTCTCTTCTTTCTTTTCCTTTGTTAAAAAAGATGTACTTATATGTAATGCGCATGTAACCATAACACTTACTGACAGGAGTATAAACGTTTATAAAATAATGATATTTCAAAAAGCCTCCCACCCTTTCCCCATCCCCGCCGGCTGCAAGTATGGTAACAACAGGGGAACCGACAGCGCCAAAGCGGTGTCGGGTCCGCGACGATTCGAATTCATAGCGTCGGAACGTGACGATTCGACGTCGTGAAGACGTATCGACGCTGACTTTTTCGGTGTTGTGTTATAACTTGATTGGTGCAGCGTTAAAATCTAATGGTATATAATAAATATTACTCTCTCTCTCTATCTCTCTCTCTCTTTGTCTGTTTGTGTCGGTCTGTCTGTCTGTATTCTCTGTGTCTGTCTGTATGTTTCTCTCTCTCTCTCTCTCTCTCTCTCTCTCTCTCTCTCTCTCTCTCTCTCTACTTATAGTCAAGTATTAGTCGCCATGTTAAACATGTATACAGCGAAACAGTATTTGATCATGTGTAGCTTGCGTTATCTGAGTTTTTAACAAATGTTTGTATTAGTTAATTAGTTATTGGTTTTCTGGTGATATTTAATAAAAAAAATTAAGCGACCAAAAGGGTACGCAAAATTGTTGTTGCTGTAGATAAAAGTCGTCAACAACAAACGTTTAATTTAATAACACCAAATTTACCGTCCTCTTCACTTCCATTCCATTTCTTGGCCCTTACATTTCGTTTCGCTAAGAGTCGAAGCGAATTGGAATGGGGGTGCGTTAATAGTCATCCATTTTCCCAAACAGTCCTTTTCACTTTCGTTTCGGAAAAGGAGTGGGACTAAATGGATGTGAACTGTTTTATTTTGCGAATGTCAGGTTGTGCATTAATACGAGTTTGAAGTAAATGTATGTATATATATATATATATATATGCGTGTGTGTGTGTGTGGTATGTATGTATATGTGTTTGCGTATATATATGTATATGTATGTATGTACGTATTTATGTATATACATGTATATATGTGCATGTATACGTAGATGTATGTGCGTATGTGTATGCATGTGTATATGTGCCTTCTGCGGTGTCTCATCTAGAATTGGACTGTCGGCTTCGGTCTATATCTCTGATAACACATGCTATATTTGGTAATATTTCTCATTCTGATTTAATAAATTTCATATGTATTTTACTCATTGTATTTCCAACACGATTACTTAATTTACATGCATATTTTACACTGTCTGTTGAAAAAGGTCTACTAAATTCTTTGAAGCATATATGTATTTTAGTCACTGTTGAACTGGTTGTAGGGTTTTCAACACGATTATCTAACAGTATGCATTTTTTATTTTTTTTATTTTGTAATGTCGGCTTAAAAAGGGGTCTAGAAAAATCACCGTACCATATATGTTTCTTATTCTCTGTTGAATTGCTATAGGGGTTTCAACACGATTACTCAGTCTACCTGCGCATTTTAAAATGTCTGTTCGAAAAGGGGTCAAGCAAATTCTTCACAACATATATGCATTTTACTTACTGTTGAATAGTCAAAGAGTTCCCAAATGTTTTTTTTTTTTTTTGTGTGTGTGTGTGTTTTTTTTTTTTTTTTTTTTTTTTTTTTTTTGTTTTTTTTTTTGTTTTTTTTACAATGTCTGCCCGATAAATGAGTTTAATAAATTCATCTTCATAGCGTGTAATATTAAGAAGTATGCTACTCACTGTTGAATGATTATAGGGTTCTGCAATATGATTACTCAACTTACATGTATGTTGTATAATATAATATCCCAAATTGTACTTAACTATTCCTTTTCCGTATCATGTAACATTATGAATCTTTTGTTTATATACTGCTTACATGTTTGTTTGAATAGTTGTTCATCATATAAACCAATGCTTGCCTTGTTGCTCCACGGGGAAATCTATACGTGCCATTTATCTTGTCATGGAAGTACAACGAATCAACATACCCATTCCGCATCACTGAAACAATTCCGACTCCTTGTTGACTGCATAACATGATTGAGATTCAAGTCTACAGGATGCGGATTGGACTGAATTATTGTCGCCAGGCTAGGGTGAAAGGTATTGATTATTTGAATTATTTTGAGATATATATTATTATGTCAGCATTACTAATTGGGGGTATAGAAACCAATCCAGGACCTCGCCTAGATGAATCCTCAAACTCTTCAGCCGAGAGTGGAATCTTTGAAAAATCATCTATTAAAGGCAAATTTTCTATTGTTCACTATAATATTCAAAGCTTAAGTAATAAAGTTGACATAATTGAGTCCGAACTAAGAGATTTTGATGCTATATGTTTAACTGAAACATGGCTTGATCGTCGTACCTCTGACGAAACAATTAAAATAAACGGATTCAATTTGTATCGCCGTGATCGCGTTGGTGATAATCACGGCGGCATTTGTGTCTACATAAATCAGTCTCTATTTTCATGTAGAAGGCGTGACCTTGAACTTCCACAACTTGAATGTATTTGGGTTGAGATCTCCTTACACAATAGGAAAGAATTGCTCGGCACTTTTTATAGACCGCCAAGCTCAAACAACTTAATTTATTCTAGTATTGAAGACTCTATTGGCCTTGCATTTGATACAAATATTGCTAATATAACAATAACTGGTGATTTTAATTTTGATGTTTCTAAACCTGCCTTATATAGGAAAATTAACGACTTATGTCAACAGTTTAATATGGACCAAATAATAACAGAACCAACACACCATACAGAAAATTCTGATTCTATTATTGACCTATTTCTGGTATCAAACAAGAATAGGGTATTCCTCAGCGGGGTTGGTGAACCATTTCTTGACCAAAATATAAGATATCATAGCCCTATTTATTGTGTTTATAATTTTGATAAAGTTATAACCCCATCGTTTTCTAGACAAATTTATCTATATCACAGGGGTGATTTGCAATCGCTTTCTCATGAGTTAACTGAAACTGATTGGAGCCTAGTGAAAGACAATGATGTGGATACTTATGCCCAAAATGTTACCGACAGAATTTTGTATCTTGTAAACAAACATGTTCCAAACAAGCTTGTACACATTCGAAAATCTGATCCTTCTTGGTTAACTAATAATATTAAACAACTTATGAGAAAACGCAAACGACTTTATGATAAATACAAAAGATCAAAAAATCAGACAGACTTTAATAATTACAAACAGGTAAGAAATGATGTCACATTTCAAATTCGTAAAGCTAAAAATGAAGAGTTAGATAAACTGAAAAACAAACTCAAAGATCCCAATATTTGCCAAAAAGATTGGTGGAAAACCCTAAAATATTTTATAAAGCCGGATCAAGACTCTTCTATTCCGCCACTGAAAAGTAATGATATTATTTATTGTAAAGACGAACATAAAGCTGATAAACTAAATGAATTTTTTACTCAACAAACTATTTTGGACGAACATAATGCCTCGTTGCCTCGAACAAGGATAACACCTCTTTATAACCTCCATTCTCTCAGAATTACATCTGAAGAAGTCAAATCTACGCTTCTCTCTCTACCTACAGGTAAAGCATCAGGACCTGATTTAATCAGCAACAAAATTCTTAAAGAGCTTGCGCAGCCTCTAGCATCTCCCTTACAGGACCTATTCAACTTTTCTCTTAATAAAGGTAAAGTTCCATCTATTTGGAAGCAAGCTAATGTCACACCTATTTTAAAAAAAGACGATCCATCTGAGGTATCTAACTATAGACCAATATCCCTTCTAAGTACCGTTGGAAAGGTTCTTGAAAAAATAGTTCATAAACGAATTTTTAATTTCTTTCAAGAAAATCACGTTATAACTACCTTACAATCTGGCTTTGTGCCTGGAGATTCAACAGTAAACCAGTTAACAGACCTCTATAATACGTTTTGTCAAGCGCTAGATGAAGGAAAAGAAGTAAGAGCTATATTTTGTGACATTAGTAAAGCGTTTGATAGGGTATGGTACAAGGGTCTTCTATATAAACTTTCTTCTGTGGGAATTTCTGGATCTCTTTTACAATGGTTTACCGATTACTTAAACAATAGAAAGCAACGTGTCATGCTACCTGGGACAGCCTCAGGTTGGACTTCCATAAAAGCAGGTGTTCCCCAAGGTTCGATACTTGGTCCTCTACTTTTCTTAATATACATCAATGATATTGTTGAAAATATCCACTCTTCTATAAGGCTCTTTGCAGATGACACAAGTCTTTACATAGTGGTAGAAGATCCAGTCAATGCTGCTAATCAGTTAAATGAAGATTTACAAAAAATACATTTATGGGCTAAAACATGGCTTGTGACATTTAACCCAGCCAAATCAGAATCAATTATTTTTTCAAGAAAAAGAAATCAACCATATCATCCTCCTGTTTTTATGGATCAAACACAGATAGAAGAAGTAATTTCTCATAAGCATCTTGGGGTAGTATTATCAAGTGATTGTACTTGGCATGAACATCTGGAATATATCAAATCGAAGGCCTGGACCCGCATTAACATCATGAGAAAGCTTAAATACAAACTAGACAGACGATCATTACAGACCATTTATTTTTCTTTTATCAGACCGGTTATTGAGTATTCTAATGTCGTCTGGGATAACTGTACCCTTTATGAAGCGAACGAGTTAGAGAAAATACAAATAGAAGCTGCCCGTATTGTAACAGGAGCCACAAAGTTAGTTTCCATAGAGTCTCTTTATACTGAAACTGGGTGGGAAACTTTAGCCTCGCGTAGAAAAAAACAAAAATTGCAACTTTTCTATAAAATGAAAAATGGTCTTTCTCCTAATTATCTCTCTTCTTTAGTGCCTGACAACGTAGGTAACAATTCCGTGTATAACTTGAGAAATGCACAGAATCTTAATACTGTACATGCAAATTCCCAACTTTACTATAAATCTTTTCTTCCTTCTGTCACACGAGACTGGAACGAATTAAGTGAGGAAGTAAGAAACACTCCTACATTATCTTCTTTTAAACATCGCCTTGATTCTGATCTCAATGCGGTACCTAGGTTCTTTTTTGATGGTAAAAGACTTGGCCAAATTTATCATGCTCGATTAAGAATGAGATGTAGTACTCTTAATGCACACTTATTTTCTAAAAATATTATCGATAGTCCGATATGTGTCTGTGGAGCACGTGAAGATACTCAGCACTTCTTAATGTCCTGTCCACGATATACAACCCTGCGACAAGAACTTGTTAATAGAGTAACTCCGGTGTTTCAGCCATCCTTAAATGTATTTCTTTTTGGTAGTCAGGAACTCTCTGACTCTGATAACAGACAGATATTCCTCGCCGTACAGGAGTTCCTGACGAAATCAAAACGTTTTGAAATGATAAATAATTAATCTATGGTAAGTAAAACTATTGTAAAGTCGCTTCTATTAGTTTAATAAAATTTCTATTAATTAGCAAAGTCGTCTAAAATTAAAATGTTCTTTAATCTCAATTCGTACCATTTCTTAAGGAATGGGATAAATCTTGTTGTGGTCGAGAAATAAACCTTACATAAACCTAGCCTGACGATAAATTAATTTATTGTTCATTATTTTACTTATCCAACTCATATGTGCAAAACGTATTTCCACATCCCCGTGGAGCAGCCATTGGTTGAAAAGATGTACCTTCACGATTGTTCTATCTGAAATTCACTCTGTCCTTTTTATCACTGTTAGTTTGTTCTATTTCAAGTCACATGTTGTATTTGTACATTCATATTTGCAAAAAATGGGATACGGACTTCATAAGTCTGTTGACTTTCTTCCGAATCCCATTGTATAATATTGTAATGTAGTAAACACATGTCTTGTATATGTTCAAATATGTTAATATTATACATGAAATAAATGTTTAAACTAAATCTTCTAGGCGTGAGTTCGAAATCTGATGATGCAACATGTATATATGAATAATCGAATTATATTTCTTTACTTACATGCTATTTTTTTTTTTCAAAATCTTCGCTATATATGTATTAGATACAGCCGAATACATGAACAGACAGCAACAGCCTGATAAGATCGCGTGGATATGCTGAGGGATGCGCAGGCTGATCTGGGACTTCGTTGTCCGCACATGCAAAAACAATCATTTTCTTACGACATGGCTCGCCCTGAAATGGCAAACCTGGTTTTCTGGAAAAACAAATAATAGAAAACTATCAAATTGTCGTCTGCTGAATTTGCACAGAGAGTGGTAGAGGTTAAAAAACTTCAGTAAAGAAAATAAATTTGAAACTTTTTCTTAATCTGAACTTAATTTGCAGCAAGGTTTATACAAACACATTAATGCCAGTCACTGCTGGAGTCAGCTAGCCAATGATATGACATTTCCTCCTGTAAGTCGTTTCAAGCAACATAGCCCCGTTAGTAGAATTATAAGTCTCTGAACTGACATGATATAGGATATCCTGGGAGCCAGCCTCCACGCGCTACAATACATTTCACCACCACAGCAGCATATTACAACATAGCGAATCCCTCCCCCTCCCCCAACCCGCCTCCCCTGCATCCCGAATTGCCACATCAAGTCTTTCAACCATAAGAGAGGGACAATATGCCGCGTGAGAACAGTAAAGACCCCAAATAGCATACGCATCCGATTGCAGAGATCGAGAGAAAGACATTGAACCTTACGCATTGCGACAAAATAATACACACGAATTAGTGTTTCATACATGACAAAACATCTGAGTCTAGTACCTGCACACCTAGTTCAAACCTGCATTCTGTTTCACTCGTTAGCACATTAAATAACTGAAATGTTCAATTAATGTAGGGATTCGGTTCAGTTTTATTTACAACAATAATTCAGAGGGATAATAATGTGGAAAAAGCGCGCTAGTTCCCTATGGCGGCAGTCAAATTCATGTAATCAAGTTTATAAAATGCTTATTGTGTACACTTTCACATGTCTGTCCGTATCGAATGGAAACTGGATGATCTGTAAAGATTGTTTGAGACAACTTTATCAGAAAATATTTGCTCCTTAGGGGAGCTAATTCATTCCTTTTAGAGTTGTCCCATTTTCGAAAGGGTTGGAGGGGGGGTGGGGGGCATCAATTTCTAACAGAGTTGCCTCCCCTGGAAGTTTCCATTACTATTAAGTGTAGATAGATGTAAAGGTTTCTGTGATTCTTTTTGTGTATTCTGTTTTATTCCCGATTTTAACCTTTAACATGCTGAAAATTAAATGCATAGATGACGGATGAGTCCTAAAAATATTTTAACCCTAAAATAATCATTCAAAAAATGGCAACATTCTAAAATACTTTTTCAGAAAAGATAGGCTTGACATTTTATGCGAATTGTTTGCTAGGCTAGAGATCTTGATACGATGTACCCTTTTCATGTGAGACGGCTCAAATTACAAAAGGACACGTATATCTTATGCGAACATTAAAGATCCCGATTAGGGAACGCAGATGGGCGCACTGGACTCTGATAAGATTTCGGAGGTGCGCAGCTTGTTCTGGGCATAGATGAAAATGCACGCCTGTATGTGTACAAGATAAACAGCATTACACGCAAGAATTCATGCAGACTAGCATACATCCAAATGCGCATGCATGGCAGGCGCGGCGTATGTAGGTCGGTAGGAAAGTATGTATGTATGTATGTATGTAGGTAGGAAGGTGCGTGCGTGCGTGCGTGCCAGCCATACATGAATATATGCATGTATGTATGCATGCATGCATTCTATGACTTTTTTTATTATAATTTTGCTTACAATTGATATGTCTAACGCATTGCTGAATGAGTGGGAAACAAAATAGACCCTGATCAGATTTAGCCTCTGATCAGGGTCTACAATGTTTGTGCAGGACCGCATGTCCCACAATACTTAGGGTTATTACCGTATTATCATTACCGAATGGTAGCTAATGCAAGCTGTCCTCAGTTATGAAAAGACCCATTTCTCATATTCGGACACTTATCATTACTGTAAGTAGAAGTAGTAGCGGTAGTTGTAGTAGTAGTAGCAGAGGCAGTAGTAATATAAATCGACGTAGGAGAAAAGTGCCAACCTGACATATACAAACAATGAATACTCCGAACCATATGTGCATCCGCGCAATCAGCAAAGGGATATTTGACGACGTTTCCCCTAAATATTCAGACACTTCAATTCTTAACATACTTGCCCTAATAATTGGAAACGTCCATTTGGCTAACTATTCATGAGTCCAAGAAGTGCTGGACGAGAGACTAACAGTGTTGACCCTGATAAGATGCTGCATTGAATTTTGTGACAGTCATATGGGAGAAATCTCGTCATCAATCTTGATGGGATTAGTGGCGATCTGGGCCGCACAAGTAAAGTCAACTCCGACTGTATCCGTCATTTTACAATATAGCCCAAAGCAAGTGTCAGCTGAATATACAATCCTCATGCGGTTCCGTGCCAATCAAAGGAATAAAAAACAAACTATCACGAAGTGATAAATGATTTAATACATATCACTATCACGAAGTAATAAATGATTTTGTGTTGATGTTTTACGGCCCAGTCAACTCAATGGGGTCATGTCGAGCGCGGTCAGTTTACCTAACCACACGTTTACTGGGCAGGCTTAGTCCTCTAAGCGGTTAACCAGTATTGTGCACATTCTTTCGCCAGAAACTGACAACTGTCCTTCTTGAATCAGCGGAAGGGAGAGAATGACCGTAGAAAATATTTCATGATCAATCTCCACGAAAGAATGTTGCCGACCTCGGCGGGGGTTGAACCCGCGACCTCCTGGTCTCCAGTCGGACGGCGCATCCAACTGAGCCACCGAGGCCGCCGAATGAATGATTTGATACATAATACAGAAAGTATCAAAAAGACCATTTTAAGATTAATCGAGGAAAAAGAAATAAATAAATAAATAAAAGAAAGAAAAAAGTATACCTATATAAAGGGCATACATTTTTGTTCATAAACTTGTTCGCAGTATCGCATTTGTCTGAAAAGCAAATTAGAGTAGCAGCGACCAAGATCGTCTGATTTTTTTCTACTGTGAATATACATGTACTATATATTCTTTACATTTTGATGGCGGTTCCATTTCTTCTCATAACAAACACCGGTTTTCCTTTAAGGACAGTAATTTATATATTATATCATCACATAGTACACTTAATGAGTATTATGAAACCGTTCGCACAGGAATGATAGCGCATAGATAAACACAAGCTACTGTGAATGAAGAAAAGGTTTTCCGCACCGGCTCTAGCATACATCAAAACGGTGTCTTCCCATTTCGTCTATTCCCATTTTGTCTACTGTTTTTATTCCCATTTTATGTACTCCAATTCTGAGGGTAATTCCCATTTCGCCTCCTTTTTGTTTTTCTATATAATGACCAAGATCTGGACCAAAACTGTTCAGATACAATATATATGATTAATAGTGATCATAAAAGTACTGATTAATGATTAGGAACGGACTCTGCACTGGTTTATTTGCCTGTTTGCCATGCTTTCCATACGAAATGAATGATGATGGATAATAAGGGAAACAAGTACATCAAAAAGGTAAAACCAGACTAACATTGTAAAGTGTGATCTTGGTCTACACTGGTTACTGGATGAGTGGCAAACAGTGTAGACCCTTATCGGGCACCGGGTTCTGCGGCGTCTGATCAAGGTCTAAACTGTTTTCTCAGGTATGCCTGTCTCAATACTTAGGGTTATTGCGGTATTTCGGTATGTGAAAAGTGCAATATGCCGATGCGATCAACAAAGACCCAAAACATCATACGCATCCGAATGCGAGATCGCGGGTGATCAACCAACAAAATTAACGCTTAATACTCTGGGTATTTTTTTTTTTTTTTCAGCAAACATTTTTTAACTTTTTTTTTCTTATTTTTCCCAGAAACGGGATTTGACATTTCATGTAAATTGTCTCCAGACAATTTGCGATGAACTGTCAAAGTCTGTTTTCTGGTAAAAAATAAGAAAAATATCATCAATTTATCGTGTGCTGAATTAGCTCAGAGAGTGGTAAAGGTTAAATAAACGGTTCGCATTGCGAGAAAATAATATATACGAAACATTTGAGTCTAGTACCTACAGACCTTTTTCAAACCTGCATTCTGCTTTACTCGTTAGTACGTAAAATAAATTAAATGTTCAATTAATGTAGGCATGTAGTTCATTTTTATTTACAACACTAATCCAAGGGGACCATAATGCGCGACACGCACGCTAGCTCCTCAATACATGTACATTCGTCAAGTTTATAAAATGCTTAAACTATTACACTTCTGCATGTCTGTCTGTATTGGGTGGAAACAAAGAGCTCTCGTCTTTTCAATGAAGTTAAGCAACGCCAACCCGGTTAGTACTTGGATGGTTGATATCCTTACTCAACAGTGTTCTGTAGAATATTCGTGTTTTTTTTTTATTTATTTATTTATTTACTTTATTTTATTTATTTATTTATTTTTTGTACCTGTTTGTTTTTCTCATAACTTTGTCACTCATATCAATGATTATATGTTCCAAAGAAATCTGGTCTTCTCAATGAAGTTAAGCAACGCCAATCCGGTTAGTGCGTGGATGGGTAAACGTCTAACACTACCGGGTGCTGTAGATTTTTCATGTATTTTTTTTCTTCATTTTCTGTGCCTGCTCCTTTTTTCATTATTTTGTCATTCATAGCAATAATTCTGTTTGCATATGTTCTGCAGACGCCCTTTCCTATGACATGACTCGGATATGTCTTTCCTCTACATGGGAAGATAATATAAAACTTTGAAAAGAAAACAGTAGTCAGTCGGCGGATATGTATAATCAAGGACGGATTCGGAGGGGTTAAAGAAAAATAATAAAGAAAAATTTAATTCCTTTACACTAAGACCCATTCTATAAAGGAGAAATACCTCAGGCTCCGCTCCGCTACGCCTGAGTAGATATAAGGTATGTGTGTTACACACATAATGATATTCGAAAAAACTTTTCGTCCTAAACGCATGTTTATACTTATAAAGTGCAGTATTCAATGTCACTTTATGATTAGTAGTTCTCCAAATAAAGATAATTTTAAATCCTTAACATAGCTTAGACTCAGTCTATATAGGAGAAATACCTCAGGCTCCGCTCCGCTACGCCTGAGTAGATATAAGGTGTGTGTGTGTTTACACAACAATTGATATTCAAATAAAATTTTAAGTGTTTAAATACTATATTTTATGTGATGGAAATTACTACGGAATTTTGTTAAATATATTTATACTCGTATATATCCAATGTAATAAAGTAAATGTATTGTTACAAGTTATGAATTTATTTTATGTTATACTCTGATTATGTCTTCTTTGTCGACGATGGACATACACAATTCTGCACGTGCGGGGGGGGGGGGGGTGTGGGGTAAGAGGAGGGGGGTGGGGAAACCAGCCCAGACATGCCAACGTATGTCTCAGAGCGTCCTTGTACGTAGGTCTTTCAAGGTCAAACGATATTTAAGTTATGATCTCAAACTTGTTCACTAACATACATTTCACCACCACAACAGCATATTACAACATAGCGAATCCTTCCACCTCCCCTTCCCCCAACCTTTACCCTCTGTACCCCGCATTGCCACATCAAGTCTTTCGGCACGCGGACTTGAGTGAGGACACCCAATAGACTTTGGGGTGAGGACACCCTCTTGATACCCGGGTGAGGACACCCTCTCGGCTCCTGGGTGAGGACTCCCTCTTGGCTCCTGGGTGAGGACACCCATCTTGCTTCCTTTCCGGCGTCTGACTGACCGACATGTGGCTAGTGAGTGCACCTTACTCTCGACTAGAGCTGTGTGCCTAATGCATTCTGCAGTCGGAATTGATACGCATTAGGTACGAGAATGAAAGCTCAAACTTTTCGACCGATCGTCAAAATTCTGCAACTTACAGGCTGGACTACTACTCTCGCACGAGGTGTGGACATGCACGAGGTCTGGACGTGCACGCACTCCGTGTCTTGGTGAGGTGACCTAGTTATGAATTATAACTAGGCACCGTTTCAAGCCAACCAAGTAGTCCAGTAAAACTAATCCAGATTTATCTGGCGCTGCCTCTATGTGACTCAGTTGCCTGGCAGCATTAAAAATCTGAGAACTGAAAACTGAACTGTTCATAAACTTGTTCGCAGTATCGCATTTAAATAAACGGCGCGCATTGCGAGAGAAAATAATATATACGAAACATTTGAGTCTAGTATCTACAGACCTTTTTTCAAACCTGCATTCTGCTTCATTCGTTAGTACGTAAAATAAATTAAATGTTCAATTAATGTAGGCATGTAGTTTATTTTTGTTTACAACACTAATCCAAGGGGACCATAATGCGCGACACGCACGCTAGCTCCTCAATACATGTACATTCGTCAAGTTTATAAAATGCTTAAACTATTACACTTCTGCATGTCTGTCTGTATTGGGTGGAAACAAAGAGCTCTCGTCTTTTCAATGAAGTTAAGCAACGCCAACCCGGTTAGTACTTGGATGGTTGATATCCTTACACAACAGTGTTCTGTAGAGTATTCGTGTATTTTTTATTTATTTATTTACTTTATTTTATTTATCTATTTTTTTTTTGGGTACCTGTTTTTTTTTCTCATAACTTTGTCACTCATATCAATGATTATGTGTTCCAAAGAAATCTGGTCTTCTCAATGAAGTTAAGCAACGCCAATCCGGTAAGTGCGTGGATGGGTGAACGTCTAACACTACCGGGTGCTGTAGATTTTTCATGTATTTTTTTTCTTCTTTTTCTGTGCCTGCTCCTTTTTTCATTATTTTGAAATTCATAGCAATACTTCTGTTTGCATATGTTCTGCAGACGCCCTTTCCTATGACATGACTCGGATATGTCTTTCCTCTACACGGGAAGATAATACAAAACTTTGAAAAGAAAACAGTAGTCAGTCGGCGGATATGTATAGTCAAGGACGGATTCGGAGGGGGTTCGGGGGATTCAGTCGAGCACCCCCATCCCCAGCCTTTGAATCAAAAGTTCATTTTCAGGGGAAATTATGGATAAATGAATAATTTACGCTAAATATCCACATCCCTTACTTTCACCATATACTTATCTTCAAGTCCACTTGACAGCCTGCGAGTAAGACTCTGTGTAAAATTGCAAGATGAGTGGCAAACATTGTGGACCCAGATCAGACGCCGCATTTTCCGGCGTCTGATCTGGGTCTACACTGTTTGCTCAGGCCTGTCTTTCGAAATACGTAGGGTAAGTACGGACATTTGATCAAATCGAGCCCCACCCACCCCCACCCCCTCATAAGTAATTCTGGATTCGTCCCTGTAAAGTCAAATCAGGTGTTTTTCGTTCTCTAATAGAATCATCGGGCACTTTACATACAATAATTATGTGAAAGGACAGCGAAGGCCATGCTCGAATAAACTGGATTCGCTTCGAAGGATACGAAAGCAAATCTGGACTTTAGTTTCTATCAATAATCATTTTATCACGACAAGAGATAAATGACATCATTTGAATTTTATGCTCTTAAACATCTGCTTTCGTTTTTCAGGCATGCGTTAGAATGTTTTGAGTCATTTGCACCACGTTTATCTCTTGCCTCAAACGCTGCGAGTACTCCTATGTTGGGGATAGAGTAGGTATTATGCTTGGTCCTTGGGAGTCGACAGTCGGTTCACCCTTTGCCGCGTCTTTTCTGTAGCGTTTGGTCGTGCTGACACGAACCTTTTATACGCTTATAACATGTTAAATAGAAATTAAGAACAACTGTTTTTACAAACTTCATGTTTATATGTCTGTAAACACGGAAACAGGCATTTAAACTGGGGATCATGATCTGCACGATCTTCTAGCACTGCCTACTCCGCTAACATACAGAGCCACTGTTTCTGATTAAAACATTTTGTTTGAAATTTTCATCAGGCTGTTCGGCCATATATTCTGTAGCTGCGAAACACAACTTACACAGATACATACTTTCTGCTAGAAATGTTCGTTCGCTTTGTTTAAAAACATGCATGACTCATTGATACGTGTGTTCATAGTGAAACTGTTGACAAAGCACGGAGGAAACTCTTGCCAAGGCAAACTGAATATAAACGGAAATATTAGCGCTTGCAAAAATAATCTTCAACAAATGAATAACTAGTTAGTGTGTGCAGAGTTGCGGGATTAATTGTTTCTACACTGGAAACATTGCGTTGTGCTTGATAAGAGTATTGAAAACGGAGATGTCAGATCGAAAACTTATGCATACAAAGTGCGGTAATAAACTGTTGCATTGAGTAGCAGCACGAGAATAACGGACTTGTGGGTATTTTAGTACATTTTGTGTTGTGCTTGTTAATATAAATATGATGACAAACACTTGAAATTGGTTTCTAGAAGGGCATTGTAACACTCATGACATCATCGTGATTTGCTCTGAATGAAATATCTTAGCATTTTTTTCTATTATTCCTTTCCTCTACCCCTTACGAAGACCACCCATTAGAAACTCAAAAGAAGATAGTGGCAGTCCCACAAGACCCACAACCCGGCCAGTAAAATAAAATAAAATACAATAAAAATAGTGCGGGGAAGGGGAGCTAACTTTGCGAATCCTCCATCGGAGGAATTCGCTTGAGGAACGAGAATGCAGATCCCGTTCAAGACCGTCTAGACAACTTTAGACAGAATCTAACTTAACGACACGTAGGAAATACAGTAGTTTGACTTGAGCACGATAATTACACATAAAATATTAATTTTAAATGGTATCTCCGGAGCGCAATGAGAGGATATCAGCGCCCAGTTATTAACAACTTTGTTTCGCTTAAATAAAAAGTCTTCTAATGAAAACATTATTTATAAATGACATTCAGCTACAGTGTTAGAATAGAGCTTATTATTGTGTCTCATTTCAGTATCAAACAGCGCATTAGCTCCCTGTTCAGTTTTCAGTTTTCAGATTTTTAACGCTGCCAGGCAACTGAGTCACATAGAGGCAGCGCCAGATAAATCTGGATTAGTTTTACTGGACTACTGGGTTGGCTTGAAACGGTGCATAGTTATAATTCATAACTAGGTCACCTCGCCCAGACACGGAATGCGTGCACATCCAGACCTCGTGCGTGTCCGGATCTCGTGCGAGGGTAGTAGTCCAGCCTGTAAGTTGCAGAATTTTGACGATCAGCCGAAAATCTTGAGCTTTTAATCTCGTACCTAATGCGTGTCAATTCCAACTGCGTAGTGCATTAGGTACTCAGCTCGAGTCGTGCGGAAATTTCAGACACTAGCCGAGGAAGGGAGTCGCCGGAGGGGTGTCCTCACCCAGGCTGCCGAGGGGGGTGTTCTCACCCGGAGCGCTGATAGGATGTCCTCACCCAAGTTATTATCGAAGGATGTCCTCACCCATGAGCCAGAGGGGTGTCCTCACCCAAGTCTCTAGCGTGGTGCTACTCTGACGTATCTGTACTTTCCCGATGGGTCGCTGCAGGCACGCTCCAGGAAACCGAACCAGGATATGATGTTCGACTGTGACTTTCCTGATTTGGCTAGCTCTTCCATCTTGTTGTAGAACTCCTCATGGTAGTACTTCGACGTTGATCCCTTGATGAATAGCCAGTCCTGTTTCCAAGGTCGATGTACGAAGTAGATTGGTAAGTCGATATTCATCTCGTCTTCTTCTCGCGGGAGTCTTTGAGCCTTGATGATGGCAACGTCTTTTCCATGGAGCTTGTTGCTAAGAGCATCTTGGAGGTCATACTTCTCGTGGATCGGGAAAGGTTCTTCATAGGCGTCGTAGCAGCAGAGGATTGGGCGATCTTTCGCTGGTTCTGGAGACTTTTTTCTTGGCTTCTTCGACGGCGGTGATTCGGGAGACGCTGGTGCTGGTGCTTGTCTGAAGATGATCAGTGATGCGGTGATGCTAGCTGTATTCTTGTAGCGTAGTCTGATGATCTGTTGTGATGTCTGTTGTATGGTCTGTGTCGTTGGTGGTAGCGTCTCCCTCTCTATCTGCGTCGGTTCTCGGCGTGGCGGCGGTCTTGAAGCTGGAACGGACTGGCGAGGCCACTCGCCAGCAGAGGGTGCAGGCTTCCTCCTGCTTTCAGTCTTCCTCTTGTAATAAGGCTTAGTTCGTAGAGCGTTATGGAAGGTTAGTTCAGCACGAACTAGATCCTTCCCGTCGGACATCCTCCAAAGTGGAGTGCCGACAAAACTGTACTCGCTCAGGGCCCTGAGGAGTACACCAGGCATAACGGACTCGGACATGGTTATTCGTTAGTTATAAGATGTTAACACTTCGAAGGTCGAAGGCCAACTGAGTGTTTAGCTCCCTTTACAAAACAACTATTTAAATAAATAATAATGCCAAGGACTATTGGGCCAAAATAGCCGAGGGGTTATGGATGTCCACTTGAAAACAGTTGATCAAACTGGACGCAGTGGTCAAATCTTCTAGGCGTGAGTTCGAAATCTGATGATGCAACATGTATATATGAATAATCGTATTGTTTTTCTTTACTAATTCCTTTATTATTTTTATTGTTCACGTTTTTTTTTTTTTTATATATTTGTCTTCTATGTCATTTCCCTAGTATGCTATTTTTTTTCAAAATCTTCGCTATATATGTATTAGATACAGCAGAATACATGAACAGACAGCAACAGCCTGATAAGATCGAGTGGATATGCTGAGGGATGCGCAGGCTGATCCGGGCCTTCGTTGGCCGCACATGCAAAAACAATCATTATCTTACGACATGGCTTTAAGTTAGTCATTAAAGCCCTGAAATGGCAAACCTGGTTTTCTGGAAAAACAAATAATAGAAAACGATCAAATTGTCGTCTGCTGAATTTGCACAGAGAGTGGTAAAAGTTAAAAAACTTCAGTAAAGGAAATAAATTTGAAACTATTTCTTAATCTGAACTTAATTTGCAGCAAGGTTTATACAAACACATTAATGTCAGTCACTGCTGGAGTACAAACACATTAATGTCAGTCACTGCTGGAGTCAGCTAACCAATGATATGACATTTCTTCCTGTAAGTCGTTTCAAGCAACATAGTCCCCGTTAGTAGAATTATAAGTCTCTGAACTGACATGATTTAGGATATCCTGGGAGCCAGCCTCCACGCGCTACAATACGTTTCACCACCACAGCAGCATATTACAACATAGCGAATCCCTCCCCCTCCCCTTCCCCGAACCTTTACCCAACCTTACCTGTACCCCGCATTGCCACATCAAGTCTTTCAACCATAAGAAAGGGACAATATGCCGCGTGAGAACAGTAAAGACCCCAAATAGCATACGCATCCGATTGCAGAGATCGAGAGAAAAGACATTGAACCTTACGCATTGCGAAAAAATAATACATACGAATTAGTGTTTCATACATGATGAAATATCCGAGTCTAGTACATGTACCTGCACACCTAGTTCAAACCTGCATTCTGTTTCACTCGTTAGCACATTAAATAAATCAAATGTTCAATTAATGTAGGGATGTGGTTCAGTTTTATTTACAACAATAATTCAGAGGGATAATAATGTGGAAAAAAGCACGCTAGTTCCCCATGGCGGCAGTCAAATTCATGTAATCAAGTTTATAAAATGCTTATTGTGTACACTTTCACATGTCTGTCCGTACCGAATGGAAACTGGATGATCTGTAAAGATTGTTTGAGACAACTTTATCAGAAAATATTTGCTCCTTAGGGGATCTAATTCATTCCTTTTAGAGTTGTCCCATTTTCGAAAGGGTTGGGGGGGGGGGGGGGGGCATCAATTTCTAACAGAGTTGCCTCCCCTGGAAGTTCCCCATTACTATTAAGTGTAGATAGATGTAAAGGTTTCTGTGATTCTTTTTGTGTATTCTGTTTTATTCCCGATTTTAACCTTTAACATGCTGAAAATTAAATGCGTAGATGACGGATGAGTCCTTTGAATATTTTAACCCTAAAATAATCATTCAAAAAATGGCAACATTCTAAAATACTTTTTCGGAAAAAATAGGCTTGACATTTTATGCGAATTGTTTGCTAGGCCAGAGATCTTGATACGATGCACCCTTTTCATGTGAGACGGCTCAAATTACAAAAGGACATGTATATCTTATGCGAACAGTAAAGATCCTGATTAGGAAGCGCAGATGGGCGCACTGTACGCTGATAAGATTTCGGAGGTGCGCACCTTGTTCTGGGCATAGATGAAAATGCATACAAGACAAACAGCATTACACGCAAGAATTCATGCACACTAGCATACATCCAAACGCGCATGCATGTACGCACGGCGCATGTAGGTCGGTAGGTAGGTAAGTATGTAGGTAGGTAGGTAGGTGCGTGCGTGCGTGCCAGCCATACATGAATATATACATTATGTAAGCATGCATGCATGCATGTATGTATGCGTGCATGCATTCTATGACTTTTATTATTATAATTTTGCTTACAATCGATATGTCTAACGTGTTGCCGAATGAGTGGGAAACTAAATAGACCCTGATCAGATTCAGCGTCTGATCAGGGTCTACAATGTTTGTGCAGGACCGCATGTCCCAATACTTAGGGTTATTACCGTATTATCATTACCGAATGGTAGCTAATGCAAGCTGTCCTCAATTGTGAAAAGACCCATTTCTCATATTCGGACACTTATCATTACTGTAAGTAGAAGTAGTAGCGGTAGTTGTAGTAGTAGTAGTAGTAGTAGTAGCAGAGGCAGTAGTAATATAAATCGACGTAGGAGAAAAGTGCCAACCTGACATATGCAAACAATGAATACTCCGAACCATATGTGCATCCGCGCAGTCAGCAATGGGATCTTCTATTTGACGACGTTTCCCCTAAATATTCAGACACTTCAACTCTTAACATACTTGCCCTAATAATTGGAAACGTCCGTTTGGCTAACTATTCATGAGTCCAAGAAGTGCTGGACGAGAGACGAACAGTGTTGACCCTGATTAGATGCTGCATTGAATTTTGTGAGTCATATGGGAGAAATCTCGTCATCAATCTTGATGGGATTAGTGGCGATCTGGGCTGCACAGGTAAAATCAACTCCGACTGTATCCGTCATTTTACAATATAGCCCAAAGCAAGTGTCAGCCGAATATACAATCCTCATGCGGTTCCGTGCCAATCAAAGGAATAAAAAACAAACTATCACGAAGTGATAAATGATTTAATACATAATACAGAAAGTATCAAAAAGACCATTTTAAGATTAATCGAGAAAATGAGAGAGAAAGAAAGAAAGAAAAAAAAAAAAAAAAAAAAAAAAAAAAAAAGAAGTATACCTATTTAAAGGGCATACATTTTTGTTCATAAACTCGATTCGACCTTCGACCTTCGAAGTGTTAACATCGTCTGCTGAATAATTAAAGAATAAACATGAATCAGTCTGTTATACCTGCAGTACTACTCAGGGCCCTGAGTGAGTACAGGTTTGTTGGTCATCCTCTCTGGAGGATGGCTGACGGGAAGGATCATGTTCGCGTTGAACTGACCTTCCACAAGAATCTATCAACGCAACCAGTCTACAAGAAGAGGGCCGAAAGCAGGAGGCAGCCTGCACCCTCTGCTGGCGAGTGGCCTCGCCAGCCCATAGCTGCTAGACGACCACCGCCTACCAGATCGGCGCCTACAGTACAGCCTACAGTACGCCGAGAAGCACCAGAGAAAGAGACCTCACCGCCAGCACTACAGATAATGGAGATTACACCAGACACCATCACAGTTTCAAGACCACCACAGACAGCTCAGCTTACACCATCTCCAAGCATCAAGAAACCAGCTACACCGTCTCCTTCTCCAGAGGTTCCACGTGCGAAGAGACCGAGAACGAAGTCGCCGAAGTATACCAGTAAACAGCCGACGCAGTACTTCCACGCCAAAATAGAGGACGAATATCCACTTCACGAGAAGTACGACCTCCAGGACGTCCACGCCACCACCTACAAGGTCATCATCAACTTATCGACTTACCAGCCTATTTTCTACATCGACCTTGGAAACAGGACTGGCTATTCATCAAGGGACCAACTGCCCAGGGAAGACGAAGAACTCAACATTGATCTTCCAGTATTCTTCGTTTACCAGAAAGAGAACAAACACTGGCTACAGATCAAGGGGCCAACCAGCAAGTTCTACGATGACCCGTGGTACTCCAACATTGAGATGCTGATGGGAGCGACCGGCGTGAGACAGACAAACACGGCGCACTGGTACAAAGTCCTGGAAAAGTCATGCCAGGATCCCTTAGGGGTTGGTGGAGGACCACCGCTACTTCGGCTCGTGCCGCCAAGTTGTTTTGGCAAGACTTACTAAGTAGGTCAACTGGCGGCAGGCGGACTCGGGTGAGGACACCCAATAGGTCCAAGGGTGAGGACACCCTCTCGGCTCTTGAGTGAGGACACTCTCTCGGCTCCTGAGTGAGGACACTCTCTCTGCTCTTGGGTGAGGACACCCACACATCGGCTCCTGGGTGAGGACACCCACTTGGCTCCTGGGTGAGGACACCCACTTGGCTCCTGGGTGAGGACACCCACCTTGCACCTTTTCCGGCGTCCGATCGATGACATGTGGCCTGTGTCCGAAACTTTTGCATGACTCGAGCTGAGTGCCTAATGCATTTTGCAGTCGGAATTGACACGCATTAGGTACGAGACTAAAAGCTCATACTTTTCGACCGATAAGCAAAATTCTGCAACTTACAGGGTGGACTACTACTCTTGCACGAGGTCTGGACACACACGAGGTCTGGACGTGCACGCACTCCGTGTCTGGGCGAGGTGACCTAGTTATGAATTATAACTAGGCACCGTTTCAAGCCAACCCAGTAGTCCAGTAAAACTAATCCAGATTTATCTGGCGCTGCCTCTATGTGACTCAGTTGCCTGGCAGCGTTAAAAATCTGAAAACTGAACTGAAAACTGTTAATAAACTCACCCACACACCATTCAACCTTCAGCCTTCGAAGTGTTAACAACTCTTAACTAACGAATAACCATGTCAGAGTCCGTTATGCCTGGTGTACTCCTCAGGGCCTTGAGCGAGTACAAGTTTGTCGGCACTCCACTATGGAGGATGTCCGACGGGAAGGATCTAGTTCGCGTTGAATTAACCTTCCATAAGGCTCTACCAACTAAGCCTTATTACAAGAAGAGGGCTGAAAGCAGGAGGCAGCCTGCACCCTCTGCTGGCGAGTGGCCTCATCAGCCCGCTGCTACTACAAGACCTCCGACGACGACCAGATCGACGCTGCTCGACGACAGCCAGCTATGGAGAGGGAGATGCCATCACCACCAACGCAGACACTACCAGACACTACAAGACAACACATCACGCATGATCTCACACAGAAGACAGCAACTATACAGCCATCGCCGATCATCACTAGACCAGCTACACCGCCTCCTTCTCCAGAATCACCACCAACGAAGAAGCCGAGAACAAAGTCGCCGGCGACGAAGACTGCACCCACGCAGTACTTCCATGTTGAAATTGAGGAAGAATACCCTCTACATGAGAAGTACGACCTCAAGGATGTCACCTCTACAAAGTACAAGGCCATCGCTAAAGCTCAACGACTACCAAGAGACGACGAAGAAATCAACGTCGACCTGCCAGTTTATTTCGTCTTCCATAGAGACAACCAACACTGGACTCTCATCAAGGGACCTACATCCAAGTTCTATGACGAAATATGGTACGAGTACATTGAAGAGCTTTACAAGAGAGGCACCAAACAACGAAACTCAGCCTATTGGTACGACACCCTGGAGAAATCGTGCAGTGAGGGGGAGGTGGAGGACCACCACTTATTCGTCTAGTGCCGCCAAGTTACCTTGGTACGACTTACTCTTAAATAGGTCAAACTTGCGGCACGCGGACTTGGGTGAGGACACCCAATAGACTTTGGGGTGAGGACACCCTCTTGATACCCGGGTGAGGACACCCTCTCGGCTCCTGGGTGAGGACACCCTCTTGGCTCCTGGGTGAGGACACCCATCTTGCTTCCTTTCTGGCGTCTGACTGACCGACATGTGGCTAGTGAGTGACCTTACTCTCGACTAGAGCTGTGTGCCTAATGCACTCTGCAGTCGGAATTGACACGCATTAGGTACGAGAATGAAAGGTCAAACTTTTCGACCGATCGTCAAAATTCTGCAACTTACAGGCTGGACTACTACTCTCGCACGAGGTGTGGACATGCACGAGGTCTGGACGTCACGCACTCCTTGTCTGGGCGAGGTGACCTAGTTATGAATTATAACTAGGCACCGTTTCAAGCCAACCCAGTTGTCCAGTAAAACTAATCCATATTTATCTGGCGCTGCCTCTATGTGACTCAGTTGCCTGGCAGTGTTAAAAATCTGAGAACTGAAAACTGAACTGTTCATAAACTTGTTCGCAGTATCGCATTTGTCTGAAAAGCAAATTAGAGTGGAAGCGACCAAGATCTTCTGATTTTTTTCTCCTGTGAATATACTATATATTCTTTACATTTTGATAACGGTTCCATTTCTTCTCATAACAAACACCGGTTTTCCTTTAAGGACAGTAATTTATAAATTATATCATCACAAAGTACACTTAATGAGTATTATGAAACCGTTCGCACAGGAATGATAGCGCATAGATAAAAACAAGCTACAGTGAATGAAGAAAAGGTTTTCCGCACCGGCTCTAGCATACATCAAAACGGTGACTTCCCATTTCGTCTATTCCCATTTTGTCTACTGTTTTTATTCCCATTTTATGTACTCCAATTCTGAGGGTAATTCCCATTTCGTGTACTTTTTGTTTTTTCTATATAATGACCAAGATCTGGACCAAAACTGTTCAGATACAATATATTTGATTAATAGTGATCATAAAAATACTGATTAATGATTAGGAACGGACTCTGCACTGGTTTATTTGCCTGCTTGCCATGCTTTCCATACGAAATGAATGATGATGGATAATAAGGGAAACAAGTACACCAAAAAGGTAAAACCAGACTAACTTCTTTAAGTGTGATCTTGGTCTACACTGGTTGCTGGATGAGTGGCAAACAGTGTAGACCCTGATCGGACACCGGGTTCTGCGGCGTCTGATCAAAGTCTAAACTGTTTTCTCAGGTATGCCTCTCTCAATACTTAGGGTTATTGCGGTATTTCGGTATGTGAAAAGTGCAATATGCCGATGCAATCAACAAAGACCCAAAACATCATACGCATCGAATGCGAGATCGCGGGTGATCAACCAACAACATTAACGCTTAATACTCTGGGTATTCTTTGTTTTTTCAGCAAACGACATTTTTTAACTGTTTTTTTTTTCTTTCTTTTTTTTTTCTTCTTATTTTTCCCAGAAATTCCAGACAATTTGCGATGAACTGTCAAATTCTGTTTTCTGGTAAAAATTAAGAAAAATATCATCAATTTGTCGTCTGCTGAGTTAGCTTAGAGAAAATAATATATACGAAACATTTGAGTCTAGTACCTACAGACCTTTTTCAAACCTGCATTCTGCTTCACTCGTTAGTACGTAAAATAAATTAAATGTTCAATTAATGTAGGCATGTAGTTCGTTTTATTTACAACAATAATCCAAGGGGACCATAATGCGCGAAACACACGCTAGCTCCTCAATACATGTACATTCGTCAAGTTTATAAGATTTTTCATGTATTTTTTTTCTTCTTTATCTGTGCCTGCTCCTTTTTATCATTATTTTGTCATTCATAGCAATAATTCTGTTTGCATATGTTCTGCAGACACCCTTTCCTATGACAGGACTCGGATATGTCTTTCCTCTACATGGGCAGATAATATAAAACTTTGAAAAGAAAACAGTAGTCAATCGGCGGATATGTATAATCAAGGACGGTTTCGGAGGGGTTCGGGGGTTCAGTCGAGCATCCCCAGCCTTTGAATCAAAAGCGGAAATTATGCATAAATTTTGGATACCGTATTTACGCTAAATATCAAAATCCCTTACTTTCACCTTATACTTATCTTCAAGTCCACTTTACAACCTGCGAGTAAGATTCTGTGTAAAATTGCAGGATGAGTGGCAAACATTGTGGACCCAGATCTGACGCCGTATTTTCCGGCGTCTCTGATCTGGGTCTACACTGTTTGCTCAAGCCTGTCTTTCCAAATACGTAGGGTAAGTACGGACATTTGATCAAATCGAGCCCCCCGCCCCCACCCCCACCCCCTCATAGGTAATTCTGGATCCGCCCCTGTAAAGTTAAATCAGGTGTTTTTGTTCTCTAATAGAATTACCGGACACTTTACATAGAATAATTATATGAAAGGACAACGAAGGCCATGTTCGAATAAACTGGATTCGCTTCGAAGGATACGAAGGCAGATCTGGACTTTCTTTTCTAGAAAAAAAATATCATTTTATCACGACAAGAGATAAATGACATCATTTGAATTTTAGGCTCTTAAACGTCTCCTGTTCTCGTTTTTCAGGCATGCGTTAGAATGTTTTGAGTCATTTGCACCACATTTATCTCTTGCCTCAAACGCTGCGAGTACTCTTATGTTGGGGATAGAGTAGGTATTATGCTTGGTTCTTGGGAGTCGACATCGGTTCACCCTTTGCCGCGTCTTTTCTGTAGCGTTTGGTCGTGCTGACACGAACTTTTTATACGCTTATAACATGTTAAATGGAAATTAAGAACAATTGTTTTTACAAACTTCATGTTTATATGTCTGTAAACACGGCAACAGGCATTTAAACTGGGGATCATGATCTGCACGATCTTCTAGCACTGCCTACTCCGCTAACATACAGAGTCACTGCTTCTGATTAAAACATTTTGTTTGAAATTTTCATCAGGCTGTTCGTCCATATATTCTGTAGCTGCAAAACACCACTTACACAGATACATACTTTCTGCTAGAAATGTTCGTTCGCTTTGTTTAAAAACATGCATGACTCATTGATATGTGTGTTCATTGTGAAACTGTTGACAAAGCACGGAGGAAATTCTTGCCAAGGCAAACTGCATATAAACGGAAATATTAGCGCTTGCAAAAATAATCTTCAACAAATGAAAACTAGTTAGTGTGTGCAGAGTTGCGGGCTTAATTGTTACTACACTGGAAACAATGCGTTGTGCTTGATAAAAGTATTAAAAACGGAGATGTCAGATCGAAAACTTATGCATACAAAGTGCGGTAATAAACTATTGCATTGAGTAGCAGCACGAGAATAATGGACTTGTGGGTATTTTAGTACATTTTGTGTTGTGCTTGTTAATATAAATATGATGACAAACACTTGAAATTGGTTTCTAGAAGGGCATTGTAACACTCATGACATCATCGTGATTTGCTCTGAAAGAAATATCTTAGCTTTTTTTATTCTATTATTCCTTTCCTCTACCCCCTACGAAGAACACCCATTACAAACTCAAAAGAAAATAGTGGCAGTCCTACAAGACCCACAACCCGGCCAGTAAAATAAAATAAAATAAAAAAAAAAATAAATAAATAAAATAAAATAAAAATGGTGCGGGGAAGGGGAGCTAACTTTGCGAATCCTCCATCGGAGAAATTCGCCTGAGGAACGAGAATGCAGATCCCGTTCATGACCGTCCAGACAACTTTAGACAGAATGTAACTTAACGACACGTAGGAAATACAGTAGTTTGACCTGAGCACGATAAATACACATAAAATATTAATTTTAAATGGTATCTCTGGAGCGCAATGAGAGGATATCAGCGCCCAGTTATTAACAACTTTGTTTCGCTTAAATAAAAAGTCTTCTAATGAAAACATTATATATAAATGACATTCAGCTACAGTGTTAGAATAGAGCTTATTATTGTGCCTGATGGTCTCATTTCAGTATCAAACAGCGTCTTAGCTCTCTTTACAAAACAACTATTTAAATAAATAATAATGCCAAGGACTATTGGGTCAAAATAGCCGAGGGGTTATGGATGTCCACTTGAGAACAGCTGATCAAACTGGACGCAGTGGTCAAATCCTCTAGGCGTGAGTTCGAAATCTGATGATGCAACATGTATATATGAATAATCGTATTGTTTTTCTTTACTTATTCCTTTATTATTTTTATTGTTCACGTTTTTTTTTTATTTGTCTTCTATATCATTTCCCTAGTATGCTATTTTTTTTCAAAATCTTCGCTATATATGTATTAGATACAGCAGAATACATGAACAGACAGCAACAGCCTGATAAGATCACGTGGATATGCTGAGGGATGCGCAGGCTGATCTGGGCCTTCGTTGGCCGCACATGCAAAAACATTCATTTTCTTACGACATGGCTTTAAGTTAGTCATTAAAGCCCTGAAATAGCAAACCTGGTTTTCTGGAAAAACAAATAATAGAAAACTATCAAATTGTCGTCTGCTGAATTTGCACAGAGAGTGGTAAAGGTTAAAAAACTTCAGTAAAGGAAATTAATTTGAAACTATTTCTTAATCTGAACTTAATATGCAGCAAGGTTTATACAAACACATTAATGTCAGTCACTGCTGGAGTACAAACACATTAATGTCAGTCACTGCTGGAGTCAGCTAACCAATGATATGACATTTCTTCCTGTAAGTCGTTTCAAGCAACATAGTCCCCTTTAGTAGAATTATAAGTCTCTGAACTGACATGATTTAGGATATCCTGGGAGCCAGCCTCCACGCGCTACAATACATTTCACCACCACAGCAGCATATTACAACATAGCGAATCCCTCCACCTCCCCTTCCCCCAACCCTCACCCCCTGTACCCCGCATTGCCACATCAAATCTTTCAACCATAAGAAAGGGACAATATGCCGCGTGAGAACAGTAAAGACCCCAAATAGCATACGCATCCGATTGCAGAGATCGAGAGAAATACATTGAACCTTACGCATTGCGAAAAAAATAATACATACGAATTAGTGTTTCATACATGACGAAACATCTGAGTCTAGTACATATACCTGCACACCTAGTTCAAACCTGCATTCTATTTCACTCGTCAGCACATTAAATAAATCAAATGTTCATTAAATGTAGGGGTGTGGTTCAGTTTTATTTACAACAATAATTCAGAAATAATAATTGTAATAATGCGGAAAAAGCACGCTAGCTCCCCTTTGCGGCAGTCAAATGCATGTAATCAAGTTTATAAAATGCTTATTGTGTACACTTTCAAATGTCTATCCGTATCGAATGGAAACGTAGGGCAGAATAGTCCTTACAGTCACGGGGTTTTCCGATAATCTCCGAGCGCTCCGGAGATAAGCAGTTACCTGTATTCGCTCCTCAGTTTAATGTAAATGTATAGAAATTCACAAAGAAATTTCTTTCCCAATTTAATATATTTTCCGACATTAAATTATAACGTCTAGGATGAAAGAGTATTTCAAGCTTTTCAATCTTGTATAAAAATCATAGAATACGTCAGTGAGAAGTTTCTTCCATCTGAGCCCAAAGTATTCTTCCTTTTAATCCGAATATTCTGATAGAATTTTATTCAGGTTACGCGAATCTTCGTTTTTGGTATTAAAAAACATAAATAAACTAACATTTGCGAATCTATTATAACATATGAGCAGAAAGTTAGTATTCCATTGATTATAATGATGTAATTATTTCATATAAAGCTAAACGGGAAGTTTCTTCCATTTACGCCTAATTTTGCTTACATGTACTTTTACCAGCAAATTGTGTCAATATCATACAAAAGTTTATTTATTTATTTATTTATTTCCCCATCGCATGATGAGTGAGAGTGAATGAATGAATGAACGAACGAACGAACGGAGGACGTTCGGACGGACGGACGAGCGAGCGAGCGAGCGAGGGAGGGAGGGAGGGAGGGAGGGAGGGAATGAATGAGAGAGAGAGAGAGAGAGAGAGAGAGAGAACGAACGAGCAAGTGAGGGACGGAGGGAGGGAGTGTCTGAGTGATTTCGTGAGTGTGTGAGTGAATTTATCGGCGGATATAAAGTTGACTTCAGTAAGTTCGAACGACTTTAATTACTGTACAATTCAAACAATCAAACAAACAAACAAAGATGGTCAAAATATGTTTTGATCGGAATTAGTGTAAATCATTACATAAACAATCATTATCACTAAATCGTACAGGTAGCCAATAACAGTACCAAGGGAAACGAGTACATTTTTGGCCACGGGCTTAATTCACAGATAGTACAGGTGTTATCGATTTGACACCGTAACGAGTTTTCTGCGAGATGTCCACTTTTTCACTGTTACGTTTCGCGCCCACCGTAAATAACCCACATGTATGCATAAAACTCCTTGAGTCTCATTTCACGTGATTCTCGGACTCCTAGAAATTCAGGGTCGAATTTCAAGTTGGAGGGAGAGAATGTACAGGGTATAGGTATATGATACACGTGTACTGCCTTGCGGTACAAGCCGGCTTTTATAGCGACGTGGTTGGCCTGTCATGCAGACGGACCGGGTTCGATCCCGGTCGGGGGAAATGTGATTTGCAGTTTTTCACCTGTAACACAACAATAGAAGCAGCAGAGGGGGGCGGGGGCGGGGGGGGGGTGTGGCGGGCGAATGCACCACTTTTTGGGCCCCAAAGGGGCTCCCACGTAGACAAACAATTCTGTATGTACGTCGAGACGCTCCCACGTAGCCAAACAATTCTGTGTGTACGTCTTGACGACTTCCTCGGGCGTGCGGCCGCGCTTCAGCTCTTCCTGAGGCCCGAGCCCCTGTGGCCCCCAAGTGAGCATAATGAGATCCCCCACCCTCGCCGGCCTTGGGGCTCATCTATTAAATAAGTGGGTGACTGCTGATATACCACTACAAGCGACATGCCCAAGGGACATGCAAATGGCTGACCGTGAGTTCAACGGAGCTCTGTGGTAAAAGCAGTCCTACGAACTTTTGTAAAGTTCATTTGGTGAGACTCCGTAAAGGCTCACGCACTCAGCCCTGCAGGGGTTGTGGGGTAGGGGTTACTAACAAGCAACAGCTCTGTTGTCAGTGCGGGTATAGGAGTGAGTGGCGTCGTGCAACAAGAGCGACGCGAAAGGAATTTGCGCGTCTGGCCGCCATCGAGATTTCCATTTAGAGGAAGGTGATACAAAGTATATACCCATCTGACACCATGGCTACAATGGATGACCTGATCGAAGAAATACTCGCAGAGTATGAGCCAAGGCCCATCCTTGATCCCATTCCAGAAGCTGAGGAAAGACTCCCCCACCCCCCCCCCCCCGGCCACTTCGACCACAGTGGCCATTTACCGAACTGGATGATCGTGTCCCCCACCCAGTAAGACTCCCGGCTTACGAGCCGTGGGTCGAGATACTTTACGACGCCAAAGTAGATGGCGCCGCCGTGGTCTTCTCTACACGGAGGGATGAAGGAGAAGACCCGCTGGACATCGGTGATGTCGAGATCGCCGACGGCATGCATGCCAGAGCCGGCAGGTTGGCGCTGGACGCTCGGATAGCCGACGTCAGGGCTATCCAACTTCTGGCGGCCCTCCCAGGGGGCACGGAGTTTCTCCTGAGAATCAAGTTTCTCCGGGAGAAAGCCGAAGATGATTGGATCCTTGAAGACAAGTTTGATCCAGTCCGGGCTGAGCGAAAGAAGGGCCGGTGGGGGGGGGGGGGGTCGTCGAGGTCGCTCGGAACACAAGCCCTGGGGTATTGACTGGAATCGACAGTGTGCTCTATCAGAACGCCTACCCCGTCACCGCAGTTGTCTACGGTCTCTACCCGTCAGGGATCCAGATCCTGCCAACCTAGTCCCGTTAAGAGATGGTGACCTTAACTGTGTGGCCCAGAGAGTTGTGGAGCACTTTGAGGGCGCTTTGAGAGGCCAGGGACTTACACCCACACGGCGACAAAAGATCCAGGAGTGGGTAGAGAGAGTCCACGAAACCGGAGCCTCGGTCGATGACGTAGCTGAGCTGGAAAAGATCCTCAAAATAACAATCATCTTGAGGGACATTGCTGGTGAAGACATCTACAACAGTGGCAAGTACCAGAGAGGTGGCAACGGAGTCAGAGGCACAGTAGAACTCATCTACCACAACGGCCATGCCTGGTCCAAAGATCTCCACTTCCAGCAGTCCACAGAGGTCCACATCTATGAGGGTGATGTCTGGCACGCCATCCGGGAAGTCACCCAGGGCTAGCCATTAGCGGTCTGGCTCCTGGGCGGTCAAGACCGACAGCTCTCTGTCGACCAGTTCGTGCTCCAGGACGGCCGCACCTACAGGACAAGAGAGGCCCACGAAAGACCCCAAGCGATCTGCGCCAAACTGGGCAACCCTGAACTTGCTGAGAGAGCCTTCGGCGAAAACCACGCGGCTAGCATTATGGCAAAGGAAAGGAACGGCTGGAAACCAACCCCAGCCAACCTCCTCCCAGACATCGAGAAGGCCTGCGTGGAGCACGGTCACGGCGGCCTCTGGAACTCGATGGGTTATGACATTATGACACGAGGGAAGTCACTTCTATCGACATGAAGGCCTGCTATCCGGCATCCTTCGAGGGTATGGGTGAAGCCAAACCCTATTTCTAGCTGTTCGGGCATCCGACTCACCGCATGACCCGCGTGGCAATCAATGGCCCCCTCCCCAAAGACATAGGTACAGGTATCGCCGAGGTTCAAGAATGGGAGTTTGAGGCTACCTGCCATCCGGTCATCCCAGCCTGGTTTGGAAGGCATTTCTCCGAAGGCGGTTGGGCTCCGACACAGCTCCTTGCCTTCCTGGCAGAGTTTGGCCTGCTGAGGTCTCTCAGTCAGGGAGGCGACCATCTCCTTCGAGAAGCAGACTGAGGTTTGGTTGCCCGAAAGCAGGGACCAGGCCTGCTCCGTCATCGGCAAATTCACCCAGGGCAGCAAGGCAGATGGAGAAAGGCTCACAAGGAGGTTGGTGACTGACAGCGGCGAGCCCGACTACCTTGTCCGGGACACCCGCCTCTCGGGCGCTTTGGTCGGAGCGCCAATGAAGTGCGAGCTGGGTCACATCCCCACTTACTACGAAGGTTCCCAGCCCCAGTTCGCCCACCTGAGGGCGAGCATGCTGGCCTACGCCCACATCAACCTCCTCTCTATGCTTTCAAGGTTTGAACCCGATGAGGCCGTCCGCGTGGCAACCGATTCCATCTATGTAAAGAAAACGGCACTCTGCAAGCTCGAGGGGGTCGGGGCCTACAAGCCTCATGAGGTGCACCCAAAAGGGTGTTGCCGCATCTGTCTCACCTGCCACGACAAGGCAACCCTGAAGCCACCACGAGATGGGATTGCCCCAGCCCAGTGGCGTGACAAGGGCGAGAGCGTCTACATGCAAATGGAACACGCAGCCTACCTCGCCAAGCCTGACTACAAAGCAACAAAAAGGGACCTCACTCCCAAGGGCGAGAGCCTCTACAGGCCGATGGAACACGCAGCCTACCTCGCCAAGCCTGACTACAAAGCAACAAAAAAGGACCTCACTCCCAACACCGCGCCGCGCCACGACGATCCCCTGCCCCGGCATCAGCTGAGCTACCTAAACGGCGGCGGGGGCAGCGGAAAAACCACGCGATCGATCGAGCTCTTCCGTACCAGAAACCCCCCTCGTCTTCACCCCGACCAATCGCCTGGGCAAAGAGATGCGGGCCATGGGCGTCCAGACCCAGACCTATCACAGCTTCTTCCGCTGGAGCGGCCAAACGGACTGGACGCCCGAAAGGATGGGACAGAAATTCGTTCCCCGTATGATCATCTGGGACGAGGTCTGCACGGTGCCCCGCCCCACTCTGGAAACCTTCCTCGACTGGCTCGAGGGTCGGGGCGTCCAGGTCATCTGCTGTGGCGACCAGGGGCAGCCGCCCCCAATCGCCGGAGAAATGCCACACGACTGGCTCCGCGAGCATGTCGCCTATTACGAAGAGGTCGAGGTGGACCACAGAGCCAAAGACCCTCTTCTCAAGGCTCCCAAGAAGCGAATCCGCCTTCAGCCCGACAGGGTCCAGTGCCGAGAGGTGCGAAAGGCGCTTCCTGGTTGCCTCGGGTAGGAACGCTTCGTGGAGGCCTGGAAGCCATGTGATCTCATCTTGACCTCGAGGCAGAAGGTTCGCAACCGGGCCCAGAGGCTGCTGTTCGAGCGCCATGAGTATTTCCCGGACACCTCCGTGCCTCTGCTATACCGCCCCAAAGACACTCGGCGGCAGAACACCATGGTCACCATCCCCGGGCCCTTGCTGGATGGCAGGCCAGACCGGCAGGAGCTCGTTCTGAACGACGTCGTCGAGGTGCCCTTGGAATATGCCCGCGAGGTCCTCGACGGTAGGTGGGGCCAGGACTGGGCTCTTGGCTATGCCATCACAGTCCATTCCAGCCAAGGTCTCACCGTCGCAGAACCCCGAAAAGTCTGGATCATCGATAACTATCTTCAGTGGTCAAATCTCTTGTATTTGGCTGTCTCACTGGTGGAGCGCATGCATCAGCTCGAAAGGGTAGTCTGTCCCCAAGAGGAGGGTTTTGAGGGTGCACGCACACTCACCGAGCAGCAGCTCCGCGGAGTCATCCAGAGGAAGCTGGTGGCCTATAAGCGACAGGACCAAGCCAAGGGGCTCAGGTTTAGCCTGAAGGTTGATCACATCCTAGCACTGAAGGAGGCCTAGAACAATCGCTGTGCCGCGTGCAACATCGAGCTCCTATCGGCTTACAAGCCAAAGGACACCCAGCAGTTCAGTGTCGACCGGTTCGACAACTCCGCGGGCCACATCCACGATAACGTCAGGCTGACCTGTCTCGAGTGCAACCGAAAAAGAGGAGCAGCAGCGCTCAGCGCTTGAGATCCCCATCCGGAGGAAGCTGAGTGTCGGGCGGCACTACGAGGAGTTCCTCCTTGACAAAACAGCGTGGCGGGCCGTCCTGCAGGTAATACAACACAGGCTCTCCGGGATTGGACACCGAGCGTCCGAACCGGTGAACCGTTAAAGACCATACAGGGTCAGTCGCGCGGCGCTGACCGCCCTCCAGCTCACCGGGCTGGTACAGATAGCGAACACCAACACCTGGAGGGAGCCTCTGCTCCTTGAGACCAACAGGGCGGTCGGGAACTACAGAGGAGGGCTTTTGCGCCAAGGTGTTGGCTTTGATGGCGTCGGAGGGTTTTTTGCCAGTCAACCTGGTCACTTCGCCGAGCCACCCACTCTGTTGACCTCTGACCCGAAGGGAGGTGCATCTCCTGAGCATACTGGTGTCCAAAGAGCCGCTCAGCCAGGGTCCGGTTCCAGCGCTCCACGACGCATTGGTCCCGGTGGATGTCAACACGTCCACGTCGGACCTCGACCCCGTGTTTGGCGAGCAGCTGGCTCACCGCACCCATGAACTCGCGCCCAGGGTCAACCTGAAGGAGCTTCGGCCACCGCAAGGGGCTCCGCTTGTAAATCCGAGCCAGGCCATCGGCAACCTCTGCCGCGGTCTTGCTAGTCAGCGGCTCAGCCTCTTTGTAGCGCGAGGCCACATCAACGACCGTGAGAGCGTAGCGGAAGGTTTTCCGCCCTACGCGGTCGTGTGGCAGAAAGAGCAGATCCGCCTGGTGGGCCTCGTTCGGCGTGGCGATGTCAAACTTCGGCCGCGGTACGCGCAGTGGGGCATGCCAAATGGCCTGCCTTTTGAGCCAGTCCTTGGCCTGCTGCTCAGTCACCTTTGCTGCAGACGCCAGCTTCTCGATGGCTGCGAGCCCCTTCTAGTAGCCTCGGGGGCTGTAGTATAGGGCAGAGAGCTTACTGTCGGCCATTGCTACTAAGATATTCCAGCAGCCTGACCAGCCTCCAACATGCGGGAGCCACAGGCTCAGGAAGCTGTCCGGTTGTCGCCCGGAGGTTGGTCGGGCAAGCCAACACGCCTGCGGCGAACCGAATGGCTGCCCGTTCATCTCGCCGCCAGAGCTCGAGCGACTTTTGCGCGATATCGATCATGGTGTTGGCCAGAGGGCCGGGGATTTTGCGGGCGCAGTGGCCGACATCAAGCATTGCGCAGTAAAGCTCTTCGGGAAGACCCATGATATAAGGTCGCAGAAAAAGGCTTTAAATTTAAATGCACCTCACTTCTTGGCGAGTTGGTAGGCCACAAAGCCGGTCGCGGCCATCCCCAGGATGACAAAGGCGATCTCGCGGTCTTTTTGGCCGTCACTCGGGTGATAAAAGTCGGCGAGCTGGGGTTCGGCCCCAGGGGGTCGAGGTTGTGCCCGGTGACTTGCGCATATTCCTGCATCGCGGTGTCAACACCCCGGAACGTCTTAACAGCATGGCCTTGCCGGCGGAGCTCCCCGTTGATATAGTCCAGGCGCTCGGTCCGTTTTCGAGACCACATCGCCTGTGCAGCCTGCAGCTTTTCGACTGCTTTGTCGTGGCGCTTGCGCTCTTCGTCGACGCCAGAGCTCCTCAGCATCGTGAATAAGTAGTTCCATCCCGAGAAGGCAAGGGCGTTCACCAGGGCGCCCCCAACGAGCATTTAAACGTTTGCCAATTTTCACTTGATGATATCAGGTGGCAACACCCCCTGTTTAATTAGCAGGTCCTTCGTTGTCATGGCGAGAGCGACGTCTAGCACCACCATGTCGGCATCACGGGGTGTAAAGTCTAGCTTCGGGGGGCTACCCCCCATCGTCATCTTGCCGAGCCGGGCGTATACCATGGCCAAGCCTGAGACTACGGCGCTGTGGTAGAGCGCGTTCACGATCATCTTCCCGTCTGTTGCTGGAGTCGTCATGGTTGCTCATTCCATATAAAAGGGGTCTCGAGTCTTTAATTGCTTAGCACCGGGGGCGGGCTGCTTGGGCGCGGAGTCAACGGGGGCTGCCGCCGCTGACGCGGGTCTTCTCGTTTCCGCGTTTCGGAGAAACACGAGCGCCCCGCCCGCAAGACAAGCCCCAACGAACCACGGGGTCCAGTTAGTTAGTCCTTCGCGGCGTTCCGGTCGGGAAACCGCTTGGTCCGCCTCCTTCGGAGGAATATTGACAGGCTTGCCGGGGGCGGGGGTGGGGGTGGGAGGCGGGGGTGCGAAATGGTTCCTTGGCTGCTCGAAGCTGCTCGAGAAGTCGTTCTTCTTGCTTTGCCTTTCGGGCGGCAGCGCCGGCACGCCCGGCTGCCACTTTTTTTGGATCCTTAACTTTCTCCGTAACTCTTTCCACTGGAGGACTGTGCTGGCTCCTCCGCCGTCTCTTGGTTCTCCTGCTTCGTCTCCTCCATCGTGTACTCTAACAGGGCAGCAATGTCCAAATTGGCAGTGCTTCAAGGTGGTCAGCGCAGCGGTTAACGGTGCTAAGAACATGCCGTAGCGGTGGTAGAGCTCGCAGGTAGCACTGCTTAGCGCGTGTCCGACAAACGGGTCGCTCTCGAGGTCTGCGATAAGCGCTGACTGGTTTTCGATTGGGAGGAACATGGCCGCCACCTCCGCATAGAGCTGGAGCGCCGCAGACCCTAGGGTCTTCGTCATCGCCGCCTCCAGCCTGGCTTCGTAGCGGGCGTACATCTTCTCGATTTCGGTGTTATCCAGAGTGTCGATTTGGTCGACGGTGAATGTTTTCCCGCGGACCACCAGTCCATACTGCTCTTTGTTGCTTTGTGGTTTGTTCTACGAGGCGATTTGTTGTATGTCTTTCCGTGTGTCATTTTGTTCTTGTGTTTTTCAGTCCTTTTAGTATTGCGATTACCTCGCTTGGGGAAGAGGGAGCTAATCTTAGTGCTTTTCTTACGTTTGTTCGGTTTGTGCTTGTTTAGATTGTCGGTTTCCTCTTCCTCTTGGGGTCTGGGAAGGGCTGCGGTTTGTGATTGTGGCACTCCCTGGACTTTTCTCTTACCTTTTATGGCCTCCCGTCGCGATCGCAGCGAGCCTCTTGCGGTGCTTTTGCACCCGTTCTTCCTCCAGCGGTGCGTCTGGCGTTGCCGCTGGGGCGGCTGCCGGTGGAGCTCCCTCGGCTAGACCAGCGCCAGCGCCCTGCGGGTCAACCAACTGACATCAGCTCATCGAACAGTTCGTCACAGTCCATTTCGCCTATTACAAGCCGGCGGGCCCGTCTAATATGGAGTGCGACTCGGCGCAGACACTGTGCGATTTGCCAAGCAACGAAAATCAGCAGTACCAAATGTGTGCCAAGCACGGCGACCAGCAGTCCTTCAGTAACAGGAAGCATTGCTACACAACTATATAAGCAGCAGGCTGATCTGTTTTCAACAGAAGCTTGGCGTGTTTTCTCTCGGCTAGCTGCTGCCGCACCAACGCCCGCTGTTCTCGAGTCGGTATCACGTCGTTCTCCCGCAGGCAGTCTTCAAAGCTGTCGCGATCCTTGCAGTGGAAGAGTGCGACCCAGCGCGTCTGCTCGCGCAAGTCCTTCAGGACTGAGTTGTATTTCTGGGTGAGGACCCAGACGCTCTGGTCGGCGTGGCGGCCCGAGAACGCTAACTGACAGCATGTCTTTCTTCTTCGTCAGAGCCTTCGTGGCCGAACAGTCGTTGATTATAAAAAGTGTTGGCTCACCCTTAAACACCAGGTAGAAGGCCCACAGGTAATCGTGAAGGGGCTCACCGGGATCTAGAACGTAGACCTCAGGGTACGTCTAGAGCCAGGGGCACTGCTTGTAGGTCTTGTTGTGCTCTATGGTGGGGCACAGGACCACGATGTGTCGAAAGAACCCCCGGTAGGGGCCTTCTTCGAGCAGAGACAGGATGAAAACGGTTTTTCTGCCCGCGGACAATTGCCGAATGGGCGCCCTTGCGCAGAAGATGATTAATAAACAGCTGAGACGAACCGGCCATCTTCGAGGTTGAGCTGGGCATCCATGATGATGAAGAGATAGATGTTCAAAGCGCCGGCCGCTTCTGCCGTCTTAGTAAACTGGATGGTCACTCCTTCGCTCGCATTCTGTATGCGGCGGCCACTGCCATGAAGCCGGTTATCAACGGTTGTCCTGAGGTCAAGCCACAGAGCGAATTTGGAGGTCAAGAACTCCCCGAGAGAGACGTCAGCGAGACCAAGGTCTTTCGCCACCACTGCCACCTCGGGGTGGCGTTTTCTGCCGCGCGATGCTGCAAATAACTTCCTCGCCTCGTCCCACATCTGATAGGCACGCATCCCCTAAAGAGCTGGTTGGGGATCCCCTCGATCGTGAACTCAACCTTCGTTATTTTCGGGTTATAGAAGGACTCCGTGTTGCGAGCGAAGGGCTGTTGCGCGGCAACGTCCTCAAAGAGCATCAAGACCCCCTTCATGCTGCGGGCGGGTACGTTGAGGTTGATATTCCAGAGGGTGTCTCTGCTTATTTTTCGGTGCCTCAGATCATAGAGGATCGCAAGGCGGCCGTTGTACTGATTGGCGATCATGCGAGCCAGCTCTGGCTGCGTGACGATCTCACACTCTAGACTGATGTTTTCAATATGAGGCGTCGGCATCGCCTGAGGCCCAAATTGCGCGGCTGTAGTCGTTGAAGGTGAGTTCGTACTCCAGCCGGTCTCCAAGCGCGCTTTGATAGAATGGCATGTGGCCCTCGAGCAGCTCGAAATCGAGCGGGATGTAGAAGCGGTTGCCGAAGGCATCGGCGATGGCCTTATCGGCCGCGACTGTCTCATCTTTGTTCCCGGCATCGATGCGAATCCGCGTTGCGTTTCGGTTACCAGACGTATCGATGCCTTGGTACTGGTCATTTTTCCTCTCCAAGGCCGTCTTCCAGAGATCGCCGTAACAGTTGAAGACGTCACTATCGTCGACGGACATCACCTCGTTGCCGGAGATCTTGATCACAGTCTTCTCCACGATGGCGCGGCCCAGGTTCTGAACCACGGTCCGGTTCGCATTTTCACTATTCAGCGTGATTCTGAAGGCCAGGCGGGCAGTCCCTAGAACGATCACGTCGTGCGCGCCGACGTTCGGGAATCGAACCAGCAGCTGTTGATTCTGATCAATCATGCTCGGGTTATTGGTTATCAAGACAGACTGCCGCACGCCTTTGAACTCCAGGGGCTCGCGGAGGCACCTATAAGGATTAAGCTTGCGTCCGAATTTGCTCGAAACCATGGTGTATTTGAAGCCACGCAACAATCTTCAAATTAGCATCCACTGCCAACGCCGCAATGGATGATGTCACTTTCGAGAACCCCATGTTCGACCCTGACGCGCCTGGAGAAGACAATGATTTCGACCTCCCCGATCCCCGTTATGAAGCCATCGTTTGACGTCCAGGTGGAGCTAAACACGTCCGGGAACAGGTTGCTGTTCTTGCAGGACGAGTTGAGACAGGAAGGGTTCAAGGCCCAGAAGAAGCGCCTGGTCGATACTTTCTACGACGAGGTAAGCCGCACCTATGGGCTGCGCCCCGAAGGCAGGATCGACTATAACCAGTTCGGGATCGACCCTGACGGTAAGACACTTTACTGGACACCTGAAGACAAGAAGATCTCCATTGCTGCGACGAGGGGAAAATTCCGGTTTCTGGGTCTAGAGACGCAGGCCCGAAGATACGGGGCTGGTGGCGCATATGCACTGCGGAGATCAATGGGGCTCACTGGTTATAGATCGGGGGCATCGCGGGGGCTCGGCAGAGAGGTCGTGGAGACACTCTAGAGTGCAGAGGAAACCCTCCCAAAAAACATTGAATCCATCGAGCTGAAGGACCTCCCCGGCGCAGCCAACGACGTCATTGGGACAATAGGAGACGTCGAGGCCGCATTGAAGACCATCGAGGACCCGCCAATAGACACCGCGTGGGTCACCCAGGCCACGAGAGAACTGGCTGGAGTAGGGGAGGCCATGACGAGAGCGAGGGACGAGCTCGCTAACAACCAGGCGAAGCTGTCAGATGCCAAGGACCGGAGATCCGAAGTCGAGAAGCACATTGCCAGGGAGCGCCAAAAACTGACGGAAACTGACGACCCCGAAATTCAACAAGAGATTCGAGATCGAATAAAAAAGCTTGAGGGCGAGCGCTCCGACCTCGAGCTTGAAATACAAGCGAGGCTCGAAGCCCTCTCCGCGAACAAAGCGGCTCTCCGGACCCAGTTCAACAGAATTCGTGAAACCATCAGGCGGCTCCTCCATGAAGACACTACGCTGGCTGAGCGAATTCAACATTCTTCCGCGAACAGGGCATAACCATCGCGAGATTCCTTACAGCAATCGGCATGGCGATAAGCACTCTCGTCCTCGCTGTCACTGGCGGAGGAGCGGTGGGCACCCCATCGCCGGCTCCAAAGCCATCCGACAAGGGCGGGGTCAAGGAGTGGATAAAAAAGCACCTACAGGCCCTTGGGCGTGCCCTGACCAATTTGGCCGGCTAGACCGCTGCGGTCCTGCCCGGCATCATAGGCTCAATCGTCTCTTGGCTCCTGAGCACGTTAGGGAAGGCCGCAACTTGGCTCGCTGACAACGTGTGGGCCTTGGTCAACCGCGTAGGGGCGTTTCTTCTCGTGGCCGCAAGTGACTGGCTAGCGAGACCCCAGCCAAAGCGCCACTAGGCCAACCCCGACCCCTGCGGCTATGAGAGCCATTTTCTCGTCTTCGTGGCTCGTCGCGGCCGCGCTACCAGACGCGTGTTTTTCTTGACCCCGTTGCTCCGCAACATCAGCAGCATGACCTCGTTGCTCCGCAACATCAGCTGCGGGTTTGCCACTCGGTGGCCCCTTGTGATCAGTCCCGGCTGGTGCTGCGATTTTTCCTTCGAAGGACTTATCGCCTGTCCCGCTTATCTGCTCCGACTCGTTGATTCCCGGGTTGTGGCCGATTGCTGCTTCAGATCCAGCGGTCAAGATTTCATTGTTGTAGCCCTGGACATTGCCCGGGTGGAGGGCCATGTCGCTCGGGGCGAGGTAGAGCCCAATCCCAAAGACGAAGTCCAGAGGGGTTGATGCATACTGGAGCGTCTTTTGATATCGAGCGATGCTGCTGGGGATGTCGACGGGCGAGGCGATGGCGTCTTCGACGTTGGCCAGGAACTGCTTTTGTGCGTCGAACCCCGTCCCGGCCTTGAAAATTTTCGAGCGCGTCTGGGCTTGCGCTCCCAGGATAGCCCACACATACGTCCTGATCGAGTCGTTGAGGCGCTCCACACCTGCTTGCGTGAAGCCTTCTGATTTATCGAGAATGAACATCGTCCACGCCCCTGATATGTCTCGGTTATGGCGTATGGCGTCCTTCAGGTGGAAGAAGGGACCATCGGAGTAGTGCGCATGCCGTTAGGCGCCCGACGGCTCCATATACGTGCTCCAAGATCCGAGGCCTTGGCACCCGTGGTCTAGCTTTTGTCTCCAGTCCGCTTCCGGGGACACGCCGAACTCAGAGCAAAGCCACTTGTGGGCCCTGGCATCGAAAGTGTTCAGATACCAAGAATGAGATTTTTGTCCGGGAAGGGCGACTCGCTGCTCCTCAAGAATACGCCTAGTGGTGAAGTAAACATGACAGCGATACAGACTCGCAAGGAGCGGATCTGTGGCTTGGAGGTGGTCCTCAACCGAGACGCCACATCCGGCGGTGGCGCACCAAACCGCGAAGTTCAGTTGGCACTGCCACCAATCGAAAGAAGTGGTTTTCCAGGAATTCCAAGCCTTGTTTGCCATAGCATATCCCCGCTGAGTGGGGGGTTCTGGTACTGGGCGAAGATGTCTGGGAAAGAGGCCTGAAAGTCACCACCCCCGTCATCAACCATAATCTTCTGGCTGGCCAGAGACGCCGGCTTCTCTTTGAAATGCCCCCCCCTCACCCGCCCGATATGTTGCCGAGCTTTTGAACGAGTAGGCCCTCTTGTCCATGCTTTGGGTCACTATGTACGTCACACTCACCGACATTCAAAATGAGGAACCTGTCTATCTTGCATCTGTTCCCGGCACTGCGTGTGGGGGCTGGAGGTCGCTCTCTGTGAGCTCACGTATTACCACTGCTGGCTCAATATCGGCGCCGAGTTATTGAATAACAAGGTCTCAGATGGGGGCACCGTGTTGGACATACCTGTCGGATACTATAACGTTTGCGAGCTGGACGAAGAGGCGTTCCGGCCTTTGGGTGCTGAACTAAGTTTGCATGACCCTACCGGCCGCTTGCAGCTGTCTGCGAAGAAGCGTCTGGTCTTAAACGGCGGGCTGGCCAAACTCCTAGGGTTCTCTCGAGAGACGTTTGGGCCCGGCCAGAGCCACATTGCAGACGAGCCACATCGTCTGGCCATCCATCGGGAGATCTGCGTGCATCTTGCTGAGGTCAGTACGTCGGAGAACATCCACAACGGTCGCCCCTCCACACTGCTGAAATCCATCCCCGTCGAGAACGAAATGTGAGGGGGTGGTCGAACAGAGACATTCCCCGTCTTGCATTACAAACGGCTGGCATCGGGGCCTCTTTCCCAGCTGACGCTCACGATATTAGACACGAGCGGCAGAAATATAGATTTCGACTATTTGAGTGCAGTCCTACACATAAGAAGAAATGGCTGACGCGGGTGGCCCTGGGAGCGCCAGAAAATGCCCCGGGCTGGCTTTGGCCGATCTAGGGGATACCGAAGGATTAGAGAAGGATGGGGAGGAAGGACAGCTGTATGGCCTTCAGCTGTCCGACGGGATGTACAAACGAAAAAAGGTCGCCACCCAAGAGGGAGGTGGGGCGCAGAAGCTCGGAGAATTGAGCGATGTATATGTTTCATATGCCGCCTCCAGGCGGCTTCACAAGCTGGCGTTTACTGGGAGCAGGTGGGTCGCCTTTGCGGACCCCGTTCAAGAAACGGGCTGGCTTGTGGACGTCAAAGTTTCGGCTCCTTACGTGGTGACGGGCCAGCAGCACAAGATTTGGAAGGTGATAAATGCCGGTATCCGGCACTGAGAACGTGGTCGTTTCCGAGCGCTATACCCTGAAGACGAGTAATAGCCGGCCGGGCGTTCTCAAAATGGTTTCTGAGTTCGCCCCGGCTGGGATCATCGGCGTGGGATTGCCTACTGCCACGATCCTTCTCGAGCTTGTCCTGGGAGATCGGCCCGATGACTTTGTTGATGTCTTACCCGGGTTCACGCTCAATTGGACCCAAGCGCACACGAATAAAGAGGTGGGGCCTATATCAGAGTACAGGAGCCTCCTCAAGTGCGTTTCACACTTGCGGGGATCGGGTTCCAGGCGGACTACCGCTTGCTGGATATAAGCAAGATCCATGTTGGTCCCGCAGTGGAGCTCAAAAGACTGCGATTTACGACCCTTGATCTCTCGTCAGATCAAAGCTCCGTGGCGTTAGGTCATTTGAACCTGTCCGACGGCGGTGATAGTTAAGCACGATGCGACTTTACCCACCACTTGAGACGACTGGAGACAATCATCGACTTCAGCACGTGGCCGAGGTCAGATCCCGCCTCGAAAAGGAACGGGACTTCAGAGCCCCGCTCTACAAAAAATACCGGCGGGGGGGGGGGGGGGGGTCAATGTCGTGGACGGACTCGACACCGCGCTTTCAGTGGCCAGCGCGGGATTGGCTGCGTCTGGTGTCGGAGTATTGACGACGATAATCGCGGCGCCAGTCGCCGTTGGCCTCCAAGCTGGGGCGATTGCTTGCGGGTTGCTGGGAGCTGGCGGGAGATTCATTTGTCGGAAGCTTGAAGCCAAAGCTAGGAAACATGACCAAATCCGGGTCCTGGCCGTCTCAAAGCTAAACTCAATCGCTGACAGGATCTCGGCCGCGCTGACCGACGATAAGATCTCCGAGGAGGAGATTCGCCTGATTCTCTCTGAGGTCGACAAGTACGACCAAATGAAGGCTGAGATTTGCCGTTGGCGTCAGAAAGAGGGCGGTCTGTCCGAGACCGAAAAAAAAACAAAAAAACAGCTCATGAACCTCATGAGAGACGAGGCGATGCTAACGGCCCGTACCAAGCTCTTGAAAGCTCCGAGCTGCTGGAAACAGTGGCACCTCTCGATAAATATATCTTGTTCGCGGGCTTAAAAAAAGAGAGCGCATGCTGGTTAGGACCTTTTGAGCTGATTCAATCCCAAACCCACCTTTGATCACACCCTCACTTACTACGATGGTTCCCACTCCCCCTGTTCACCCAGTTCTACACACACTGACATCAGCCTTCTCGTCTGGTAAACGGTAATATTATCAAAGGTAAACAACCACGTCTGCTTTTTGAAACTAAATATCTGTTTTACAACTTCCTCGATGTGTTTTACATATGTCATTGAAATATTAATCATCTGCTTATGTTCATTTGATTTTGTGGTCAATAACGATACAGTTTGTCAGTTAAAGTTTTTCTTGTCACACAGACGATTTTATTGCAATGCTCAGAAAAAGAAATGTCTCGATACTCCTTTTTCTAAGCGAATATCGGATTTTGCGAGGCGAATGGGCCAGTTTTGGAGATGTTTCTTTTTCTGAGCAGCCTCTAGCAGACGACATTCGGCGGATGTGAAAGTTGAAGCGGTTTGACAAAGCCTGACGAACCTTTAGCGCGGCACGACGTATGGCTTACGGGTAAGTGCCCCCTTCTTGCGCACAGCCCACGGGCCGGCGGGGGGCGTCCCCAGGCGGCTCGGGTGCCATAGCGGAGCGGGCTGGAGGCTGGCCAGGGGCCTGAATAACGGGCTCGGCCCGGAGGTCTGTGCGATGGAGACGGTCGGTTATATGAATTGCTGGTGTTCCACCTTCTCCTCCTATTTACTTTCATATTTTATAAGAACCCAAACCATGCTAATTCAGCAGATGCTGGCCCATGGTACTTTAAAACCCCAGGAGCTGGTTAGAATTCTTTACAAGGAACATCCCAGTCCTGGGGGCGAACCACCTGTCTGTGCGAAATCCTGTTTTCTGAGAAAAATATATCAATATGTCGTCTGCTGAAATTTTTACTCAGAGCGTTAAAATATACAATCAGGGATGAATTTGAAAATACCTATAAAGTACTGCTGCTCATTCAGTATGGAAGCGCCCTGGTGCCAGTTGAAAAACATTTTTAAGTCCTACGTAGGCGATAATAAGTCCTACGTAGGAGTAAGTAACTCCTACGTAGGAGATAATACGTCCTACGTAGGAGATAGTAACTCTTACATAGAAGATAATACGTCCTACGTAGGAGATAGTAAGTCCTACGTAGGAGTTAGTAACTCCTACGTAGGAGATAATAAGTCCTACGTAGGGGATAGTAAGTCCTACGTAGGAGTTAGTAACTCCTACGTGGGAGATAATAAGTCCTACGTAGGATAGTAACTCCTACGTAGGAGTTAGTAAGTCCTACGTAGGAGATACTAAGTCCTACGTAGGTGTTAGTAACTCCTACGTAGGAGATAATGTCCTACGTAGGAGATAATAAGTCCTACGTAGGTGTTAGTAACTCCTACGTAGGAGATAATAAGTCCTATGTAGGAGATAGTAACTCCTACGTAGGAGATAGTAAGTCCTACGTAGGAGTTAGTAATTAGTTAGTGACTCCTACGTAGGAGATACTAAGTCCTACATAGAAGATACTAAGTCCTACGTAGGAGTTAGTAACTCCTACGTAGGAGATACTAAGTCCTACGTAGGAGTTAGTAACTCCTACGTAAGAGATAATAAGTCCTACGTAGGAGATAGTATTTAGTTGTAGATAATTCAATACGATATTGAAATGAAGATCAATAGTTTAACCTAAGAAAACAAAACATATTGTTTAATTAAAAAAGTAATATATTTAGTGAATGATAATTCAGGAAGACCAAAAAGTTGTCGTCTGCTGAATTAGCCCAGAGAGTGGTAAAGGTTAAGGGATCAAATATACACCCCATCCCCCACACACATTGGGAAAATTAACAGTATCATCAGTTTATCCTTGATGCATAAATGTTGCCTTACAATCATTTTTCAGTTAATCAATCAAACTTAAAAAATTTTATTGAGCTGACAGATTAAAGAATTGCAGTGACCTGTCTCAGATACAGGACACTTGTGTCAGATTATGAAAAAGGGATATTGTGTATTACGCAAACACGAAAAACCCAGATCAGACAGCACAACTGCACATTCTGATCAGGATTTTCACTGTTTATCAATGCATTTTACAGTAACCAGTGTTTCTTTAGGTACACAATTAAAGATGCCGATTTGTCTGCCCGGATTCTTAGATCATTGTCGTAATGATCCTTTACAAATGTTGATGTTCATTTGATGTTTGGACCGCTTTGTTTTTATTGCATGGGTTATAGATCAAACTATAACACTTCCAGTTGCCTGAGGCTTCTGGTTCTCAGCTGTATGATGTCAAATAGATAAATGAAACCAGGAGGTACAGGTCCTTGGAGAAGGTTGTATTTAACCGGTTCACACTTCATGGAAATACTTAATGGGACTCAGTTGCCTGGTAGCGTTAAAAATCTAGATACAGATACTGGAAATACATAATGATGTTATTAAACTTGTTTTTATATATGTTTGAACAATCTTTTCAAAACAATATACAAATAAAAATAAAACATAGAATGTCTTGTTGATATTTTGTTGAATTTTGAGGTGTCTACAGTAATATAAGAAACAATGATGGTTGAGTCTTTTCAAATAAAAATGGACTTTATGAATTATGCGACCATTGTAGACCCAGATTAGTCTGTACGTCCTCTTTATGATCAGAGTCTACACTGCATGCGAATAGAGATTGCACATTCTATCAGCGAACAAAAATGTATGCACATGCTGATCTGGAACTACAATTGTTGCACATATTATTAAATCCTGTTTTTTATTATTTGGAGAGACTCTTGTTATTTCTGTGTTGGGTAGTTAGTAAATATGGTATACGGACAAAATCCCTCCTGGACAAAATCCCTTCTGCTCATTTTTGTATAGGTGGACATAATCCCTCCCATGTTTTTTGCAACGTGGACATAATCCCCACCCCCCCACTCTTTTTTACAAGGTGGACAAAATCCCTTCCGTGAATTTTCCAACTAGGACAAAACCCCTCCCGGCTGAAATCCCCTACGACTCTCCAAGCCGATCAGAGTCTTACCTGGCCACTTGCTACTTGGCTATTATTTTATCCTTTTCCTCAACTGCGGGCAAGGACTCAAACTGCACCAATTGCTTGGAGGATCCAATTTCTTGCATTGACTATTTCCTACAATAGCAAGTTCTTCAAGTGAAAACTCCAATAAGACTGCACAGCCACAATTCTTGGGACCTTCGTTACCTTTTAAGTAATCAGTAAATAGTGATGCGTTTGATCAAAGTTTTGGATGTGGGGGATCCAATTTCTTGCATTAAACATTTCCTACAATAACAATTTCTTAAAGTGAAAACTCCAATAAGACTGCACAGCCATAATCCTTGGGACCATTGTTGCCCTTTAAGTAAAAAGTAAACAGTGATGTGTTTGATCAAACTTTTGGATGTGCAGTCAGATCTGAGTCTTTGCTAGGCACACATATGAAATAGTAGGAAATGTTATGCACTGGCTCAGTGTTTACAATTATAATAGAAAGACCAAGTATTTATCAACATTTTAATCAAGCAGATAAACAAACATTGTTCTCTAAATAATTGTTTGTGTCTAACAGCATTGTCAACCATTTAAGTATAAAAAGATTACAAAGATAACTAAGTTAACGGTGACCATTAATTAGGCAATTAGAAAGAAATGAATGACCTTAATAGCACTCAATTAGACAAGCAATTGCTTTTTAGCACATTTAAAATACAAACATATTCAGCATGATTGCATTAGGCACCAGTTAACAAGAAAGTATAATAATTGAATCAATGAATAAATATATAAGCACCAGTTAACCGGAAAGTATAATAAATAAATAAATAAATAAATATAACTAAATAAAATTCATCAGCAATATGTACAAGAGTTTGCTATTTTTTTTTCTTTTTTTTTTTTTTTTTTTTGTTGTTGTTGTTGATTTTTGGTTTTTCAGTTGTTTTTTTTTTTGTAAAAAGCACATATTTTATCTCATCTTCTTACCACTGTATGACAAAACCATATAATTTTGTTGTTGAGTCCAGCCAAAACTCAGATTAGTCTGGACATCTTCCCAGCCTGATCAAGATCTTCACTTTCTTCATGTGGACGGTAGATGCCTAGGCTGATCTGAGTCTTCGCTGAACACAAAGCCAAAATCATTGGTTTTATCATGCTGAAAAGTCCTCTTATTCCTCCGAGTCCAATCCTTTGACCTACTGCAGACGAATACACTGTCCCATTGTGGTCAAGAACTGCTCCAAAGACTTCTCTCCAGATACAAACTGCTGACACAGAGTCCTCAAACGCTTCTGATACGCAATAGTAGTTCTTCTAACCCTCTTTGGTGCTGGCTGACTCTGCTGGTTGTTGTATGTCTCAACAAGTGCTACATCCTTCTGTAGACACTCAATTACTGTCCAGAGCGATGGGTTGCTATGGCCCACCAGGTGCTTGAAGCCGTTGTTCCATGATTCACACATGTTATTTGTACGATGTTGGTCTGTCATTGGTCGCCTCGTGAACATTTCAGGCCTGAGATGCGAATCTTGGAGCAGTTCTACGGAACCTCATGGTACCCCCTTCACCAACTACAGCTCTGTATTGTCCTGAGACGTAGGTGGAATCGAAATATAAAAACTAAAAAGGCATGTTTTACATCTGATACAACTTATATGTTCATGGTAGTCATATTCAGCTTAGGAATTTACAAGACAGATATGTGTGTGCAGAAACAGCTGTCTGTATACACACAAGAGTGTGCAGTTTATAAAATAAGCTGGGGAGGATGGGCAGGGTGGGGGGGGGGGGGGGCGGTTCTATCCACCTCGGAAAATTAAGCAGAAGGGATTTTGTACAAAGAAGGGATTTTGTCCTAGTTGCAAAATTTACAGAAGGGATTTTGTCCACTTTGTAAAAAAGAGCGGGGGGATTATGTCCACGTTGCAAAAAACATGGGAGGGATTATGTCCACCTATACAAAAATGAGCAGAAGGGATTTTGTCCGGGAGGGATTTTGTCATACACTCAGTAAATATGGATAAAATGTCGTTTTCCTTAGATTATAACTGTTACTATCCTAGGTTTCTAGACAGATAGGCCTGTGCTTACAGTGTAGACCCAGATCAGATGTCACATAACACATTGTGTAATCAGGGTCTACACGGTTCTACATTTAGCCAGCAATGTTTACACAAATCGGTGGGTACTATAATGGCCTAGTAAAAAATATAGGGCAAGTGTGGTTAAGGATCATCTGATATTCCAGGTTTATTTTTGAAACAATTACCTTTAGGCCAATGTTTGAAAAGGTGTGAACAATTTATTGAATCTGGCAGATGGTGGTTAGGGAAGAAAGTGGTTTACAGTATTTAACCTAAGTATTCTGATAGACACACCTTAACAAACAACA